>OY804598.1:44303084-44829434 GCA_963680895.1 Fragum sueziense | reverse complement strand
GGTGCTATTTTGTGACTATTGTCACACAAGACATTGTCTATTGTCACACAAGACAGTGGCTTCTTTTCGTCTAATGTTTTCCTATTTAATGTACTTCATTTTGAACCTCAAAATCAGGCCTTGTTTGGGAAAAGGGAAAGAGGATTGGGGAAAGCATAGTTTCAGGAATTTTTCGGGTAAAATAAAGAATTTATGTCTCATTTCTTTCTGGGATACAGGTGCTATTTTGTAACTATTGTCACACCATACAGTGTCATCTTTTCACCTAATGTTTTCTACTTAAATTAATTTGTACCTCAAAACCAGGGCTTGTTTGGGAAAAGGATAAATTATAGGGGGAAAGCATAGTTGCAGGAATTTTTCAAGGTAAAGTAAATAATTTATGTCTCATTTCTTTCTTGGATACAGGTGCTATTTAGTGACTATTGTCACATAAGACAGTGACTAATGTCACACAAGACAGTGACTATTGTCACACAAGACAGTGACTATTGTCACACAAGACAGTGACTATTGTCACACAAGACAGTGACTAATGTCACACAAGACAGTGACTATTGTCACACAAGACAGTGACTATTGTCACACAAGACAGTGACTATTGTCACACAAGACAGTGACTATTGTCACACACAAGACAGTGACTATTGTCACACAAGACAGTGACTATTGTCACACAAGACAGTGACTATTGTCACACAAGACAGTGACTATTGTCACACAAGACAGTGACTATTGTCACACAAGACAGTGACTATTGTCACACAAGACAGTGACTATTGTCACACACAAGACAGTGACTATTGTCACACAAGACAGTGACTATTGTCACACAAGACAGTGACTATTGTCACACAAGACACTGTCTTCTTTCATCCAATATTTTCTGTTAGGAAATTCATTTTGTACATCAAAAAGAAAAAAAAAGAGGATTTGTTTAGAAAAGGATAAAATCAATGATAGGGGAAAGCCTGATTACAGGAATTTTTCAGGGTAAAGTACTAAAAGAATTTATGTCTCATTTCGTTCTTGGAAACAGGTGCTATTTAGTGACTATAGTCCCACTAGACAGTCACTATAGTCACATAAGACAGTGACTTCTTTTCACCCAGTGTTTTACAATATAATTCATTTTGTACATAAAATTCAGGCCTTGTTTGGGAAAGGGATAGAGGATTGGGGAAAGCATAGTTACAGGAATTTTTCAGGGTAAAGTAAAGAATTTATGTCTCATTTCTTTCTTGGATACAGGTGCTATTTAGTGACTATGTCAGACATGATAAATAGTGTTTATGATTAACTAAGTACATCATCAAAGTCTATAGGAGATTGCTTCATTAGTATAACCCTTCTGTTGTCAGGTCTCTGGCTTCTCTGGCTTTCTTAACCCTTTCCCAAACAACAAAAATTGGGGGGGGGGGGGGTTATACAATTGGAAAGCTTCTGTAGACAGCAAAATTAATGTAGATATGATAGAATTTGGTGTATAGAATGGCTTAGAAAATATTGAGACAAAAGGAGAAAATGCTGATTATTAGCATTTTCTTCTTTTGTCTCAATGTTTTCCCAAGTCATGAATTTAAGGGACGTCAAAACCAGGTCTTGTTTGACATGTCCAAATTGAAAGGAAATGTAAAAGACAAAATAATTGATAATGAAAATGTGTATATTATAGCTAAGAAAATATTGAGGCAAAAGGAGAAAATGCCAATTATCAGCATTTTCTGCTATTGCCTCTATTTTTGACTAGTAAGACAGTTTCAGGAATGGATGTCAAGATAAGTTTTGAAGTAGCCAGGCTGCCAGCATTTTCTTCTGTTCTCACAATGTTCTATCAAGTACATGATCATCAAAATGTAGGGGAGATGCAGCCTTTGATGCCTTTACCCATTATCAAATGACAAAATTTTGGACTTGTCCAAATTCAAAGATGCTGAAGACGGCAATGTGTATTGAATGAAATTTTGCATTCTTTGATCTTTCTGGTTAGAAAAAATTGTTGGAAATGAAGAAATTGCTTGTGACAAGCAATTTCTTCATTTTCCACAATGTTTTACAAAGCCATTATCTTGTAGGGAGTCAAAAAGAGTCATTTGTGTGGTATTGGAAGTCTCGGAATCTTGAGGTACTGTGCAGCAAGGAAAGATATGTAAACTGTAGCTTCATTCAGCCTTTTAAAGCAATTTTGTGAGGAATCCATTGCCGTCAGCATTTTCTTCTGTCTTTTCAATGTTTTTACATTCTCCAAAGCTAGCTCTCTTTAGGAACATCAAATAAACCTTGCATTCTTTGGGAAAGGGAAACAAAATAATGCAAAACTGTGTCAGTTATTTTCAGGGAATTATGACATTTCATTTGATTTGTTGATATTTGCCCCCACTTTTTTCACCTGGTCTGCGGTTGTTATTTTTTCTGACAATTCACTAATTATTATTATCATCATGACAATTTAACCCTTTCCAAAACAATGTCTACTTTTGACATCCTCAGTAGACAAAACAAACTCTATCAAACGTTGGGATAAAAGAAGAAAATGCTGAATATCTGCAGTTCTTGTTTCCCCTTAATACAATGTATCCATGTTTCAAGTCTCTCTATAATTTCTCTTTGTAACATGTATTATCAATTTATGTTGTGTGCAATAACTTAATTTTAGCCAAAACCTCACATAGGAAAAAGATAATCAAGTCAGAATGATAGTATTTCTAGATTAACAAAAAAACCCCAAAAAACCCAAAAACCAAATAAACTTGGAAAAAGCTATGAGGTCAATTAGTATGAAGCATTTCTTACCGGAAAACTCAGTATGATCATAGTCCATAATGTTATCACATCGTATTGGCTAACAATGACCAAGCTACGTGCATTGATATATGTGTAATTCTCTGTCACAAACAAGAACTGGTTTTGATTTCGCTGGTGACACGTAATCATAATTTGGAGAATAAGATTCCTGCACCATCCTTAGAAATTAATTGGACCACCAGTATAATTTTGTCATCAGTCTGGGAAAGGTTTAAAGTAAATCTTTTTTGTATGATAGTAAAGCAGCAGGTAGTGTCCCACCCCCTCCATTAGAGATTGTGAGTTACCTAATGAGATGTCTAATGGAAGGGCATGTTTTACATGCATTTTGTTGCATCTTTGTATTTATAAATATAATACAGTATTTCTTCTTATAAGAGCACATTTTTAACTCGTTACCACATATTGACTCGTTTCCATGCCCTGCAAGATAAAGTCTTCGGAAAACATTAAGGAAAATGAAGACATGAAGACCACACATTGACTCGTTTCCATGCCCGGCTTTGGAAAACATTAAGGAAAATGAAGAAATTGCTTGTGACAAGCAATTTCTTCATTTCCCAAAATATTTTCTACACATGAAGATCAAAAATGTAATATTTCATTCACTTGAAATTTTTGTCTGCAACATCTTGGAATTTGGACCAGTCTAAAATGTTGCATGGGTTTAACCCTTTCCCAAACGGCAAAAATTTAGGGTGATCCACTTCAAAAAATGTCACAAATGACAAAATGGAAGTTTTTACAAACATAATTTGTGTAAAATATGGCATAGAAAATATTGAGACAAAAGGAGAAACTGCTGGTTATCAGCAGTTTCTTCTTTTGTTTCAATATTTTCCCAAGCCTTTTCTATAGGGGACGTCAAAACCAGGTCTTGTTTGGGAAAGGTTTAACCCTTTCCCAAACGGAAAAAAATTAGGGTGATCCACTTCAAAAACTGTCACAAATGACAAATTAGAAGTTATTAAAGATAAAATTTGTGTAAAATATGGCTTAGAAAATATTGAGACAAAAGGAGAAACTGCTGGTTATCAGCAGTTTCTTCTTTTGTTTCAATGTTTTCCCAAGCCTTTTTCTAATAGAGACGTCAAAACCAGGTCTTGTTTGGGAGAGGGTTAAAGTAAATTTATTTTGTATGAAAGTAAATCAGCAGGTAGTGTCCCACCCCCTCCATTAAGATTCTGAGTTACCTAATGAGATGTCTAATGGAAGGGCATGGTTACATGCATTTGTTGCATCTTTGTATTTATAAATATAATACAGTATTTCTTCTTATAAGAGCACATTTTTAACTCGTTACCACACATTGACTTGTTTCCATGCCCTGCAAGATAGTCTTCGGAAAATATTAAGGAAAATGAAGAAATTGCTTGTGACAAGCAATTTCTTCATTTCCAACTATGTTTTCTACACAGGAAGACTAAAAATGTAATATTTAATTCACTTGAAATTTATGTCTGCAACATCTTGGAACTTAATTGGACCAGTCTAAAATGTATCTAAATTTGGAAAGGGTTAAAATCAATCTTTTTTTGTATGAAAGTAAAAGCAGCAGGTAGTGTCCCACCCCCTCCATTAGAGATTCTGAGTTACCTAATGAAATGTCTAATGGAAGGGCATGTTTATATGCATTTATTGCATCTTTATACCCCGCAAGAGAAATGTTTTGCGGGGTATACTGGAATCAACCTGTCTGTTCTTCTGTCTGTCTGTCTGTCTGTCTGTCCGTCCATTTACAAAAGAATTGTCAGGACCATATCTCTGAAAGTAAAGTAGCTATGATCATGAAACTTCATGGGTAGATAGATCTCACTAAAGAGAAGTGCAGTATACAAGGAGCATAAATCTGCCTTGCATATTCTGTGAGTTATTGCCCTTTGTTGTTTTTCAGACTTCGATTTTGTCAGGACCATATCTCTGAAAGTAAAGTAGCTATGATCATGAACTTCATGGGTAGATAGATCTCACGAAGGAGTAGTGCAGTGCACAAGGAGCATAACTCTACATAGCATATTTTTGTGAGTTATTGCCCTTTGTTGTTTTTCAGACATTGATTTTGTCATGACTATGTCTATGAAAGTAAAGTAGTTATGATTATGAAACTAAATGGGTAGATAGATCTCACTAAAGAAAAGTGCAGTGTACAAGGAGCATAACTCTGCCTTGCATATTCTAAAGGTTATTGCTCTTCATTGTTTTTAGACTTTGAATTTGTCTGAAAGTAAAGTAGTTATGATCATGAAACTTCATGGGTAGATAGATCTCACTAAAGAGAAGTGCAGTGTACAAGGAGCATAACTCTGCTTTGCATATTTTGAGAGTTATTGCCCTTTGTTGTAGTGAAAGCTTGTGGAGGGGTATCAATTCACATTCTGTGACAGTTCTAGTTATACTTTTTGCAGGGGAGGGGTTGTTTCTGAAATCATTGATACAGTTTTAGTATTGAACAGAACTAAAAGCAGTCTCGCTCCAATCACTGCTCTTTAATGTAACAGATGTAGTTGCTTTTAATTCATAAATCAGGGAGATTAACATCGAAGTGCCCTCAGGGACTCATGAAGTCTGTAAATAATAATTGTTCATGCTTTGTTTTCTGTGCTGATACTATGGAAACCAGCCTGTATTTTCAATATTATTTCTGCTTGTTTATGGGGTATGACTTTGTAAAATGTTGCATTGTCTATTACAGGACTGGTATGCCTTTAACCCTTTCCCTAACGGCAAGATTTTATGGTGGTCCAATTTGAAAGCTGCTGCAGACGACAAAGTAAATGATCACAAAAAGCCAAAATGTTTTATGTTATAGCCAAGAAAATATTGAGACAAAAGGAGAAACTGCTGGTTATCAGCAGTTTCTTCTTTTGCCTCAATGTTTTCCCAAGACATATCTGCTAAGGACGTCAAAGGTTAATTGACTCTTTCCCAAATGATGATGGATTTTTATGCCCTCATATCGAAAGATCGGGAGCATATTGCTTTACTTGTGTCCATCAGTCTGTCTGCCAAGCCCAGACAGCTCAGTCTGCAACATCGGAGTCAATCCATTGTTCGAACCCTGGCTTGGCCTGTATTCATTCTGAGATTTGACAAAAGTCATTTGTTTCTCACAACTGGGTGTGAATCATCTATGTGAGAGAGCAGCTGGAGGCTCGGCTTGGATAATGATATTATTGTCGTAGAATTGTGGTGCGACAAGTACCAAGAATTCATGTTAGGTGCTTCAGCCGCCGCGATATGACCATAGCAGTTGAGAACTGCTATGAACCTAAAATAAACCAGTCCTTCGGATGAGACTTTAAACTGAGGTTCTGTCTCCATATGACCTTAGCTTTTGAGTGGGACGTAATACTCCATCCAATCCAATCCGTCTTTCTGTCTATCCAAAAAACTTAACATTGTTCTTTTCAGGGGCATGTTTGACAAACACATCTTGATACAAACAAAACAACTGCAAGGCAAGTGTTGTGTATCATTATGCAACCTTGGCTGCCTCGGTAGTCTAGTGCAATGGATTTGATAATGACTATATAAGCTTTAACCCTTTCCCAAACAACAAAATTTTAGGGTTGTCAATTTCAAAAGCTGCTGCAGACCATAAAAGTGATATTGATAAACATAGTATTTGTGTACAATGTAGCACAGAAAATATTGAGGCAAAAGGAGAAAATGCTGCTTATCAGCATTTTCTTCTTTTGCCTCAATGTTTTCCCAAGCCTTTTCTATGCGGGGTGTCAAAACCAAGTCTTGTTTGGGAAAGGATTAAAAACAGTGATAAACCTAAATAAATAAATCCATCTGTCATAACTGTCTGTCTGTTCATCTGTCAGTCTGTACGAAAACTTAACATTGTCCTTTCCAAGGGCATGTTTGACAGGGCATGTTTGACAAACACATCTTGATACAAAAAACACAGCCAAGGCAAGTGTTGTGTATCATTATGCGACCTTGGCTGCCTCTATAATCTAGTGCAATGGATTTGATAATGACTATATAAGCTTTAATTACCATGCTCCTCTTTGGGGATTAATTTTCTCAGAAAAATTAGCTATCATTCATCCATACAGGCACATATTGATTGAAGGTCATTTGACATGGGGAATGGAAAGTAATTAGTCAACCTGGCTTGGTGTTGTGGGGAAATATCAAAGGACGGAAAGTACAGTAAACAATATTAACCCATTACCAGCAGATGGCAAAATTTTGGACTGTTTCAAATTCTAAACTGTTGCAGACGACAGTTTCAAGTGAATATATTTTCATATTTTTTGGACTGTTCTAAGTTCTAAGATGTTGCAGACGACAGTTTAAAGTGAATATATTTTTATATTTTTTGGTCTTTTTGTGCCGAAAACATCGTGGGAAATGAAGAAATTGCTTGTGACAAGCAATTTCTTCATTTTCCACAATGTTTTCCCAAGCCCTTTTGTGTCAGGGAGTCAAAAGGCGTCACTGTGCAGTTATTGGTTAAGGGTGATTACTTTCTTTAGATTGATTGGGGTTTAAGGCCTTTTTCAACTGCTATGGTCATATTGAAGCTGCTGGAGCTTTTAATCATAGATTCCTGTCATTTCTCATACCAGTACTACCACAACATCCTTACTGAGTCTCCAACTGCTCGCCCACATAGGTAAACCAAAACAAACCATTGGTGGGAGACAATTTTGTCTGAAAGGGTATTTGCCACGACCGGGGATCAAACCAGGGACCCCTCGAGTGAGAGGCAAATGAGTTACCAACTAGAAAGTAATTAGTCAACCTAACTTGGTATTGTGGGGATATATCAAAGGACCAAAAGTACTGAAAACAGTTTTGCCTTGGGCAATTACTTTCTTGGGAAAATTGTTGACTATAGATATAAAGTATCTTGTGGTAGAGATTGAGCTTTCAATTTTCAAAAATAGTGTGATAGCTTGTATGCGTAATAAAAAACATGTACAACATACAATGTGAGCCACCTGCTGCTCATCGACCATATACAATCTGTAGCTTATTAATTATACCCCCCACCTACGAAGTAGAGGGGGGTATATTGGTTTCACCATGTCTGTCTGTCTGTCCGTCCGTCCGTCCGTCCGTCCGTCCGTCCGTCCATCCGTCCGTCCGTCCGTAGACTTTTTCGTTTCCGTGCTCTAACTCATGAACCGGTTGACCTAGGATCATGAAACTTTACACAGTTGTTGCCCATGACCCAAGGAGGTGCCCTATTGTTTTTGGGTCACGAAGGTCAAAGGTCAAGGTCACAATCAGACTTTGTTTAAAATCCGTTTCCGTGCTCTAAGTCATGAACCGGTTGACCTAGGACCATGAAACTTTACACAGTTGTTGCCCATGACCCAAGGAGGTGCCCTACTGTTTTTGGGTCACCAAGGTCAAAGGTCAAGGTCACAATCGGACTTTGTTTAAAATCCGTTTCCGTGCTCTAAGTCATGAACCGGTTGACCTAGGATCATGAAACTTTACACAGTTGTTGCCCATGACCCAAGGAGGTGCCCTATTGTTTTTGGGTCATGAAGGTCAAAGGTCAAGGTCACAATCAGACTTTGTTTAAAATCCGTTTCCGTGCTCTAAGTCATGAACCGGTTGACCTAGGATCATGAAACTTTACACAGTTGTTGCCCATGACCCAAGGAGGTGCCCTATTGTTTTTGGGTCACCAAGGTCAAAGGTCAAGGTCACAATCGGACTTTGTTAGCTCACCTGAGCACGAAGTGCTCAAGGTGAGCTATTGTGGTCGCTTTTCGTCCGTCGGCGTCCGTCTGTCCGTCTGTCCGTCCGTCTGTCTGTCCGTCCGTCCGTCTGTTCACATTTTGTTGTTACCACTCTAGCACCCACAAATAATGACCAATCTTAACCAAACTTGGTCAAAACATGTATGACCATAAGTTCTCGGATGAGTTCGATTTTGAGTCAGATCGGACCAGGAAGTCCAGAGTTATGTGCCCTTGAACGTCAAAAATGGCTAGTTTTGACTTTGTTACCACTCTAGCATCTACAAATATTGACCAATCTTAACCAAACATTGTCAAAACATGTATGACCATAAGTTCTTGAATGAGTTTGATTTTTGGTCAGATCGGATCAGGAAGTCCGGAGTTATGCGCCCTTGAATATCAAAAATAGCTAGTTTTGACTTTGTTACCACTCTAGCATCTTCAATTATTGACCAATCTTAACCAAATGTGGTCAAAACATGTATAACAATAAGTTCTTGGATGAGTTCGATTTTGGGTCAGATCAGACAAGGAAGTCCGGAGTTATGTGCCCTTGAATATCAAAAATCGCTAGTTTTGACATTGTTACCACTCAAGCATCTACAGATATTGACCAATCTTGACCAAACTTGGTCAAAACATGTATGACAATAAGCTCTTGGACAAGTATGATTTTGGGTCAGATCAAATCAGGAAGTCCGGAGTTATGCGCCCTTGGATATCAAAAATAGCTAGTTTCGACTTTGTTACCACTCTAGCATCTACAAATATTGACCAATCAAGACAAAACTTGGCTAGAATGTTGGTAACCATACAATAATGAATGAGTTTGATTTTCAGTGTCATCAAAGAAGGAAGTCCGGAGTTATGTGCCCTTGATTTTGACAAATTTGCCATTTTCGACTTTGTTTACACTTTAGCATCTACATTTATTGACCAATCAAGACAAAAAATGTCATCAATGTTGGTAACTATAAGCTGCTAAATGAATTTAATTTTCAGCTTGATTGGACCAGAAAAACCAGAGTTATTGGCCTTTGAATTTCACAAAATTGCTGTTTTAAACTTTATTTTCACTTCAAAAAACACAAATATTGACCAATCAAGACTTAACTTGGTCACAATGTTGATGACCATGAGATCTTATATGATTTCATTTTTCATATTGATCGGACTAAAAAAGCCAGAGTTATGTGCCCTTGATGGTGACGATATTGCTAATTTCGTTTTTAATTTCACTCAAACAGCAATAAATATTGACCAATTAAAAAACAACTAGGACATAAGGTTGGTGATAATATCTTTATCAGAACAGAGTTATGTGCCCTGGATTATGACAAAATTTATGTTTTTTATCGACTTGGTTTTCACTTTAACAGCCACAAATATTGATCATTAAAGATTAATAATGCTATTTTCAGCTGGATCATAATCTCGCATCTTAAGTTTCGTGTTCTTGTCTTAGAGATACCTAGGTCATGTAAAAGATGGGTCTTGTTCTGCATGGAGAAAGTTTCAAACTTCTATCAGGTGAGCGATCCAGGGCCATCTTGGCCCTCTTGTTTAAAATCCATTTCCGTGCTCTAAGTCATGAACCGGTTGACCTAGGATCATGAAACTTTACACAGTTGTTGCCCATGACCCAAGGAGGTGCCCTATTGTTTTTGGGTCACTAAGGTCAAAGGTCAAGGTCACAATTGGACTTTGTTTAAAATCCATTTCCGTGCTCTAAGTCATGAACCGGTTGACCTAGGATCATGAAACTTTACACAGTTGTTGCCCATGACCCAAAGAGGTGCCCTATTGTTTTTGGGTCACCAAGGTCAAAGGTCAAGGTCACAATCGGACTTTGTTTAAAATCTGTTTCCATGCTCCAACTAAAGAACCTTTTGACCTATAGCACTTTTTTCAGTGACAAGGCGCTAGTGGGGGGTATTTGTCCGCTTTGCGACAGTTCTAGTTTTGTCAATTGTTGAGAGATAAATGATTTGCCAAATTTCATCCATGATAGCTAGGATTCGAACCCATTCAGAAGAGGTCTCAGGATTGATGGTATCTGAATTTACCGACTTTGCTATCAGGTATTGGCGTTTTTCAGATAAAGCTGATAATATACAGGGCAGCCTCTATTAAGTGAAGAATAAATTACTTATCGCTTGTCAGAATGGATATTGGCAAGGTCCATTATTAACTATTCAAACCCATGCGAAATGAGAGCCCTATCCATGGTTTGCTAGTCTCTTAAGTTACCAACTGAGCTATCATGGCTTGTGGATTTTCAGATAAAAACACAGAGCAACATATTTCTGCTTTTCAACAAAAACCTCGTAACTACAGCTTGTTTTAAGCTGCAGTTACAAGATTTTTATTATTGAAAAGCGACAATGAAGTCTCCTGATGACAATTGTAACGAGCCCCTGGTAATGTTTTACACGATCAACAGGTCCTGTTGGGAATTGTTTTGTGACCTGTGATTAACCCATTACCACACAGTGACTCTTTTTGACTCCCCACAATATAATGGCTTTGGAAAACATTGTGGAAAATGAAGAAATTGCTTGTGACAAGCAATTTCTTCATTTCCCACAACATTTTCTACCCAAAAAGCTATAAAATTTCGAAATTTCTTCACATTGAAATGTCGTCTGCAACTTCTTTCAAATTGGACCGCCCTAAAATTTTGCCGTTTGGGAAAGGGTTAACAAGTGCTCTAATAAGAGCATCATTTCTTAGAGGTATCCACATCAACATTTCGTCGCTTTCCAACAAAAAACGCGTAACTGCAGCTTAAAACAAGCTGCAGTTACGAGGTTTTTGATGAAAAGCAGCGATTTACTGTAGGGCAAAACTGTTTTATGCTCTCTGACTTTGTAATGTAACATAAAACATTTTTGTTCTGCATTCTGAAATACTTGGGGTGAAAACAGTGCTATAGTGTGTATGTAATTATGTTTATGATTTGATATATTAGTACTATAGTCTTTGATACACCTTTTTATCCCGTCTTTTTGCTTGTTTTACAGCCTTTATATTAGTCTTCACACCTTGCGCATGTTCCTTAAATATTTTACTGTAGGGACATAATTAGCTTTGCATGATTCAAAACAATGTTTATTATCAGTTTAGCTGCACCTAATTTTATTGCACCATGCAGTATTTGTTTGCAGGATTCATTGAGATGCATTTAACCCTTTCCCAAACAGCAAATTTTTAGGATGGTCCCATTCAAAAGCTGCTGCAGATGACAAAATGGATGTTAATAAAGATTAGAAATGTGTGTGATATAGCCAAGAAAATATTGAGGCAAAAGGAGAAACTGCTGGTTATCAGCAGTTTCTTCTTTTGTCTCATTGTTTTCACAAGCTTTTTCTAATAGGGATGTCTAAACAAGGTGTTGTTTGGGAAAGGGTTAAACACTTGCATTTAATGCTTTCCCAAACTTTTTTGGTGGTTACTAAGGTCTATACACAAAATACTATCTTTATCAACATCCATGTTATCTTAGGCAACAACCTTATAAAACTGGAACAGCCTTAATTTCCTTTAGATGCGGAAAAAGTTAACTTCAAGAACTGTTCTAGAACGTTACATGGCACTTCTAGAACATTGGTTCTGGAAATTGCGAGTTCGAACACCGGCTAGGCCAATATCCTTTCTGACATTTGACAAAATAATTTTTCTGTCACTAATGGATTTGCAATGTGACTCCATCATGGATAATCCTGGTATATTTCTCATGGTACTACCACAATATCTTATGTAAGCCTAGATCTGCTTCGAGTGCCTGAGTCACTTTGCAAATCTGTTGGTGACGGAAAAATTACTTCGGTCACATGTCAGAATGTATATTGGCCCAGCTGGAGTTCGAACTCACAACCAGCTTTTTTAGTTCTAGAAGTGCCATTTAACATTCTAGAACAGTTCTTGAACTTATCAGTAAATAAACCTTTTCGCAGGGGTCATGCCATTTTGAAATGGGTTTATCATTTAGTCAACAAAAAATGATGTTGGTGGAGCTCTTTACAGGAGAAAAAACACTTAACCCTTTCCCAAACGGCAAAATTTTAGGGTGATCCACTTCAAAAACTGCCACAGATGACAAAATAGAAGTTATTTAAGATGGAATTTGTGTAAAATATGGCATAGAAAATATTGAGACAAAAGGAGAAACTGCTGATTATCAGCAGTTTCTTCTTTTGTCTCAATGTTTTCACAAGTCTATTTTCTTACGGACATCAAAAGGTCTTGTTTGGGAAAGAGTTAAACCTTTCACAAACAGAACAAATTCAGACAGCTTTAGTTCCAAAGGATTTCAAGACAAAAACATAATTGATATCAAAAGTTTAAAAAAAATGTATCACATAGCATAGAAAATATAGAGAGAAAAGGAGAAATTGCTGATGATCAGCAATTTCTTCTTTTCTCTCAATATTTTCAAAAATAATTTCTACTACGGATCTCAAAACCATGTCTTGTTTGGGAAAGGGTTAGTATTATCATGTCCAGAGGTTATTGCTCTATCATAATTAATTGATTCCACCCCTGTGATCAAGGCTGTCAATTCTGCCTAAAATTATTTTGTATCATTCCTTGCCTCATTTATGAGTTATTTTGTTATCCAAAGAAATAAGACCGTGGTTGCTTTCACACACTTGATCATGTTATTTTCCTTTTCCCTAAAAAGACATTTTATTTGTGTTTCTTATAAGTTTTGGGAAAGCGTTGAAACAAAAGAAAATGCAGATAAACAGCTTTTCTTTATGTCTGTCTGTTCGTCTATCCAAATTTCATGTCACAGCCACATCACATAAATTATGTTATAAATTGCTATACTCCGTAAATATTGACCTGAACCTGTTGAATATGTAATGAGTAACTTTGATGCGAAATAATCAATACTCGCCAGCACTTCTCACTGTCAAGCAGAGTCGATAGTTTCCATAAGCATTGGAACTTTGTATTCTGCACGTGCTCCTCGTGTCAATATATGTTGAAGAGTGATTATTTCGCATCACGGTTACTCATTACATATTCAACAGGTTCAGGTCAATATTTACGGAGTATACCAACTTGAAACTTGATAATTATATTGTTGAGGAAGCAATGCACAAGAACCATAACTCATGGAGAAATGCAGTACGCAAGAATCATGAATGCTAACCTCCCCCTATATTTAACCCTTTCCTAAACAAGACATGGTTTTGACGTCTGTGAGAGAATCAATAGGCTTGGGAAAACATTGAAACAAAAGAAGAAACTGCAGATAACCAGCAGTTTCTCCTTTTGTCTCCATATTTTCTATGCCATATTTTACACAAATTATAGTTTTAATAACTTCTATTTAGTCATTTGTGGCAGTTTTTGAAGCGAATCACCCTAGAATTTTGCTGTTTGGGAAATGGAATTAACGAAGCAGAAATTTGATCTCAATTATCCTGACTTACTTATGGGTAGATATTTGGACATTTCGTCGCTTTTCGACATAAACCTCATGACTGCAGCTTAAAACACTATAGCTGCAGTTACGAGGATTTTGTTGAAAAGGCGCGATTTAGTGAATCAGTTAGGATGGCCCGAGCCCACTATACAATAGTTTCTTCTTAATGCTCAATGTGTTCTTGTATTTCCTTGTATGATTCTGAAGCTGGTAATTAATCACCTGAGTTTGACAGCTATATTTGTAAGAAGACACAAGTCAGGGATCTAACATGACATTTTGTATTGTTATAATGGAGTATTATTATATCATTTATAACCCTCCCTGATAGACTAGAAATGGGAAATAGCAATGAATTTTGTGCTAAAAAGAGACTACATTTACAACATTTATCTCTTAGCCTTGAATATTTTCTTCTATGATTCTGAAGCTGGTAATTAATCACCTGAGTTTGACAGCTATATTTGTAAGAAGACACAAGTCAGGGATCTAACATTTTGTATTGTTATAATGGAGTATTATTATATCATTTATAACCCTCCCTGATAGACTAGAAATGGGAAATAGCAATGAATTTTGAGCTAAAAATAGACTAGGTTTATAGTTGTGTTTTGATAAACTGTCAGTGTTGTTTTAAAATCTTGTAACTATCATGGCTTGATTCAAGCTGTAGCTACGAGATTTTATAACAACACACGCAAAATACTATTTTGTTTGTCTGAAATTATGCCAATTAAGTGCTGTTAACTGGATAAAATCGTTCTATTGGCTTATCTTAAGTTCTAAATTCATGCCTATTCGCAAGAACCATAACTATTACAACAGGGTTTTCCCGGACGCAGGATATTGCGTCCTAGACTCTTAAAATTGGGTTCAGGACTCTTAAAAATATATTCTGTGCGTCCCATGGGACTCCCAAATAAAAGTACAAGTACTAGCTTACTTGAAGTGCTATGATCGTCTAGTTTACCGAAACTACACCTGCTTACATTCATTTTTAAGCAGACATTATGTGCATGACATCAAACACATTCTTGACAGACGCTTGCATAAGGTTCCATTTTTATTACTCACAATAAGAAATACTCCTATAGGCGGGGGGGGGGGGGAGTTAGAAGGGATTTGTACCCAAATTGTTTTGTACTTTTCAGTGACTTTTCCTAATTTTTACCAGATTTGATAAAATCAAGACTAGATCTACTTCCAGATGGGAGAAAGTGTTATACGAAAATCCATACATATTCCTGTTTTCTGGGTAGCATTGGAACTCTGAATCATCAAATTCCAGTCCTAAGTGTTCTTTGTAAATTACATTTATAGATTAAATTTGATTTTGATATTATTCAGAATGATTCCACCATTTTGGTCAAAACAAACCCTATCACAGGCTGGATGCCTATATTTTGTTAAACATACACAAAGCCAAATAATAATAATGGGTCTGAGTTTGCTGCAGTCTTTTTAAATATGGCCGATATTTGGTGTTCATATTTAACTGATTTTCTAAGATAGGACTCTTAAAATTAACACAAGGACTCTCAAAAATCATAGCTGAGGGTCCCAAGGACTCCTTCTTTACAAGATTCAGGGAAAACCCTGTTACAACATTTATCTCTAAGCTTTCAATATTTCCTTGTATGATTCTGAAGCTGGTAATTAATCACCTGAGTTTGACAGCTATATTTGTAAGAAAACACAAGTCAGGGATCTAACATGACATTTTGTATTGTTATAATGGAGTATTATTATATCATTTATAACCCTCCCTGATAGCCTAGAAATGGAAAATAGCAATGAATTTTGTGCTAAAAATAGACTGGGTTTACCATTATAATTTTGATAAACTGTTGGTGTTGTTAAAGAATCTCGTAACTACAGCTTGAATCAAGCGGTTACAAGATTTTATAACAACCACTCACGAAACATTATTGTTTGTCCAAAATTACATCACGATTAGCTGGATAAAATCGTTCCATATTGGATTATCTTTAGCTATGATATTATATATCATTTTATGTATTGAACACTATACATTACTATGTTCTCAGACAAGTTTGGTTTTGTCTGTCTGTCTGTCCCACCGTCCGTGGACAAAATACTTGTCCGCAGCACATCTCTGAAAGTAAAGTTGCTGTGATCGTGAAACTGTATGTGTAGACATATTTTACTAAGCAGAAGTGCAGTGTAAAAGGATCATAACTCTACCTTGCTTATTTTGTGTGTTATTGCCCTTTATTTTTGACAAAAACGCCTGTTCGGACAAATGTAGTGGCCGGGGTATTTTATTGCCATTAGTGAAAGTTTTCTAGTTTTTGTCAAAAACGTGGTGCCACACGTGACACCATGTATCTGCTTTTGACATGTCAGTACTTACTAAGTATTGTTTTCAGTACTAACTAAATATTGTTTTGCCCTAGTAAAAAGACTTTCCAAAAACAGATTGTGCACATGACATGCTTGTAATGTATTTGACAATTGTTTTGTACTTTATGAGAACAAGTTTTTTGTTGTTTACTTTTTGCTAATTCCCATATCTGCAGTCCCTTCCCCTGCGAAAAAAATTCAAGAACGCAGTTCTAGTTCTAGAACTGTTCTAGAATATTAAATGGCACTGTTCTAGAACAGTTCTTGAACTTTTCGCAGGGGCTTTGCCTCAAAACTATGCTGATGTACATGTGCCTGACCATAACACAGGTCTTATAACCCATAACCAGATGGCCATGACTTTAGACTGTTCAAATTTGAAAGGTGTTGCAGACGACCATTTCAAGTTGATGAAATTTTGCTTGTCTTTAGCAATTTCTGTATTATTCATGATGTTTTCCCAATCCTTTTCTTGTGAGGGAGTCAAAAGGCATCACTCTGTTAATGGAATGAACAAATATTTGAAAGCCAAAAGGCTTTGTGAAAAAAATTCTGCCATTTTGCCTCCTTGCACACAAACCATAATTTTGCTCTAATAAATGCCTATAGGCCTATGAAGGAAATGGACATCGATGAATATTACAGAAAACACTTTATGGTATGATTGTTTATCATATCCATTAACCCTTTCCTAAACGGCAGAATTTCAGACCAACCCACTTTCATGAAAGAATATATGCTGCTGATGAAAAATTGGATGTTGGTGTTCAGATAGGATTTGTGCATCATATATATTACCTAGAAAATATTGAAACAAAAGAAGAAAATGCTGATTATCAGCATTTTCTTCTTTTGCCTCAATATTTTACTAATTGATTTCCAACAGGGATGTCAAAATATGATTCTGTTTGGGAAAGGGTTAATACATGATAGCTCTATCTATAAATCAATTGTCCTGGATTAATCTTTTGTATGATGATCCTATCATTTAATGCCATTAAGGTAGAATACCTGTAATGCGGCCATTTTGAGATTCATAAAACATCACATTTTTTTGAGCGTCGTCGTCGTTTAGCCTATTTGGGTGCGTTCGTAAATATTCGGTGGTGGAAAGTTCCACTGCCGAATTTTTTCTACCTCATCCGAATAATTCTGACATCGCGCAAATTTCATGAGGGGTAGACTACCTTAATGTGTTTTGCTTTTGTCTTAGGTTGAAGTAAGCTGTGACATTTTCCAAACTTTCTTAGTAAGTTCCATATTGCAGTTTTAATGTAAACTCAAAGATTAGCAATATTTTCCTTGTGTAAGATGTCAAGGGAAAGATGTAATTCCTGTTAATGTTTCTGAAATATTTTCCTATCAGACAATTTCAGGAATTGATTGAAAAATCATTAAAATGGCCATTTCTTTGTAACGTTTTCATATTGCATGAAATATGGGTTACTTGTGACAAGACCTGTCCTCTTATGCCAGGGTCATAGGTCATGATGAAGGTCAAATGTTAAGGTCACATTGTCAATCAATGAACTTCAGAATGTCATAATCTCGCAACCACATCTTGTTTTTTCAGAGTTTCTTTAACCATGAGAAAAAAAGTCAAGAAAAAAGACAAATTGTTGAGCAAATATGCTGGTCATGCTGGCAAGCCCCTGGGGATTTCTTGTTGCTTGTCCCAATTTCATAGTGCTCTTTGAAAAAAAATCTGTTCTCAAACAACACATGGTTTCTGATGTCTCTGTTTGAAAAGGCTTTGGAAAACTTTGGGTAAAAGAAGGAAATGCTGATAACTAGTATTGTCTCAATTTGTCTCCATTTTTTTCTGTGCTAAATAATGCACAAATCCTGTGTGTCTTCTGGGGCAACTTTAAAATTGTCTATTTTTTGTACCCTTGGGAAAGTTTAAACTTTTTGGATTTATAGGACACTATAAAAGACAGATTCTAAAACAAAATAAGAGGACCTTGATGGTCTTAAATTGCTCACCTGTAAAGGATGAATCATTGGAATCAAATCTTCAAGAGGTATTGTAAAACACAAGAATTTAGATTGTACCCATTTGAAAGCTGATTCAGATGTTGATAAAGATAGGGTTTGTGTATGATATGGCACAGAAAATATTGAGGCAAAAGGAGAAAAAGAACAGGTTATCATCTTTTTCTTCTTTACATTTTCCAAAAGAGATATCACTGGTCTTGTTTTGGAATGGATATGACATGCTAATAGAATAAGCATACTTTCATGATGTCCAAAGTTCTAGCCTTTTACGTTGCTTTTTAACGAAAACCTCGTAACTGCAGCTTGTTTTAAGCTGCAGTTACGAGGTTTTTGTTCAAAAGCATCGCATAGCTCTTTGATGACTTGTCAAAGCTGATAAATATGACAAAAATAGGGAAAATATACGTCTGCCAGCAGATGAAAGAAATAATATTCCCTAATATTCCATGCAAATTGATTTAGACCCCTATTGGTATAAGTTAATAATCTTGTCTTCTCTTTTTTCCTCATGATTGATATGAGAAAGGGGATCCGAAGAAAGGGCCCTTAAGGTTTTTCAGACAAGCACTTTGCAGATCAGTCTGTGTTCGATCAGTATTGGTACTGTTGTCATCATACATTCCGAAACGACACAGTTTTAGGGTGATCCAATGTGAAAGCTGCTGTAGACGACAAAATTGATAGCATTATGATATAGTACTTGTGTAAAATATAGGCCCGAAAATATTGAGGCAAAAGGAGAAAATACTGATTATCAGCACTTCTCATATGCCTTAATATTTTTGGTGTTATATTGTACATGAATTCTTAATCAGCATCAATTTCGTTACCTGCCATAGATTTCTGATTCGAACAGTCCCAAATTTTGCTGTTTGGGAATCAGGTTTGAGACATATTACAAGTCACATAGATGCTTTTGGAGAACACCATTAATCTCGATCAGACTGTATTAATGCATAGGCTATTTGATGCATGTTTTAAAATTGGTCACAAGTGCCAAAATAATTGTTTTCATTGGTGGTCAATTTTGCCCAGTCTGACATTTAGTTGTTTCGGAAATAACTAAGCTCAGCAGACTAATTATTTCCTACTATAATAGCATGGATTCAATCCAGCTAAATTCTAATGTAAGAATTAACCTTATCAGGCAAAAAAAGTTCTATTGTGGGGGGAAAATAATCTATATTTGAGGCACTGACCGCAAAGCATTGAGTTACATATCGTCAATGTTATTGCAAAACCACATATCTATAGCTTGATTAACCCTTTCCCAAACAAGACCTGGTTTTGACGTCCCTAGTTGAAAAGGCTTGGGAAAACATTGAGACAAAAGAAGAAACTGCTGATAACCAGCAGTTTCTTCTTTTGTCTCAATATTTTCTATGTCATATTTTACACAAATCCTATCTTTAATAACAACCATTTTGTCATTTGTGGCAGTTTTTGGAGTGGATCACCCTAAAATTTTGCCGTTTGGGAAAGGGTTAAAGCTGTAGATACAAGGTTTTGCATTAACACCAATGATATATTGTGTAATCCTAATTAACCCTTTCCTAAACAACAAAATTTTAGGGTGATCCACTTCAAAAACTGCCACAAATGACAAAATGCATGTTATTAAAGATAGGATTTGTGTAAAATATGGCATAGAAAATATTGAGACAAAAGGAGAAACTGCTGGTTATCAGCAGTTTCTTCTTTTGTTTCAATGTTTTCCCAAGCCATTTCTATCAGGGACGTCAAAACCAGGTCTTGTTTGGGAAAGGGTTAAGGCCTCTTACTGAATCCATTGTTCGAGCATTCCCACTTTCAAAGTGTTTTTCCTCCGTTTCTGTCTAAAGTTGACAATGATACAGGTAATTGTGTCATGTACTTTTAGGCAATTTATTACCAACTTCCCTTGTAGAATAAATTTTTAGCTCGACTTTTCGAAGAAAATGAGAGCTTATACTGTCACCCGGGCGTCGGCGTTGGCGTTGGCATTGAAACAAAGGTTAAAGTTTTTTCAAACATCAATAACTTCCATACTATCAATGGGATTCAACCCAAACTTGGAATACTTATTCACCATCACACCCTCTACCTTACTACCCGGGTCCATGACCCTGGCTACACTATATTTGGAGTTATGCCCCCTTTATACTAAGCAACTTAGAAAGTCGAGCGCGCTGTCTTCGCGCTGTTGTTTAGATTGTTCCATTTGAAACCTGCCGAAGAGAGAAAACTCAATGTTGATAAAGATAAGACTTGTGCAAAATATGGCTTAGAAAATATTGAGACAATAGGAGATAATGCTGGTATCAGCATTTTCTTCTTTTGCATTAATGTTTTCCAAAGCCTTTTCAATTAGAGATATCAAAAGCGGGTCTTGTCTGGAAAGGGGTTAAGGCAAAAGCAATGAACTGAAAGTATTGTTAGAAAAATACTGTGTCATCCTAATTAACCCTTTCCCAAATGGCAAAATTTTAGGTGAACCACTTCAAAATCTGCCACAAATCAAATGACAAAATAGAAGTTGTTAAAGATAGAATTTGTGTAAAATATGGCATAGAAAATATTGAGACAAATGGAGAAACTGCTGGTTATCAGCAGTGTCTTCTTTTGTTTCAATGTTTTCCCAAGTATTTTCTATCAGGGACGTCAAAACCAGGTCTTGTTTGGGAAAGGGTGAACACAAGGCTATTTCTAGCGTTCAATCTTTGAACAAAATTGCTCACCTATGGAGACCATCTCAGTCAAAAGTTGACATCATTAATTAGTAATTACCTCTTGTTCTTTTAGACAATTAATTAACCCATTCTCATACTGTGACGCCTGTTGATTCCTCACAAGATAAATGCTTTTGAAAACATTGTCGAAAATGAAGAAATTGCTTGTGACAAGCAATTTCTTCATTTTCCACAATGATTTCTACCCAGAGTCATACAATTTTAATTCCACCATTTTTAGAATGTCAGAACGAAAATTGAGGAGGATAAGATTTCTTCATGACAAAACACAGAAAATATTGAGGCAAAAGGAGAAAATACTGCTGATCAGCTTTTTCTTCTTTTGTCTCAGAGTTTTTGTAAGCCTTTTCCGATAGGAATATCTAAACCAGCCGTCATTTCCAGAAAGGTTTTGTGGTCAGTCACACTAAATAATAAGATTTGTCAGAATCTATTTAGTCTAACAATATCATTCCTATCCTGATCTAATATTTATCTATCTAGTTCCAAAATAGACTCAAAGGAAAGGGAATAATTCTGTGAATTAACCCTTTCCCCAAACAAGACCTGGTTTTGATGTCCCTGGTGGAATAGGCTTGGGAAAACATTGCGACAAAAGAAGAAACGGCTGCTGACGAGCAGTTTCTCCTTTTGTCTTAATATTTTTATGCCCCCGATAGGGAGGCATCATAAATTTGACTTGTCCGTCCGTCTGTCTGTCCGTCTGTCCGTCTGTCTGTCCGTCTGTCCGTCATTCCGTCCAAAAACTTTAACATTGGCCATAACTTCCTTATTACTTAACATATTCGCTTCATACTTTACCACAACATTCCTTGGTACATTACCTTTCTGTAGGCACATACTTTGGTGACCTTGACCCCTGGATGACCTTGACCTTGAACATAGATTGGCCATAATTTAAAATCAAAGCGGTGTCGGGGGCATTGTCATCTTACAGTGACAGCTCTTGTTTATGACATATTTTACACAAATTCTATCTTCAATAACTTTCATTTTGTCAATTTTGGCAGTTTTTAAAGTGGATCACTCTAAATATTTTCTGTTTGGGCAAGGGTTAAAGGAAAGGGAATAATTCTGTGAATTAACCATTTCCCAAACATACCTGGTTTTGATACCCCACAAAGAAAAAGCCTAAGAAAACACCAAGGGAAAAGAAGGAAATGCAAATGTACATCATCTTCTATTTTTGCCTCAATATTTTTATGTGCTATGTTGAGCATTTATCCTTTCTGTATAAAAAAAGAGAAAAAACATTCATTTTGTTGTCTGCAAGTCCCTTTCAAATTGGACTGATTGGAAATTTCAACATTTGGGAAAAAGATTAATCGAAATACATAGGCATGATTTAATTAATTATATTGACAATTTTACCTGTAATACAATGCGAAGAATTTGAATTCAATTTGTAATAAAAGTTGCAATAATTTGTAGTTTCTATGGAGAAAATGAATTATGCAACTGACAGTTGCCAGGCAGCCATTATGCATTTTTCAAAACGGCTGTTTTTAACAGACACAGGAAATAAAATCATGCAATTTAAATTTCTGGTTTTCAACAATTGATTTAACCCATTCCCGAACGACAAAATTTTAGGGTGGTCCGATTTGAAAACTGCTGCAGACAACAAAACAGATATTATATACTAGAGACAGGAAGTGAGTTCAAAATATTATCAGCACTTCTTTTGTCTCAATTTTTTCCCAAGGCTTTTTGATTAGGGACATCAAAACCAGGTCTGGTTTTGGAAAGAGTTAACCCATTCCCACGTAATGACACCTTTTGATGCCCCACAAGATAAAGGCTTTGGAAAACATTGTTGGAAATGAAGAAATTTCTTGTGACAAGCAATTTCTTCATTTCCCACAATATTTTCTACACAAAAAGGCTTAAAATTTCAAAATTTTATCACATTTAAAATGTTGTCTTCAACTTCTTTCAATTTGGACTAACTTAAAATTGTGTTGTTTTGTAATGGCTTTAATCTTTCTCTTATTTACAAACCACATACTCTTGTTTTGTTTTTTCCAGAAGTTTGAAGTCCAAGGTATAGAATTAAAGAAAAGATGGATGCTAACCTTTTCCTGACACCAAAATTCTTAATTTAGACTGATCTAAATCAAAGCCATTGCAGATGAAATTAGATAAAAGATCTAATACATGTCACTGATGTTATTGCAAAATCTTGTAACTCCAGCTTGATTTTCTATAGCACCAACGGTGTACTCCTGGAAAAAACTGTCATGAACAAGATGTGTTTGTGAAACACAAATGCCCCCCAAAATGTCCTTTTTTTGCAAAATGTTCAGTTTTTAGCTCCACTGGCCTTTCAGGCCAGCGGGCTATTGTCATGGCGGTGTGTCCGTCGTGCGTCCGTCCGTGCGTGCGTGCATCCGTAAACTTTTTAGCTCACCTGAGCACGAAGTGCTCAAGGTGAGCTATTGTGGTCGCTTTTTGTCCGTCGTCCGTCCGTCTGTCCGTCCATCTGTCCGTCCGTCCGTCCGTCCATCTGTCCGTCCGTTCACAATTTCTTTCAACATCTTCTCCTCCTAAACCATTGGACCAATTTTGACCAAACTTGGCAGGAATGTTCCTTGTGTGATACTTTTCAAAACTTGTTCGTGAATTTTTGATTTGTCAAAAAATGTAGGCGTGGCAGGCAGAAAGGGGCTTATCAGACTAGAAATCATAAGAAAATTCTTTAAAAATCAACCATCGGGCCCAATTGAACCAAACTCAGCAGGAATATTCCTTGAGTCACTCTTTTCAAAATTTGTTCACAAATTTTTATATTTGTCAAAAAATGTGGCTGTGGCAAGGAGAAAGGGGCTTATTAGACTTTGAGAAATCATTAGAAAATTCTTTAAAAATCAACCATTGGGCCAATTTGAACCATACTTTGCAGGAATGTGCCTTGAGTCATTATTGTCAAATTTTGTTCACAAATTTTTATATTTGTCAAAAAATGTGGCCGTGGCAGGGAGAAAGGGGCTTATATTAGACTTAGAGAAATCATTAGAAAATTCTTTAAAAATCAACCATTGGGCCAATTTGAACCATACTTTGCAGGAATGTGCCTTGAGTCATTCTTGTCAAAATTTGTTCACAAATTTTTTTCATTTGTCAAAAATTGTGGCCGTGGCAGGGAAAAAGGGGCTTATCATACTTGGAGAAATCATAAGAAAATTCTTTAAAAATCAACCATTGGGCCAATTTGAACCATACTTGGCAGGAATGTGCCTTAAGTCATTCTTTTCAAAATTTGTTCAGAAATTTTACATTTGAAAAAAAATATGACCGTGGCAGGGATAAAGGGGCTTATTAGACTTAGAGAAATCATAAGAAAATTCTTTAAAAATCAACCATTGGGCCAATTTGAACCAGACCTTGCAGGAATGTGCCTTGAGTCATTCTTTTCAAAATTTGACCACAAATCTTTTTATTTGTAAAAAATTGTGGCCTTGGCAGGGAGAAAGGGGCTTATCAGACTTGGAGAAATCATAAGAAAATTCTTTAAAAATCAACCAATGGGCCAATTTTAAGCAGACTTTGCAGGAATGTTCTTTGAGTCTCTCTTTTCAAAATTTGATCACAGTTTTTTTCATTTGTAAAAAACTGTGACTGTGGCAGGGAGAAAGGGGTTTATTAGACTTAGAGAAATCGTAAGAAAATTCTTTAAAAATCAACCATTGTGCCCAATTGAAGCAGACTTTGCTGGAAGGTTCCTTGAGTGACCCTTCTCAAAACTTTTTCGCGGATTTTTGATTCGTCAAAAAATGTGGGTGTGGCAGGGAGGAAGGGGCTTATCAGACTTAAAGAAATCATAAGAAAATTCTTTAAAAATCAACCATTGTGCCCAATTGAACCAGACTTTACTGGAATGTTCCTTGAGTTACTCTTTTCAAAATGTGTTCACAAATTTTTCCATTGGTCAAAAAATGTGGGCATGGCAGGGAGGAAGGGCTTATCAGACTTAGAGAAATCATAAGAAAATTCTTTAAAAATAAACCATTGGGCCAATTTTCTATTTCCCTTATTGTCCTCCACAGCAAATTTTCAAACAGAACAATTAGATTCAGAAAGCGTGATCAATAATTTACTTATTATGTTTTTGTAATTTATATTTATGACTATAAACTCTGTACAGTTTTTGTCAAATTTTTGTTCAGTTCAGTTCAGTTCAGTCCTTATCTGTTGCTCTCAGGCTGACCCCATGTTTATCTTATGTAAACAAATAAGGGATTAGCTTTAGCTTATCAGATGGTAATCTTTCACTAAATTCTATCAATCACAGACAAAATCTTGTTAATTGAGCCTTTCATAAATGATCAATCTCTATTAGATCAGTATGCTTTGAAAATTAGCCCTATGTTGTATATTGCGAAATCATGAAATAATTGTTGAAAATTAACTAACTAAACAATTGTGCTAATTCATACCCAACCTTACAGGATCGATTAGAACAAAATTATTTCTTAATTGTTTCCAAACAGAAAGTCCTTATAAGTTTCATGCCTTTGAATTTGACAAAATTGCCATTATCACTCTTGTCATCTTGATTCAGGTGAGCGATTTAGGACCATCATGGTCCTCTTGTTCTTTAAAAATCTTCTTCTCAAAAACTACTGGATGGATTTCAACCAAACTTCACAGGAATGATCCTTGGGTGACCCTCTCTCAGATTCCTTCAAAGAATATGGATTGAACCAGAATAACCTGAGTTATCTGCCCTTTAATACCAAAAATAGCAGGTTTTGACTTTAGTTTTCTTCTAAAATCTACAAATACTGAACAATCAAGACAAAACTTTGACAGAATGATGCTGACTACAAGATCTTGCCTTGGTAAAATTTTCAGCTTGATCTGAATTTTACATCATGAGTTATGTGCCCTTGAAATTGACAGAATTGCCATTTTCGGCTGTATTTTGACTTTGTTTTCACTCTAGCAACTACAAATATCTACTAAACAAGACAAAACTTTTATAGAATGATGCTGACTATAAGATCTTGCCTTGGTAAAATTCTCAGCTTGATCTGAATTTTATAGCATAAGTTATGTGCCCTTGAAATTGCTAAAAATTGCCATTTTCGGCTCTATTTTGCTAGTTTTGACTTTATTTTTACTTTAAAATCTACAAGTACTGACCAATCAAGACAAAACTTGGACAGAATATATTTAAGCATTATATGCTGCCTGGGTGTAATTTTCAGCTTGATCGGAATCTTACATCATGAGTTATGTGCCCTTGAATTTGACAAAATTGTCATTTTCGACTTTGTTTTCACTCTAACAACCACAAATGTTAACCAATCGAGATGATACTTGGAACGAATCTTGTTGACAACAAGATCTTGCTTATGTGTTATTTTCAACATGATCACACTGTTACAATCTGAGTTATGTGCCCTTGAAATTGACAAAATTTCAGTTTTCAACACTTTTTCCACTCTTGAAGCCACGAATATTGACTAATATAGACAAAATTTGAACAGAATGATAGTGACAATAATATCTTGCATGTGTTTAATTTTCAATTTGATTTTAAATATTCATACTGAATTATGTGTCCTTGAATTTGGCAAAATCACAGTTTTACATTTTATTATCGCTCTAACATCCCTAAAATATTAGTCAATCATTTACTTTCTTTTTGCATTGACTACATGATTGCTGCTTTTGACTTTGCTTTTGCTGTAAGAACCACAAGTATTCAAAAATCTAGTTAAAACTTGGATTTAACATTAAAAAGAAATTCAGGCCTGTGGAGCGATTCAAGACCTTCAGGTCTTTCTAGTTGTGTAAAGGGTTGATAAGGGTTAACAGATGACCTTGAGAAAGGTCATATTGCATTGAACAGATAGATATCATTGAAAAAAAGTTACATACCAAATTTGAGCTTAGTATGTCAAATACTTTTGGAGAAAAGGCAAATGTTAAGTTTTCAGACAGACAGATGGATGGACAGACAGACAAAAGGACACAAGTAAAACAACATGCCCCCGATCTTTCGATACGAGGGCATAAAAATATTTAGGGAAAGAGGTACAAATGTTTGAGTCTTTCTCCTATGTACTTCTATAGAGCACTGATCTCTCTAGGATAATAACTAAGAATTCATCTTAATCTATCATTTATGAAGAAACTCTATGGCCACAAATTGTGCCATTGAAGGTCAAATCAAATTATATATATCCATTCTGAAACAATTACAAACATATATTTATTGGCTATTTCTTATGATAAATTTTACAACATAGTAAATGTCTTAGTGACCATATTTTTGCTTTTTACTAAGGAAATTTAAAGCTTAAATAAAATATCCAAAGGTTTTTCTGTAAAAATAAAAATTACAACCATATCAAATCGGGAATTGTTTGGGAAAAAAGTTACCCTGTTTATGTGTAGGTCAATCCAGATGCCTCATTAAACCTTTTCCAGACAAATATAGGCTCCGACTACCTTAACCCTTTCCCAAACAAGACCTGGTTTTGACGTCTCTAGTAGGAAAAGATTGGGAAAACATTGAAGCAAAAGAAGAAACCGCTGATAATCAGCAGTTTCTCCTTTTGTCTCAATATTTTCTGTGCTATATTTTACACAGATCCTGCCTCTATGAACATCCATTTTGACGTCTGCAGCCACTTTTTAAGGGGAAAGTCCAAAATTTTGTCGTTTGGGAAAGGGTTAAACCAAATATTTTTGGACAACGTTTAGGGCAACATTTGGACAATATTTGGTACAACAACTCTTTCCTTCCCCTAGATATTCTCTACCCTTATAGATTGAAGATAAATATTTTTTCATTACATAAAGTTATATTTTCTCTGTAATTCCTTCGGAATTCATTTGGTTCAATCTGTAATGCTTACTCCTGATAAAGGATAGATGGACTAATTAAGACCAGCCCTACATCATAAACAAGTAATTCTTTCTCCCATGATAGTTTGTGATTGTCCTGGGTCATGGCCCAGTAATTAGTGACATTGTCTTGTGTGACTGGTCCGACCTCATCATGAATTATGGGATGTCCTGGTACTCAAATTATCCCAAATAGGTAGTCATGTAAACAGAACTTGGATGTTTGAAAATATTAAATACAAGATAGTTTGTGATTGTCATGGGCCATGGCCAAGTAATTAGTGACATTGTCTTTTGTGACTGGTCCGACCTCATCATGAATTATGGGATGTCCTGGTACTCAAATTATCCCAAATAGGTAGTCATGTAAACAGAACTTGGATGTTTGAAAATATTAAATACAAGATAGTTTGTGATTGTCATGGGCCATGGCCAAGTAATTAGTGACATTGTCTTTTGTGACTGGTCCGACCTCATCATGAATTATGGGATGTCCTGGTACTCAAATTATCCCAAATAGGTAGTCATGTAAACAGAACTTGGATGTTTGAAAATATTAAATACAAGATAGTTTGTGATTGTCATGGGCCATGGCCAAGTAATTAGTGACATTGTCTTTTGTGACTGGTCCGACCTCATCATGAATTATGGGATGTCCTGGTACTCAAATTATCCCAAATAGGTAGTCATGTAAACAGAACTTGGATGTTTGAAAATACAAGATAGTTTGTGATTGTTCTTGGCCATGGCCCAGTAGTTAGTGACATTGTCTTGTGTGACTGGCTCGACCTCATCATGAGTTATGGGGTGTCCTAGTGCTCGATTGATCCCAAGTAGTGCTGTAATTCTTGTAAACAAAGCTTGGAGGTTTTACAATACGATATAGATCCTGTTTGTCCTGGGACATGTTAGAGTAATTAGTGACATTGTCTTGTGTGACAGGTAGCATTGTGTTGTGTGACCTCATCATGAATTATTAGGTGTCCTAGAGATCTCAAATTATCCCAAATTAGTCCTGTAATTTCTTGTAAACAAAACTTGAATGTTTTACAATACAAGATAGATTCTGTTTGTCCTTGGTCATGGTGGATTGATTAGTGACATTGTTAACATTATCCTGTGCACTGGTAACATTGTCTTGTGTGACTGGTAACATTGTCTTGTGTGACTGGTAACATTGTCTTGTGTGACTGGTAACATTGTCTTGTGTGACTGGTTACATTGTCTTGTGTGACTGGTTACATTGTCTTGTGTGACTGGTTACATTGTCTTGTGTGACTGGTAACATTGTCTTGTGTAACTGGTTACATTGTCTTGTGTGACTGGTAACATTGTCTTGTGTGACTCTGGTAACATTGTCTTGTGTGACTGATAACATTGTCTTGTGTGACTGGTTACATTGTCTTGTGTGACTGGTAACATTGTCTTGTGTGACTGGTAACATTGTCTTGTGTGACTGGTAACATTGTCTTGTGTGACTGGTTACATTGTCTTGTGTGACTGGTTACATTGTCTTGTGTGACTGGTAACATTGTCTTGTGTGACTGGTAACATTGTCTTGTGTGACTGGTTACATTGTCTTGTGTGACTGGTTACATTGTCTTGTGTGACTGGTAACATTATCCTGTGCACTGGTAACATTGTCTTGTGTGACTGGTAACATTGTCTTGTGTGACTCTGGTAACATTGTCTTGTGTGACTGGTAACATTGTCTTGTGTGACTGGTAACATTGTCTTGTGTGACTGGTAACATTGTCTTGTGTGACTGGTAACATTGTCTTGTGTGACTGGTTACATTGTCTTGTGTGACTGGTAACATTGTCTTGTGTGAGTGGTAACATTGTCTTGTGTGATTGGTAACATTGTCTTGTGTGACTGGTAACATTGTCTTGTGTGACTGGTAACATTGTCTTGTGTGACTCTGGTAACATTGTCTTGTGTGACTGGTAACATTGTCTTGTGTGACTGGTAACATTGTCTTGTGTGACTGGTTACATTGTCTTGTGTGACTGGTAACATTGTCTTGTGTGAGTGGTAACATTGTCTTGTGTGACTGGTAACATTGTCTTGTGTGACTCTGGTAACATTGTCTTGTGTGACTGGTAACATTGTCTTGTGTGACTGGTTACATTGTCTTGTGTGACTGGTTACATTGCCTTGTGTGAGTGATGTCTTGTGTGACCCCACCATGGATTACAAGATGTCCTGGTGCTGAAATTATACTAATGTAGTACAGTAATTCTAGTAAACAAAACTTGAATGTTTTACAATACAATATAGTTTTTGATTGTCCCTCTCCATAGCCCAGTAATTAGTAATGTTGTCTTGTGTGTCTGCTTATTTACCATTTCCCCCAACAAGGTATGCTTTTTGACATCCCATGTAAAAATGCTTGCGAAATATTGAGGCAAAAGAAGAAGTGATGCTAGTAACCAGCATTTTCTACTTTTGCATCAATACCTTATGTGCAATTTTATGTCACCCTAAATAGTTGTTGTTTGGGACAGGGTAAATAATGTGAATGTCCTATCAGAATAAGCTTCAAACACTTAAGCTATGATGCAAGAATGATGCCAGACAAATTGTTTCCATCCTAGGATATCGAATAGCTGCCAATTATATGCATACTTGGTAGAAGACAATTGATTAGGGAGCAGCATTGCCCAGTTCAAAATCATGTTATTTTGCCAAAAGGGGAATTAGATCTACTGCACTTAACTCCCTAGAAGTTGAATGTTAGGGTTTTTTTTTTTTTTTTTTTTTTTTTTTTTTTTTTTTTTTTTGAAGAATAAAAATGAGTCTTTCAACCCATTAATAAGCCCGCAGCTATGATGATGTAAGAATAATGGAAGACAAATTGTTTCCATGCTAAGTTAGGTATTGGATAGCTGTCATTTATATGCATACTTGGTAGAAGACAATCTGATTAGGGACTTTAGCATTGTCCAGTTCAAAATCATGTTATTTTGCCTAGAGGGGAATTAGATCTAAAGGTCCACCTCAGCTCTCAACTCCTTAGAAGCTGCATGCATTTTTATTTACCCATTTCCAACCGACAAAATTTTATTGTAGTCCAATTTGAAAAACTGTTACAAACGACAAAATAAGTGTAAATAAAGAAAAGATTTGTGCAGAATTTAATTAGCACAGAAATTATTGAGGCAAAAGGAGAAATTGCTGATTATCAGCAATTTCTTCTTTTGCCTCAATGTTTTCCCAAGCTTAGTGTATTAGGGATGTCAAAACCAAATCTTGTTTGGAAAAGGGTTAAGAAGAACAAAAATGAATCTTTTAACTCATTAACCCGTTCCCACGCAGTGACCCCTTTTGACACCCAACAAAATAAAGGCTTTGAAAAACATTGTGTAAAATGAAGAAATTGCTTACCACAAGCAATTTCTTCATTTCTCACAATGTTTTCTACCAAGAACACCCATAATCTGTAAAAGTTTATTAACTTCAAATTTTCATCTGCAGCATCTTTGAACTTGGATGGTACCAATATTAAAATTTATTTTCTGGTATTGGGTAAATGGTGATCAGAACAAGTCTTTCACCTATGATGTAAGAATAATGCAAGACAAATTGTTTCCATCCTAGGATATTGAATAGCTGTCAATTATATGCATACTTGGTAGAAGACAATTGATTAGGGAGCAGCATTGCCCAGTTCAAAATCATGTTATTTTGCCAAGAGGGGATTAGATCTAAAGGTCTTCTGCACTCAACTCCCTAGAAGTTAAATGTTAGGGTTTCTTTTTTTCTTTTTTTTTTTTTTTGAAGAACAAAAATGGGTCTTTCAACTTATTAATAAGCCTGCAGCTATGATGATGTAAGAATAATGTAAGACAAATTGATTCCATCCTAAGATATTGAATTGCTATCAATTATATGCATACTTGGTAGAGGACAATCTGATTAGGGACCAGCATTGTCCAGTTCAAAATCATGTTATTTTGCCTAGAGGGGAATTAGATCTAAAGGTATACACAGCTCTCATTTCCCACAATGTTTTCTACCAAGAACGACCATAATCTGTAAAAGTTTATTAACTTCCAATTTTCATCTGCAGCATCTTTGAACTTGGATGGTACCAATCTTTAAATTTGTTGTCTGGTAATGGGTTATGGGTTAATTGTGATCAGAACAAGCCTTTCACCTATGATGTAAGAATAATGCAAGACAGATTGTTTCCATACTAAGATATGGGATAGCTGTCAATTATATGCATACTTGGTAGACAGCAATATGATTTGGGACTAAGCATTGTCCAGTTCAAAATCATGTTATCCTGTCAAGAGGGAGTTAGATCTAAAGGTTTAACTGCACTCAACTTCCTAGAAGTTGAATGTTAGTTTTTTTTTGTTTTTTTTTAAGAACAAAAATGAGTCTTTCAACTAATAAGCCTACAACTATAATGATGTGATAATAATGTAAGAAAGATTGATTCCATGCTTAGATATTGGATAGCTTTCAATTATATGCATACTTGGTAGACAGCAATATGATTAGGGACTAGTGTTGTCCAGTCCAAAATTAAGTTATTTTACCAAGAGGGATAGAGTGTCTAAGGGTCCAAACTGCTTTCAACTCTCAAGAAACTGCTCCCAATGCCAAAAACTGCTGCACTCAACCATCTGAATGTCGCAAAAAGGTATATAGATCAGAAAATATCGAGACCAAAATAATGTGAAAATTCTGGCTTTCAGCATTTTCTTTTTAGCTCGCCCGGGACGATAGTCTCGGAAGAGCTATTGTCATACCCCCGGATGTCGGCGTCGGCGTCAGCGTCCGCAAAAACTTTAACCCGGCCCATATCTCATGCCCTGTTAGAGATACAGCCTTCATATTTCACCTGTGGGTACCTCTAACTTAGACCTTTGATTTGAGGCCATGACCTTTGACCTTGTGACCTTGACCTTGGAGTTTGACCCACTTTTTGACCATTTTAAAAAAAACTTTAACCTGGCCTATATCTAATGCCCTATTACACCTACAGCCGTCATATTTCACATATGGATACCTCTCACCAAGACCTTTCATTTGAGACCATGACCTTTGACCTTGTGACCTTGACCTTGGAGTTTGACCTACTTTTAAAAACCTTTAACCTGGCCTTAAAAAAACTTTAACCTGGTCTATATCTTATGCCCTATTGCACATACAGCCTTGATATTTCACATATGGACACCTCCTACCAACACCATTCACATTTGACCATGACCTTGAACCTTGTGACCTTGACCTTGGAGTTTGACCTACTTTTAAAAAACTTTAACCTGGTCCATATCTCATGTCTTTTTACACCTACAGTCTTGATATTTCACATATGGACACCTCCTTCCAACACTATTCATATTTGACCATGACCTTGGACCTTGTGACCTTGACCTTGGAGTTTGACCTACTTTTAAAAAACTTTAACCTGGCCTATATCTCATGTCTTTTTACACCTACAGTCTTGATATTTCACATATGGACACCTCCTTCCAACACTGTTCACATTTGACCATGACCTTGGACCTTGTGACCTTGACCTTGGAGTTTGACCTACTTTTGAAAAACTTAAATCTGGCCTATATCTCATGTTCTTTTACACCTACAGCCTTGATATTTCACATATGGACACCCCCTGCCAACACCATTCACATTTTACCATGACCATGGACCTTGTGACCTTGGAGTTTGACCTACTTTCAAAAAACTTTAACCTGGCCTATATCTCATGTCTTTGTACACCTACAGTCTTGATATTTCACATATGGACACCTCTTTCCAACACCGTTCACATTTGACCATGACCTTGGACCTTGTGACTTTGACCTTGGAGTTTGACCTACTTTTAATTTTTTTTTAACCTGGCCTATATCTCATGTCCTTTTACACCCACAGCCTTGATATTTCACACATGGACACCTCCTTCCAACACAGTTCACATTTGACCATGACATTGGACCTTGTGGCCTTGACCTTGGAGTTTGACCTACTTTTAAAAAAATTCAATTTGGGCCATGACCTTTTTACCTTGACTTAGGAAATGACTTTTCTTTGTGACAAGCTCTCGTTAGGGCGAGCTTTATTGTCCGCGGACAATTCTTGTTCTTTGTGCCAATATTTGCTCAAACTGTTTGTATTAGGGAGATCTTAAAGCAGCCTGAATGCCAAAAACTGCTGCACTCAATTAAACAATCTGAATTTTGCTAAATATTAAAATACAGATAAGAAAATATCGAGACTAAAATAATGTGAAAATTCTGGCTTTCAGCCTTTTCTTCCTCTTTGTATAAATGTTTGTTCAAACTGTATCAGGGACATCTTAAAAGCCAGAGCTTGTTTGGGATACAGTTGAGAACAAAGAATAATCTTGTTTTGGATTGAGAAATAGACTGACAATTGACTGCCAATTAGAAGAAACAAGATGTGTTTGTGAAAAACTAATGCCACCCGAAATGGTCAATTTTAATTTTTTAGACAGACAGGTGGACAGACAGACAGACACAAGTTACAATATGCCCCGAGATTTCATTAAGGTGGCATAAAAATCTCCTCCCTAGTACTCAGGTTTAGAAAGTGAATGACCCATCAGAATAAGCATTTAATGATTTTAAAGGCTATAATAATGCAAGAATGATGTTGGAAAAGTAATTTCCATGATTTGATATAGAATAACAATAAATTTTTGACAAGTAATTTCCATGATTGTAAAGACTAAATCTGTCAATGTTATGCGTGCGAGGATGGACAATTGTTATGCATACTTAGTACAGAACTATCTAGTTAGAGAGAGTCTGTCACATTTGATAGTTTGTGTGGACTGAATGTATGATGTACAATTAGACAACAAAAAACTCTCTCTCTCTCAGCGGGGAATCATGTAACACAACAGCTACAATCAAAGTGGCCAGTTAGAAGTTTGAATTGTCAATGTTGTGCATACTGGGATATGTTATGCATACTTAGTATAGAACTTTCTGATTAGAGAGAGTCTGTAACATTTGATAGATTGTGTGTACTGAATGTAATATGTCACTGCTTTTCTTCGAAAACCTTGTAACTGCAGCTTAAAACAAGCTGCAGTTACGAGATTTTCGTTGAAAAGCGACGATGTACAATTAGACAACAAAAAAATCTCTCACTGCAGGGAATCACATAACACAACAGCTACAATCAAAATGGTCGGTTAAAAGTTCCGATTCTGTCAATGTTATGTTTATGGGGATGATTGTTATGCATACTTAATATAGAACTATCTTGTTAGAGAGAGTCTGTCACATTTGATAGTTTGTGTGGACTGAATGTATGATGCACAATTAGAAGACAAAAAACTCCCTCACTGCGGGGAATCATGTAACACAACAGCTAGAATTAAAGTGGCCTGTTAGAAGTTTGAATTGTCTATGTTATGTATACTGGGATATGTTATATTGTCTATAATATGCATATTTAGGATTAGTAAGAGTCTGTAACATTTGATAGTTTGTGTGTACTGAATGTAAGATGTCGCTGCTTTTCTTCGAATACCTCGTAACTGCAGCTTAAAACAAGCTGCAGTTACAAGATTTTCGTTGAAAAGCGACGATGTACAATAAGACAACAAAAACCTCTCACTGCAGGGAATCATGTAATACAACAGTAACAATCAAAATAGCCTTGGAAATATCCCAGACAAATCACTTCTCTAATCCCCCAAGATAAAAGCTGGACCACTTCAATACAAGCATGCGCCAAAGTGCAGGAAAATAGATTTGCTTTCTGTTAATCAATTGACAACTTTGCCCACTTGCAAGCACTTTGTGTGTTATATTCCACGAAAATTCAATTCTTTTATCAAAACCCATATTGCCAATTTCAAGAGCTGTCAAATTTGTGGAAGCTAAAAAAATTACAGTATGGAGAAAAGATTGAAAAAGGAAAAAATACATGTAGTTGCCAAAACATGGTTTTTCAGGCAATATGTGCCACTACCAATTTGTATTCAGCAGGTTTGAGACAATATTCTCAATCTTAAAGATCTCAGGGTCGGAAATGTCAGATAAAAAATATCAAGTGCTTGGTATAAAACTATTGTAAGTACAAATAGTTAAATAATATATTTACAATATTTTAGCGCTAGCCTATCGATCTTTATAGTCTCAGACTTAACGAAATATCTGATTGGTCGATCAGATTTTTTGATCGGCTGCAGAGATTCGTCAATTACTTATGCGTCTGCAGAATTACTGCTATCAGCGAGCAATTTGTTTACCTATTTTATTATAAATGTAATTTAACCCCGGAATGACCTGACTCATTTAAATATCGATTTAGAAGATCTCATTTCAACACAGGTGTAACGGATTGAACACATAAGTATTTGAAGTATTTTTAATTTGGTGTTTATAATGATCGCACAATTTCAACAGTCTGAATAGCTCAGCTGGATAAGCTGCGGCTTTGAATCACAAAAGTCCTAGGTTCGAAGCACAACTAAGGCTGGTTTTTTTTTTTTTTTTTTTTTTTTTTACTTTTCCCAATGATATATTTTTCCTTAAAACATGCACATCTATTTGAAACACAGAGATCTTGATTTTTCCAACTTTTTTCAAATTATAATACATGTAATATGATGTAGATATTGACTTGGAATGTGGGTGAATAGAGAGCCTCCACTAAGGAACAATGTCTTCCCCTAAAAAGCCACAGTCCCAAGGATCAAGGGCAAAAGAAATGATTTCAAATGCATCAATGCATTTTAATGCAACAAAAGATCTACAACAGAAAGCCATCATCCCTGGACATATAGACAAATGGTGCAAGTCCATGGGGACAGTAAAATAACCGCTTATGAAATTAAAAAAACAACATGATATCAATTCCGTCTTTGTTACACAGGGTGTAATTAAAGTAAATTAAAATGCAAAAAAAAAAGAGACAGAAAAAAAAGAATGGAAAAGTAAAATGAAAAAATAAAGTTTCATCGGGGAATCGAACCTAGTACGTCGAATTTCTAACGTAGAGATGCTACCTGTTGAGCTACGGAGTCGCCAGTAAGATTTGATAACATTATGTGTACTAAACCTTCTGCAAGTTAACTGAAAATCCCGATACACCTTTTGTCGGTTGAACTCGTCTAAGCAAATATGCAAATGAACTCGGTCATTCCGGTGTCAATTTAAAAATACAATACTTATCTGAAGACAATTGTCTTGCAAGTTCATGCATTTTGTCAGTTTCTCTTTACTCTTTTTTAACAAGACCGAGTCCTGGCCCCGGTTTCTCAAAAAAACTTAAATATATTCTCATGAGAACATGCTCAACTTCAAAGGGATACTCTCCAACGTTGAAGGGTATTCGATTGAAGTTCACATGGATTTCGTGTGATTTGAGCACGGTGCTCAGATTTGAGCATGAGAACGTACTTAAGTTTTTTCGAGAAACCGGGGCCTGATGTTCCTGAGTGAAAATAATCAGAAAAACATAGAGGCAAAGCTGCAAAAGAAGGACATGATGGTAATAAGCATTTTCTTCTTTTGCTTCAATATTATCTAACAAATATTGTCAAAAATATCACTTTTATTTACAATCATGTTGTAGTCTGCAACAGCTTTCAAATTGGACCACTCTATTTCTCCCCATTTGGGAAGTTGTTATTTACCGGCATAGCAGAGGACAATTGCCTAGATAGTTTATGCTAGGTTCCCTGACTGCTGATCAGGTCAACTGGATCAATTTGATCGCTTTAAGGTAGTCCACCCCTAATGAGATTCATGCGAAGTCGCAATTATTCGTGCGACGTCGAAAACATTCGGTGGTAGGACTTTCTACTGCTGAATGTTTAAGACCGGGCCTGAATAAGTTTGGATACGTAACGACGCTGCTCAAAAAAATCTGATGTTTTGTTAATCTCAAAATGGTCATATTACGGGTAGTCTACCGTAAATTCCCTGATCAACCACAACTTAATGATTTCTGGTGGTGTTGCTGTATTCTTGTGTTATGGAGTTAGAGCTAGGGTTTTCTTTATGATCGAAGTATCAATAAACGATTCAAAATCTTTTAATAATGAGGGATCAGATCAATTACCTGACAGAGGCAAACCAATTAGATATAGCTGTTATTTTTAGAAACAACTTTAACACATATGACACACCTGTCCTACCTAAATATGAACAAGGATTGTTATATGATTTTGAATGTATAATAAAAAAACATTTTTTTTTGTGTGTGTATAGAATTCAATCTTGAAAATAAAGGATCTTTTATGACAGCTAAGATTTATTACTTTTCATGTGGACGCCTGGTTTGTTTACATTTTAGTTAAATCAAAGACTTTAAATTAATGAAGTGGATTTGACTTGAAATGAACAGGAAGACAGACTGTGCAAGTTGATCTTTGTTCTATTGCCGTATTTATTCTAATAAACGCCCATATTCTAATAAACGCCCATCCCCCAAATCTCAGCTGAAAATATTCATGTTTCATGCACAATCTATGCAAGAAAGGGTGATTCTAATAAACGACCTGTCATGCTAAAAGGGACCTTATCAGAAGTACAAAAATCCAAGTTTTGACAAACTGTTCTATGCTCAGCAGATGTCAACCAGAAGACGTATTTGGAATAGGAACACATACTAAGACAGGTTAAACATTCTAGTTTTAGAAAATTATATTAGAGTGGAAAGTATCGGCCCTATAGAGTCTGGCTTCGCAGACTGCGCAGACAGGCTAGGGTCGATATTTTTCACACAGCTGATAAGGTCCCTTTTAGCGTGACACATCACATTTTAGTATCTGCACGACAAGGGGTAAGTCTATACTAGTTACTCAAACTGTGATATTGAGGATTGCATTGTTATGAATATTTTATTGTATCAGAATGGTTTATAGCAATATAGCTAGGATAGATATTTCCTTTTTGCAAACTTGCCTTAGACAGGTCCAAAAGTTATGACACCTTTGGGAAAGAAAATTTTATTGATTTATTGGGTTTAATGCTGTTTTCAACTGCTACACTCATATCGCAAGGACTGGAGGACTAGTAACCATGGATTCCTGACATTGTCTCTCATACCAGTACTACAACAACATCCTAATTGAGCCTCCAGCTGGTCGCCCACATAGGTGAAAGATATCAAACCATTGGTTGGTGACAATTTTGTCTTAACTCTTTCCCAAACGACAAAACTTTAGGGTGATTCACTTCAAAAACTGCCACAAATGACAAAATTGATGTTATTAAAGAGAGGATTTGTGTAAAATATGACACAGAAAACATTGAGGCAAAAGGAGAAACTGCTGGTTATCAGCAGTTTCTTCTTTTGTCTCAATGTTTTCCCAAGCCTTTTTTATTAGGGACGTCAAAACCAGGTCTTGTTTGGGAAAGGGTTAAAGGATATTTGTGGTGATGTTGAATCAAACCTGGGACCTCACAAGTGAGAGTCTGATGGGCTACCAACTGTGCCATGGCCACAGCCTCTGTGAAAGAAAAGGAATCATACCCATGTACCTCCTTCCAAACACAGTGACATTGGAAAAATAACAATGTTCTTCTTTTGCCTCAGTATTTTCCTTGACCTTTTCTATGAGGTCGGAAATATTTTTAACTCACCTGAGCACGATGTGCTCAAGGTGAGCTATTGTGGTCACTTTTTGTCCGTCATCCGTCTGTCCACAATTTGTTGTTACCACTCTGGCATCCACAAATATTGACCAAACTTGATCAAAACATGTATGACCATAAGTTCTTGGACGAGTTCGATTTTCGGTTAGATCGGATCAGAGTTATGTGCCCTTGAATATAAAAAATAGCCAGTTTTGACTTTGATACCACTCTAGCATCTACAAATATTGACCAATCAAGACGAAAGAGGGCCAGAATGTTGGTAACCATATGATTTCGGATGAGTTCGATTTTCAATGTCATCGGAGCAGGAAATCTGGAATTATGTGCCCTTGAATTTGACAAAATTGTTGTTTTTAACTTTTTATTATACGCCCGAAGGGTCGTATTATGTTATGGCCCTGCTCGTCCGTCCGTCTGTCCGTCCGTCTGTCCGTCCGTCCGTTAGCAATTTCTTGTATGCGCAACTTCTCCTACAGTTTTGATCGGAATTTGATCAAACTTGCCACAATGAATCTCCATGGTGTCTAGTTGTGCACCTCGCTTACGAAATTCAGATAACTCTTTTCATTCTTGAATTACCTGCCCTTGAATTAAAAAAATGCCCATTTTCTTGTGTGCGCAACTCCTCCTACAGTTTTGATCAGAATTTGATCAAACTTGCCACAATGAATCTTCATGGTGTCTAGTTGTGCACATTGCTTACGGAATTTAGATAACTGTTTTCGTTCTTGAATTATTTGCCCTTGAATTTAAGGAAAAATGTCCATTTTTTCAAAAATGCCCATTTTCTCCGGTGTGCTACTTCTACAGTTTCAACCAGAACATAATCAAACTAGCCACAATGAATCTCTATGGTGTCTTGTTGTGCAAACACAATTTTGATTACTTTTCATGTTTGAATTATCTGCCCTTGAATTGACAAAATTGTCAATTTTACTGACAAGCCCCTCTCGGGCGTATATGCGCCGCTCTGCGAAGCTCTTGTTTTACAATTTAGCGTCTACATTTATTGACCAATCAAGACAAAACTTGGCAACAATGTTGGCAACCATAAGATGCTGGATGAGTTGAATTTTCAACAGAGTTATTGGCCCTTGAATTTCACAAAATTACCGTTTTCAACTTTATTTTCACTCTAAAAAATATTGACCAATCAAGACACAACTTGGTCACAATGTTGGTGACCATAAGTTCTTAGATGCTTTCATTTTTCATATTGATCAGACTAGAAAAACCAAAGTTGTGTGCCCTTGATGGTGACAAAATTGCTGTTTTCAACTTTGATTTCACTCAAACAGCAATATAAATATTGACCAATCTAAAAACAACTTGGAAATAATATTGATGAGAATATCTTTTACAGAGCAGTTATGTGCCCTTGATTATGAACAGTAACAGCAACAAATATTGATCATTCAAGATTAAGAATGCTGTTTTCAGCTGGATCATAATCTCGCATCTTTAATTAAGTTGTGTGTTCTTATCCTAGAGATACCTAGGTCATGTAAAAGGTGGGTCTTGTTCTGCTTGTAGTATGTTTCACACTTCTATCAGGTGAGCGATCCAGGGCCATCTTGGCCCTCTTGTTTATTAGATGCATCAAAAGGTTTCACAGATTTGGAAAGGGTTAAGAAAGTAATGCACATTTTTAGAATCAAAATAAAATTGCCTGACAAGTTTGACTTTAAATCTAGACAGAATGGCAACAGTTTCTGAAAATGATAATGGAAGTGTTTCTTGAAGGCTGACAACTGATGATAACAAAAGCTTTTATTGTGAAAATCAAGAATCTTAATTTTGTCCCTTTCCCGTACAACAAAACTTGACTTTCTTGAATTCAAATTCAAACAGACTGGCAGAAGAGATAATTGATAAAATTTGAGCCACTTATTTACTGTGTCTTATTGATTAGATAGAAAACATTGAGGTGAAAGAAGAAAATGCTGATTATATCAGCATTTTCTTCTTTTCCCTCAATGTTTACCCGAGCCTTCTTGCATGAAACCGGGGTTATCAAAGCCATGCATAGTTTTAGAAAGGGTTAATTTTGAACCTGACAATTCAAAATAACAAGCAATATGATTGTGAAAATTAAGAATCTTGTTATCTGGTAATATGAGCTCTACTGTTATACATTTTGAGATTTTAAACCTTCAACAATAGATATCTAAATCTAATTGTCTTTTTTTTTTTTTAACTCTTTCCCAAATAATACCTAGTTTTGAAATCCTTGATAAGAAAACGCTTGGTAAAAATATTGAGACAAAGAAGAAAATGCTGATATCCAGCATTTTCTCCTTCTGTCTCAATATTTCCTTGGTGTACACAAATCTTTTTTCAACATGCTAATTTAATGTCTGCAACAGCTTTCAAATTGAAACGCCTCAAAATGCACATGTTGTTGTTTTTGAGTCTAAATCTAATTGTCTTTTCTTTTGAGTCTTGGCAACAATATTAAATATTTGATTAACACTTTCTCATATTACCATTTGAAATGTGTTTCTTTTTTTGGAGAACAATGAGAGAAAAGAAGAAAAAGTTGATAACCAGGGGCCAGTTTCATTAAAGTATGATTCAAGGCATTTTGTCTTACATAATTTCCAATGAAAAACTTAGAACTGCAGCAATTTTAGTCGTAAATCTGCCTCAAGACATTGGTATATGTATAGGACAGAATGATGTATTTAAGGCCCAGTCACATACAATTCCGCATCCATATCATGTCCACATCCTGTCCAAAATTATGCTGTTTTAGTTGTGCTCAGGCGGTGATGAAGACGCGGAATAGTGTATGTGACCAGGCCTATTAGAACGCTTTGATAAAACTGGCTGATCCATATACTGACATTTTGTCATCTGCAGCAGCTTGCAAATGGGACCATCTGAAACTTTGTATGATGGCTGTTAAATGCCTACCTGAATGTTTTCCTTTCTATTTTAGTAAAAGGATTTTGTCTCAGGTCGAAGAAGATCATCTCTAATTGAGGTAAAAAAGGCAACAATTAGGGATTTTAATCTTTTAAAAAAGTCTGACGCCATCAAAACTTGGGAATTTAACTTGTTACAAACCACACACACACATGTCATTATTTGTTACAACCATTTTCCAAAATGTACTTGGATTCGATCAAGGTCTATCAAGAAAAAAAGCCTCTGAAAAGGGAAAACTTTGATTGCCATCATTTTCATCTTATCTCCAAAAGTTTTTCAAGCCATTTGAATCGTAATACGTTAAGTTTTCCTTCACATTAAACTTTAATTTTTTGTCAGTAATTATTTCGAATTTGGACCTTTAAAAGAAACTTGTTGTTTGGAAAAGGGCTGAAAATGTTGGCAGCCCTTCCTTAAGCTGTAGTAAGGGTACTTTGTTATTCAACTTTTGAATGGTAATTGTTTTATACGGTCATTGAGTAAGTTTAGTAATTTAATTTTCCAGGATAGAATTGTCTCATTGAACCAGGCAACAATAACCTATTACACGGGAATCGGATCAATATCAATTTTTCGTTTTTCCAAACAAGTTTTGATGTCCCTCTTATACGAGGGGCGTTCAATTAAAAGTGGTATAGTCTGTAAGTATTGACCTGAACCCGACGAATATGTAATGAGTAATTTTGACACGGAATAATCGATACTCGCCAGCACTCCTCACTGTCGAGCAGAGTCGATAATTTCCATAAGCATTGGGACTTTGCATTCTGCACGTGCTCCTTGTGTCAATATACGTCGGAGAGTGGCTATTTCGCATCACTGTTACTCATTACATATTCAATAGGTTCAGGTCAATATTTACGGAGTATACTAATGGTGAATCATACTACACGGTTCTATAGAACTAGTGGTGCTTGTGGCTATATTTGACGGTAAAATTACTGTCTATACTTGGTCAAAATTTGAGACAAATTCGTTGACTCTTTAAAAAGTTGTTGAACTTTTAAGTTGGTTCAGTCATATACACTGGCTATTTCGCTGTGCGCAAAATGTTAAACGAACTGAAGTAGGATGTACGGGTCTACATTAAAGGTCGCATAGGCTTTGAAATATCTGCATCACATGTATACAATGAACTATATCAGATTCGTGGACATTCAAACGTTGAATATACGTCAGTTTTTAGGATGATAATAAAAATTAAAATTGGTAACACTGGCCTGAATGATGCCCCCTCTCAGGCAATCCGGGAAGAGCTAGTACCAAAGCAAATTTTGCTGTAGATTCCGACATGCCCGATCAAGACGAATGAATAAATGTGCCAGACATAGCAGATAAAGTTGGTTTTTCATCGGGATATGTTATACGATTTTGACGAAACACAGAATGGTTTATGCCCATTGGGTCCCCACCTGCTGTGTAAAGGACAGAGAGCGCCCCGTGCAAAATATATTTTGAAATAATGCAATAAATGCAACAAATGTGGGCTTTCTGAGCTTTATTCATATGATTGAACAATAATCTACTATTATGAGCACCAATTGCATGTAATTAGCAAGCAATGGTTGCGAAAAGATCAGGCAAGGTCCGTAATAGCCACAAAATTAAAAGCGCAGGAAAAGTTTTGTACGCGGTAATTTTCAAATATAACGGGTGTATTGTCGTTTCAAATAGTACCACTATCGCCGGTCATTCAAACAAAAATTGTATGTCGGGGAAAGTAAAGAAATATAACAAAAAGAGCAGGTCTAGGGACGGCTTAAGAGGCATGTACCAAATCCATGACAGCGGAGCTGTCCACAAGTGTCATCTTGTCCAAGACTTCCTGAAAGAGACACATGCTGCACAGTGTATTCATCCACCCTTATAGCTGGGCTTAAGCCCGTGTGGCTTTTTTGTGTTCCCCATGTTGACGAAAAAAGCCTCGGGTCGTCGGTATAGGCATTCATGTTCCATTATGCAGTGCAATTTACCAGTGTCTGCGGGTCGTTCCAAAAGAGGCCCATTTATTGGCATATAAGTAATGGATCTCAAAACTTCAGAAGTGTGTGGGTGCCAAAGAGGATTACTTCGAAGGATTGAAGAAACTTAAAATTGAATTGCGACATAACTATGGCTTATAGAACCCCAGTTCCATAATTAATTGAACGTCCCTCGTACAGTCAAATGTATTGAAAACATCTAAAGGAAAAAGAAAATGCTAATAACCTGTTGCTTAAGGCACGTTCCCATTGCCGACCAAATCAACTGGATCAAGCTCAATCAAGCGATCGAGTACTGATCGAGCTTGGTCGGCTTGGTCGGCAATAGTGATCGTGACGATCAAATGTGGTCGGCAAAAATGATCGGGAATTAATCGACAAGAAATAAAGAAGTTGTGTAAATACATTTGATCGAGTTTAGTCGGGTTTGATCGGGGAATTTAGGCGATCGAGTTGATCAAGTTGATTTGGTCGGCAATGGGAACCCAGCTTTAAATATTTTCTGTTAATCATGATGTATTGTTTTTATTCATCCCAGAAAATTTAGTTTTAAAGTTTTAATTTGTTGCTTTTCTTTAAAAACCTTGTAACTACATCTTGTTATAAGCTGTCTATCATGCAAACATTGGGTAAGTTTCGGTACTTTAATTTTGTAGGATAGAATTGTCTCCTTTTAACAGGCAATAGTATCTTTTTATTACATGGAATGAAAGTCAATTACATCTAGAACATTTTTGGGGAAAACCACTGAGCAGACATCAATGCAGAAGTTCTTAGAGACATTATGATAATTATTTATGTGACATAGAACAACAAGTTGGATGTATACAAGATATTGGTTCCATGTATTGTCTGTAAATATTGACCTGAACCCGGTGAATATGCAATGAGTAATAATTGTGAAACAGAATAATCAATATTCGCCAGCAATCCTCACTGTCGAGCAGAGTCGATAGTTTCCACAAGCATCATGACTATATATTCTGCACGTGCTTCCCGTGTCAATGTATGTTGGAGAGGGATTATTTCGCATTACAATTACTCATTGCATATTCCACAGGTTCAGGTCAATATTTACGGACAATATTGACCATAATCTGTATATTCTGTTTTTATTCGGGAGACAGGGCGGAGCCTAGTAAACGGTTCATTCCATTTAAGCTTGGGGAGAAACAGCCTTCTCAGTTAGCGGTAAATCGTCGGTATTGTTGCAAAACATTATAACTACAGCATGAATCAAGCTGTAGTTACGAGGTTTTATGACAACACATTTTACAATCGTGCATTCTTTCAATTTCGAAATATGTTCATGCTCGTGCCGCACGTTTTTTCTCTTCTATCAACCAATGTATAGAGAAGTCAACTCGTCGAATAACCTCTTTACTTAGCCACACCCTGTCAGGTGAATAAAAACGGAATATACCAGCCTAAAAGCATGGTCACGTGTGATTTCAACATCCACATGGCATCCAAAAATATGCTTGAAATATGTCCCTTATTGGACATTCTTCAGCCATTATATATGGACACGCAATTGTGTATATGACCAGGCCTTGACAGTGATACTTTTCACTGGTGGTGAACTCGGCCAAAGCGTGGGACGTTTTTTCGCGATCATTGTATTCTGTCAGTGTTGTTACAAAATATCGTAACTACGGCTTCAATAAAGCCGTAGTAACGAGATTTAACAACAACACAGACGGTTTGTCAATACATATCGGTAAACTCTGTCTATTTTTAGAACGAATTCATTGTTATTAGAAAAACTATCCAATCAGATCTTTAAACACACATTTAAACACAAAATATCTGTACCTTGTTGTAGCGAAAATCATGGCTGTGGCCGAGTTCACCACCAGTACTTTTATGCGTGCAAAAATATCATGTCTGAACTTTTAAGGTATTCCATCTATCATTAGATACCAAACACTTTGTGCAACTCAGGTTGTCATCCATGGCTATGGAAATTGACGAGGGTATCATTTCCGTAGCCACATGCAGTTGATGATCTAAAATCGACAAAGGTAGCCCTTATTGATTTCTGTTGGCATGGATGACACTTGAAGATGCACAAAATGTTTTGTAGATAATGATAGGTTGATAGGTTGTAATCCTTAATTTGGATACAGTACAACTGTACTAAAGTTGTACTTGAGTTTCTACACAAGTACAAAACATTTTTTTCAGTAAATCTAATTGACCATAGAAGCACTTTCTATAAAATAAAGAGCTTTTGAAAACATTGAGAGAGCATAATGAAAATTGCTACTATTTTTCTCCTTTGCCTTCAATATTTATTTGCTTATACATATCCAAATTTTAGTTTGTAATCTGCATTATCTTTGAGTTTAGGCCAACACAGAATTTAGAGATTTGGGAAAAAGGTTGAAAGTCAATGAGGACAAAATACAGACAACAGACCTTTGAAGTACATTTTAGGATACATATAAGGCAAACTATTGCATGCTTGATTCCAGTTGATAGCTAACTTAATTAGCAACTTTATGCATTTTCCAAGCTAGTTTTATTTCTCAGGGGATACAGTAGGGACTATGTGAATAAGTCTTATTGTCCTGAGAGATTTGAATCTGGAGAAATCAAATGTAGTTGAATTTTGGCATGTAGAATTAACCCTTTCCCAAACAAGACATGATGTCCATAAGAAATCAGGCTTGGAAAAACATTGAAACAAAAGAAGAAACTGCTGATAACCAGCAGTTTCTCCTTTAGTCTCAGTGTTTTCTAAGCTATATTCAACACAAATTCTATCTTTAACAATATCAAAATTGTCATCTGCAGCAGCTTTTGATATATGACCAACCCAAAATTTCTTTTTTGGGAAAGGGGGTTAAGGCAGGGTGATAATGCTCAAAATTAAATGTTCAGATTGATAGCTAGAACATGCATAAAGCTTTACAATGCCAGCTATGCATGATACAAGCTGTAAAGTTTTGTGATTGTATAACTCCAAAGAATACAATTTTCAATTCTTCCAATTTTTCTATAATGACACACTGTCACATGCACACATTATATTGGTGATTTCTGGTTGGAATTCTGTTTGTGAGAGTTCTTTTCACATGAATAAACAATTTTATTAGAACATGGTTGTGAAACATTGTCTATAATGGTAGACATCAAGCAATTATTACCCGGTCCTCACTGTACATCTCATTATTTATCCATGATAGCAGACTCTTGTAACCTGTTATTACTGTCTGTCTGATTTACAGTACATTAACAAATAAAATTACTTCCCTTTAAAGAAATAATCTGCCTTGGTTACCGTTTTTTGACAGAAAAATGTTTGTGTGTACTGGTGGACATCATGTGATAATACTGAGACACTATCCTCATTATTTTTCCATGATTGTAGACCAAGCTTGTAACCTGTCATTACAGTACTGTCTTTCTCATTTACAGTATGTTACCAAAGAGAATTACCTCCCTTTACTGATGAACACTTAATAACACTGTTACTAAAGATTTGAGTGAACCAGTAGACACCATGCAATGATATAGACCTTATTCTCATTGTTTATCCATGATGGTAGACTTGTAAGTTGTCATTACTATAATACTGTGACATTGTCTATGTTATTAATAGCATATTGACTAAAAAGAATTACTTCCCTTTATTGATAAACAATTGAACACAGTATTGTTCGTACTGGTAGACACCATGAGATGATGTAGACCTTATCCTCATTATTTATCCATGATTGTAGATGTGTAACCCGTCATTACTATAATACTGGCTGACTTAATCAGTGGAGTGGACCAATGTAAGTTAATTTTCATAGGCAAAGGCCGTTTAGTTGATCGTTTTGAGAAAGTATTGCCGAATTTGGGTCATCCGTCATATGGCACACTATACATTAACCCTCGAACAAACAAACTTAAAAGCGGAGATTTATAAATCAACACCTTGTAGGGTTGTCAAATTAAATCTAAGGGCTTAGAAAATAGGAAGATGGAAATGTCACTTACCCTATAAACAGATTAAGTCATTTGGCAGTTATTTTGGAAAATCCTATTGTTTCTCTTTAAAGAACCTGGAATATACAAAAGAATAAAAAAAAAAGGTTTCAGATACTTCAAACACCCTGTTTAACAGACGAAACTTTCAGTGTATACCATAGCATGAAAAACATGGATGAAAATGAGAAAATATGCTGGTTATCATGACAGTACTATCTTCTTATGTTTGTCAAATTCTATTTTATCTGAGTGAGCGACATCATAATTGTGTATAATTGTAAAGGAAAGGTTTCAGAATCGTCAGTTTCTTGCTTGCTCTTTCAGTTTCGAAAGTTGACGTTAAAGGGGCATGAAATTGGAAATGAGTTTGAAGGTTACTGGTAATCCTTCCCAAAACAAAATTTTGATCTTATGGCATGATACATAATATATATGAGCCAGGATCCGGAAAAAGGGCCCTTATAGCATCTTAGAAAACTGAGTTTCCAGACCTGACTGTGGTCAGATAAGAGTCCACTAATAGGGAGCCACAATGCTAAATTTAATTTACTTTATGTCAAGAAAAGCTAACAGAGAACAACATGGATCCTGATCAGACTGTGCGTATGCACAGGCTGATTGGGATTCATGTTGTTCTCAAATGCCTTTAAGGACCTTTTTCCAGATCTTGGCTCATATATATAAGACTGTTGCTGTCATCTTTTTTAAAGTCTGTCATTTTTGCTGTCTGACACTAATTTTGAAGCTGATATTTTATAATTCAATAAGTACAGACTTTCAGTCTGACAAACTTTAATTTGGTCTGGCAGATGATCTACTTCTTGTAGTCCTTTGTCATGCTTTCGGGTCTAAAACAAGAAAAACTTATAGAACAACAACAAAAAAAGATAAGATATGCGTACAATATATAAAATGAAATACATGTTACACAGCATTGAGACAAAAGTAGAAAATGCTCATTATCAGATTTGTTTACGCCTTTTTATTATACGCCTGAAGGGATGTATTATGTTATGGCCACAGTCATCTGTACGTCCGTCTGTCTGTCCGTCCGCCTGCAAGTCCGTTAGCAATTTCTTGTGTGCGCAACTCCTCCTACAGTTTTGATCGGAATTTGATCAAACTTGCCACAATGAATCTCCACGGTGTCTAGTTGTGCTCATTACTTACGGAATTAAGATAACTCTTTTCGTTCTTGAATTATCTGCCCTTGAATTTAAAAAATGCCCATTTTCTTGTGTGCGCAACTCCTCCAACAGTTTTGATCAGAATTTTATCAAACTTGTCACAATGAATCTTCATGGTGTTGTGCATACCACTTACGGAATTAAGATAACTCTTTTCGTTCTTGAATTATCTGCCCTTGAACTTATGGAAAAATGCCCATTTTCTCAAAAACGCCAATTTTCTCGAGTGCACAACTCCTACAGTTTCAACCAGAATTCAATCAAACTAGCCACAATGAATCTCTATGGTGTCTGCAGTGGTTGTGCAAACAAAATTTTGATAACTTTTAATGTTTGAATTATCTGCCCTTGAATTAAAAAAAAATTGGCCAATTTTACTGACAAGCCCCTCTCGGGGGCTTATGCGCCGCTCTGTGAAGCTCTTGTTCTATTATGGGCTATATCTTATGATAGCAGGTGTTTTCTGGAAAAGATCGGTTAAACATGATATGTAGAACATTGAGAATTTATGAATTTAATCATATTATATTATTATCACATAACCAGTAAACTTCACTTTTGTGTGTTCAGCCCTTTCCAAAAAGCAAAGTTCTATAGGCTGCTTAAATGGAAAACTCCTGCAGATGATGAAATTGGTGTAATGTTACATATGAGATGTAAAGAGGAAAAGATGCTGGATATCAGCGTTTTCCACATTTCTCTCAATGTTTTTAGAGGCAGCATGCTATCTTTCCTGATATGGAAATCTATGACCGATCATAAGAGAATTTTAATCAAGCAACCAATCAAAGTCTTAGTCAATATAATATGGTAGGTATGTCTCAAGGCAAATTGTCTGCCAAGAGAGGGGTCAGTCTGCAAAAAGTTCATTTAAGTTCAAGAACTGTTCAAAAATTGTTCAAGAACTGTTCTAGAATGTTAAATGGCACTAGAACAGTTCTAGAAATGCCATGTAACATTCTAGAACATTCTAGAACAGTTCTAGTACTAGAAATGTGTTCTTGAACTTTTTTCGCATGGGGACTCGGTCCATTGAAGGGAAAGAAAATGCTAATGATCAGCTTTTACTCCTTTTCATTCAACTTTTCTGTGATGTGATAATCTGTATAACTCATATTCCATAATAAATGGTTAACATTCATCTTTTTAGTCTGCAGCATGCAGCTTTGAACCATAAGGACCACTCTAAAATATAGCCGTTTGGACATTACCTGACGACAAAATTCTGGACTCTTCCATTTCGATAGGTGTTGCAGACGACAATTTCATATTGATGAAATTTTAAAATTGTTTCCATTTTTTGGTTAGAAAACATTGTGGAAAATGTCACAAGCAATTTCTTCATTTACCACAATGTTTTTCCAAGGCATTTCTTTTGAGAGATCTGAGTCAAAAGGTGTCACTGTGTGGTAATGGGTTGGATAAGTAAATCAGGAGTTTTAATTCTTTTTGTTACAGTTTCAAATGTACAATGAAGAAGATATATCAAACAAAATATGCTCACTATCTGAAAGCATAATCGTGTTCATCTACAATGATTTTTAGCTCCACTGGCCGAAGGCCAGCGGGCTATTGTCATGGCGTTGTGTCCGTCATGCGTCCGTCCGTCCGTCCGTTAACTTTTTCTTTAAACATCTTCTCCTCTTATACCAGTGGGCCAATTTTGACCAAACTTGTCAGGAATGTTCCTTGGGTGACCCTTTTTAAAATTTGTTCGCGAATTTTTGATTCGTCAAAAAATGTGGGCGTGGCAGGGCGGGGCTTATCAGACTTAGAGAAATCATAAGAAAATTCTTTAAAAATCAACCATTGGGCCAATTTGAACCAAACCTGGCAGGAATGTGCCTTGAGTCATTCTTTTCAAAATTTGTTCACATATTTTTACATTTGTCAAAAAATGTGGCCGTGGCAGGGAGAAAGGGGCTTATCAGACTTAAAGAAATCATAAGAAAATTCTTAAAAATCAACCATTGGGCCAATTTGAACCAAACCTGGCAGGAATGTGCCTTGAGTTATTCTTTTCAAAATTTGTTCACAAATTTTTACGTTTGTCAAAAATGTGGCAGTGGCAGGGAGAAAGGGGCTTATCAGACTTAAAGAAATCATAAGAAAATTCTTTAAAAATCAACCATAGGGCCAATTTGAGCCAAACCTGGCAGGAATGTGCCTTGAGTCATTCTTTTCAAAATTTGTGCACAAATTTTTACATTTGTCAAAAAATGTGGCCGTGGCAGGGAGAAAGGGGCTTATCAGACTTAAAGAAATCATAAGAAAATTCTTTAAAAATCAACCATAGGCTCAATTTGAACCAGACTTTGCAGGAATGCTCTTTTAGTCTCTCTTTTCAAAATTTATTCACATTTTTTCACATTTGTCAAAAAATGTGGCCGTGGCAGGGAGGAATGGGCTTATCAGACTTAAAGAAATCATAAGAAAATTCTTAAAAAATCAAGCAGTGTGCCTAATTGAACCAAACTTTGCAAGAATGTGCCTTTAGTCTTCTTTTTAAAATTTGTCCACAAATTTTTTATATTTGTCAAAAAAATGAGGCTGTGGCAGGGAGAAAGGGGCTTATCAGTCTTAGAGAAATCATAAGAAAATTCTTTAAAAATCAACCAACCATAAGGCCAATTTGAACCAGACTTTGCAAGAATCATCTTTGAGTCTCTCTTCAAAATTTATTCACAAATATCAAGATTTGGCTGCCGCTGTGTAAGGCTTACAAGATATCATGGGATAATTCTTCCACTATAACCAGTGGAGCGATTCAGGCCCTCCTGGGCTTCTTGTTTTTTGTTAAAAAAAGAATCTATATTTTCCATTGCAATTGAAAGTTGTTAAAAAAAGTATGCATTTGTACTGCTTGGAGATTTTGAAATTAAAACGACTTTTCTCAGATTTTCAGGCTCAAAATCTAATTAGTGGATTTCAAGGGAACTAGGAATATGTAATGATAAGTCTTTTCAAGAGTGCAAAATCTTGGTTAGGATTCCCAATTGAGTTGAATAATTGACAGCAATATGAATATTGCTCAATGGTTATAATTTCTCTTTTGATAATAAAAGTAGAAAAAAGAACAAGCTGTCATGCAAGTCTGTGATTTGAACGCATATTTGAAACCTTAACTCAGTAAATCCACACTTTTAAACAAAAACTTCGTAAAAGTAACTATTCACAATGATATTATATATTTTGTTGATAGAGAAGATTGCATGGGAATTTATCTATAAAATCTATATAAATCTATATAATTTTTTATGTTAACCCTTTCCCAAACAAGACCGGGTTTTGACGTCCCTAATAGAAAAGGCTTGGGAAAACATTGAAACAAAAGAAGAAACTGCTGATAACCAGCAGTTTCTCCTTTTGTCTCAATATTTTCTGTGCCATATTTTACACAAATTCTATCTTTAATAACATACATTATGTCATTTGTGACAAATTTTGAAGTAGATCACCCAACAATTTTGCTGTTTGGGAAAGGGTTAAAGTGACATTTTGGATATTTTTTCATGAATTTTACTTTCATTTTTATCTGAAAGAGCATATTTTCTTCTGAAAATATCAAGCAAAAATATTGCACATTTTACGAGAAATATATATAAAATTAATCAAATTGTTGTCCACAACAGTTCGGATTTTTATGTAATTTGCCATTTCTGTCTCAACTGTAAAGGCATATTTTTCACTTCTAAATAACAACTTCAAACTAGAAAGACCTGAAGGTCTTGAGTCGCTCCACAGGCCTGTATTTCTTATGGTTCAAGCTGAAAATTACACAAAGGCAATATCTTATCGTCACCAACATTCTGTTCTAGTTTTGTCTTGATTAGTCCATATTTGTGGATGCTAGAGTGAAATCAAAGTCAAAATAGAGCCGAAAATGGCAATTTTGTCAATTTCAAGGGCACATGACTCATGATATAAAATTCAGATCAAGCTGAAAATTATACCAAGGCCAGATCTTATGGTCACCAATATTCTGTACAAGTTTTGTCTTGATTAATCAGTATTTGTAGTTGCTAGAGTGAAAACAAAGTAAAAATAGAGCCGAAAATGGTAATTTTGTCAATTTCAAGGGCACATAACTCATGATGTAATATTAAGATCAAGCTGAAAATTACACCAAGGCAAGATCTTATAGTCACCAACATTTTGTCAAAGTTTTGTCTAGATTTGTCAATATTTGTAGTTGCTAGAGTGAAAACATGTCAAAATAGAGCCGAAAATAGCAATTTTGTCAATTTCAAGGGCACATAACTCATGATGTAAAATTCAGATCAAGCTGAAAATTACACCCAGGCAGGATATTATGCTTATATATATTCTGTCCAAGTTTTGTCTTGATTGGTTGATATTTGTAGATTTTAGAGCAAAAATAAAGTCAAAACCAGCTATGTTCGATCAAAATTCTTTGAAGGAATCTGAGAAAGGGTCACCCAAGGATCATTCCTGAGAAGTTTGGTTGAAATCCATCCAGTAGTTTCTGAGGAGAAGATTTTTAAAGAAAAAGTTTACGGACGCACGCACGGACGCACTGACGCACGACGGACACACCGCCATGACAATAGCCCGCTGGCCTGAAAGGCCAGTGGAGCTAAAAAACTGATGACATTTATATGCATTAGAATAACCAATTTTTGAATCAAGACATACTTTCAAAAATGAAATTGGAATGTTATGTCCCTTAAAATGCTTAATAAAAATCAACTTTATTTGTTGATGTGCATGATACTCACATTTTGATCAGATTACAAATAAATCCCTTTTCACACATAAACTTGTATCCATAGCAATGCTTGTTATTGGGTAAGAAGAAAAAGCAAGAGAAAAAGTTTCACTGAGCTTGTAACATTGCCCTGATATTGGCTTAGGATTGTAGAAATGCTCTAATATAATACCAAAGTTATCCATATGTATCAAGTATGATTTATATTTGAAGTTGATTTGTTCTAAACACGGCCTGGTTTTGATGTCCCTATTAGAAAAAAAGTTTGGGAAAATATTAAGGCAAAATAAGACAATGCTGATAATCAGCATTTTCTCCTATTTTCTCTATGTTTTCTGTTCTATATCATTCACAACTTTAGTCTTTAGTAACATTCATATTGTTGTCTGACCGCAATCTTAAATTTTGTGCTTTAGGAAAGGGTTAATTCTTTCCCAATTAACAAAGTCCTTATTTTGATGTTCTTATAATCATAGAAATGTTTGAATAACTGCATTCAGAGAAAAGAAATCTGTATAACCCCAAATGTTTTACCAATTATCATGCACTAGCTGCTAGAATTGAACTTTTTTTTGTTTCGGAACAGGTTAAATAAAATCTAATCCACTTTATTAATGTGCATGATGATACTTACAATTGATCAGATTACAAATAAATCCTTTTTCACACATACAGACAAAAATAATCTATCCACAGCACTGCCAAGAATAAGCAAGAGAAAAGTTTCACTGAGCTTGTAACAATGCTCTGATATTGGCTTAGGATTTTAGAGATGCTCTAATATAATACCAAATGATCCATATGTATCGGGTATGATTTATATTGAAAGCTTATAATTCTTTCCTAATTAACAAAGCCCTTGTTTTGATGTCTCTATATGGTAGAAAGGTTTCAATAATATCCACAGAAAAGAATAAATTACATCAAATAACAAATGTTTTACCTTTGACAAAATTATTTTGTCAGTGGCAAATCCTGTCAGTCACCCTCCTGTCATAATTATGTGACTAAAAAGTATAGATTTATATTTTTTGGGAATGGGTTAAAATAAAAATCTAATCCACTGTTTTGATGTGCATGATACTCACTTTATTAATCAGATTACAAATAGATCCTTTTTCACACATATAAACTTGTATCCATAGCACTGCTTGTTATTGAGTTAGAAGAAAAAGCAAGAGAAATTTAGTTTCACTAAGCTTGTAACATTGCTCTGATATTGGCTCAGGATTTTAGAGATGCTGTACTATAATGCAAAGTTATCCATACCCCGTATTTATCAAATATGATTTATATTAGAAGTTATTCATAATACCTCCAACTGCCACCTTAGGAAGCCCCATAGAATAAAGGTTTTGGAAAACATTGTGGAAAATGGAGAAATTGCTTGTAACAAGCAATTTCTTCATTTCCCACGATGTTTTCTGGTCAAACAGACCAAAATGTAAATTTCTTTCTCTCGAAATTGTCGTCTGCATATGATGTTTGACTTTGGATGATTAATTAAGACTAAAGTTTTGCCATCTGTTAATTGGTTAATATGATACCAAATGATCCATATGTATCAAAATTTCTTTTTCTGTTAAATCTACGTCATAGTGAACACACAATGCATATGTTTGTTTTATTTTTATTAAAATGAAAAATAAACATACTGCCATGTACCCAACATGATCGCTCATAATACAATAAACATTGAGAACGATTAGATACGTCACAACTCGTGACGTATATAATGACATCATTGTGTGATCACATGACTACTATTTGAAATTATTCTTTCCTAATTAACAAAGTCATTGTTTTCATGTCCTAAGTATAGAAAGGTATGAATAACATTCAGAGAAAAGTCGAAATCACATTAAATAACAAATGTTTTATGTTTGACAAAAATCATTTTGTCAGCAGCAACTCCTGTTGTACGTGCCTAAAAAAGTATAAACGTTTTGGGAATAGGTTGAAATAAAAATCCAATCTTCTTCATCCCATTCCCACACATTGACTCCTTTTGACTCCTCACAAGATGATGGTTTGGGAAAACATTGTTGGAAATGAAGAAATTGCTTGTGACAAGCAATTTCTCCTTTTACCACAATGTTTTCTAGACAAAACGATCACAAAAAAATAATTTTTGTTCACATGAAATTGTAGTCTGCAAGATCTTTGAATTTGGACAAGTCTAAAAGTTTGCCGTTTGGTAATGGGTTAATGATGTGCATGATACTCACACTTTTTATCCGATTACAAATAAATCCTTTTTCACACATAACCAAAAGTACCTAGTATAATTTCCACAGAATGGCCGGTTATCAAGATGGCAAACAATGCTAGAGAAAACTTCACTGAGCTTAATGTAACACACTCTGATATTGGCTGAGGATTTTACAGATCTTAATATAATACAAAATGATCTATTATTTATATTTTGAGTTACATGTTAATCTTTTCCGAAAACAAGAAGTGGTTTTGACGGCCCTTATAGAAAAGGCTTGGTAAAAGATTGAAGAAAAAAATGCTGAAAATTGCCAAGATTGGTTATCCTAATTCGTATAAACACTACCAGTTTATTGAAGTTGTTGCTGATAAGTAAAAAAAGGAAACACATTTAAAGTTGAGACAGAAATGATGAGTTCCATATAGATCTGAAATGGTGTATACATCAATTTGTTTTATTTTGATTTAAAGATAATTTAATGTAAAGATATATATTTCTCGTAAACGATGCAATACTTTGACTTGAAATTTTTAGAATTTTTGTAAGAAAATATGCTCTTTTAGATAAAGATAACAGTAAAATTCATGAAAAAATGTCTGTGAAAGATCACTTGAAATCTTTTTACACTTTTATAATTATAAAGAATGCGAGAAAATACAAATATTCACTAAACTATTTTTATAGAAATCAAACCACATATTTTCATGTTCAAACCCCTCTGGATCTGTTGCAGAAAGGATTAAATAGAGGGATGCATATCAAATTTCATAAGAAGAGGTTCAAATGCCTAAGAAAAAATGTTGAATTTTCAGCTTCATTGAATAGTTAAATTCAAAAGCCAATTTGAGGATCTATATCTTAGATAACACACCTATTTGAAATTCTAGCTCAAAAACAACATTTTAAGAAAATAATTATACCCCCCACAACAAAGTTATGGGGGCGGGGTATACTGGAATCAGGTTGTCCGTCTGTCCGTCCGTCCGTCCGTCCGTAGACACAATTTTGTGTCCTCTTCTCCTCCCACAGGTTTTGACCGATTTTGCTGAAATCTTACCAGGTTTTTTCCTATCATATGAAGTTGTGCACCTGCAATTTTCATCTTGATCCTGTCAGTAGTTTCAGAGTTATGCCACTTTGAACTTTAGCACTTTTTCAGTGACAACGCGCTAGTGGGGGGTATTTGTCCGCTTTGCAACAGTTCTAGTTTCTTCAGTGCTTTTTGCTTTTAAAAGTAGCAAACTCTGAGAGCAATCTATTCTCTTAGGATTTGTATGCAAGAAAATAGATGTTACAAAATCATAAAATTGGTGTGATTTAACTATTTCCAAAATGACGAAAATTTGGTTTGTTTGGATTTAAAAGATGCTTACGATAACAATTCCCTTGTGAAAAAAGTTCAAAATTGTGTTTAAGTTCAAGTACTGTTTTAGAATGTTCTAGATCGGTAAATGGCAGTTCTAGAACTGTTCTAGAACTGCCATTTATAATCTAGAGTATTCTACAACAGTTCTTTAACTTGATTGTGTTCTTGAATTTTTTGTGCATTTCAGTTCAAGAAGTGTTCTACTCTCTTATGAACAGAGCACATTATCTCTACATTCCATTTCGATAGAATGAGCTCTGTTCTCGCGGGGTCATTTCACGTCTAATCTCGGGGCCTTGGCGGGATTTCAGTATCCAATCGTTGGCGATACACAACAAAACAATTTAAAAAGCTGATACAAGCTTTCATTGGCTGACGCTTCAAATTACCGGCTTCAGCCAAAAATAGAAGCGACGTAATTTATACGTAATCAAACCAGATCAAACTGAATGAATTAATTCGATAATTCAAATGTTACCGGCTTCAGCCAAAAATAGAAGCGACGTAATGTATACGTAATGATCATGCAAGATAAAACTGAATGATTTTGATTCGATAATTCAAATGGTGTGCTATAATTAGATTATGACGACCAAATAGGCTGTTTGCGTACCGAAAATTGCAGAGGTCAAATTTGATGGTTTAATCAATAGACCTCGGCAATGGAGAGTAGAAGTGTTCTAGAATGTTATAGATTATTAAGTGGCAGTTCAAGAACTGTTCTAGAACTGCTATTTTTAGCTCGACTTTTCGAAGAAAATGAGAGCTTGTACTGTCACCCGGGCGTTGGTGTTGGCGTCGGCGTTGGCGTTGCAACAAAGGTTAAAGTTTTTTCAATCATCAATAACTTCCATACTATCAAAGGGATTCAACCCAAACTTGGAATACTTATTCACCATCACACCCTCTACCTTACTATCAGGGCCCATGACCCTGGCTCCACTATATTTGGAGTTATGCCTCCTTTATACTAAGCAACTTAGAAAGTTGAGCGCACTGTCTTCGGACAGCTCTTGTTTTATCTAGAGTATTCTAGAACAGTTCTTGAACTTAAGTGGGTTCTTGAACTTTTTTCGCAGCCGAAATGAATGTTGATGAAGACCAGATTTAACTAAAATATGGCACAGAAACTATCAAGACAAAAGGAGAAAATTTTGGTTATCAGAAGTTTATTTTAAGTTATGCCGCGGCCTTAGCACAGTTGGTAGCGCATCTGCCTCTCATCCCAGAGGTCCCGGGTTCGATACCCAGCAGCGGCAAGTACCCTTTCTTACAACATTGTCAAACACCAATGGGTTTGAAATTGTTAACCCAACTGGGTGATCAGCTGGAGGCTCGATAAGGATGTTGTGGTAGTACTGGTTTGACAAACAACAGGAATCCATGGTTAGGTACTCCAGTCGCCGTGATATGACTCTGGCAGTTGAAAACGGCGTAATACCCCAATAAACTCAAACTCTTAAGTCCTAGAATGTTAAATGGCACTTCTAGAATTGTTCTGGAACTGAAATGACACAGGTCTTACCGTAACTATTCTAATAAATTCCCAATATCTAATAAACGCCCATCCCCCCAAAATTAGCTGAAATATGCATATTTCAAACACAATTCAAGCAGGAAAAGGTGACTCTAGTAAACGCCCATCCCCCAATTCCGGATTGAAATTAATATAAGTCTTAAACAAGGATCCTTTCCAAAAGCAACTGAGGAGAGAATTTCCTGTCCCCTAACCTGTTTACAATGATGGAATTTCATCCAAAAATCGTATTTTTCAGCCCTTGTAACAAAACTCTGCAAACTTTTACTTGTTTAATTTTGAGTCCATGAATTGACAATAAAATTTTGATTCACATGTTTTGACTAACAAAATTAGGATACCTGTAATAAACGCCCACCCGCAACTTTTCTAATAACTCTAATAACTCTAATAAACGCTAATAAACGCCTGGGAGTTTATTAGAATAATTACGGTACCTAAATTATCTGTATCCACTTGCTTCTGAAATTTATTATGAGGGAATAGGCTAAGAATTAACCCTTTCCCAAACAAGACCTGGTTTTGACGCCCCTAATAGAAAATGCTTGGGAAAACATTGAAACAAAAGAAGAAACTGCTGATAACCAGCAGTTTCTCCTTTTGTCTCAATATTTTCTAAGCCATATTTTAGACAAATCCTTTCTTTAATAACATCCATTTTGTCATTTGTGGCAGTTTTTGAAGTGGATCACCCTAAAATTTTGCCGTTTGGGAAAGGATTAAAGGTTTATCAGTCAATGGATTAATCAAAACTGTTCATAATGCTTAACCTGCCATTTTAATGGTGCATTAATGGACTTTTAACCATTAATCCCTTATAAAAGCATTAGCTGTGATTAAAGTTTGCATTTACGCTGCAGTTCCCTGGGAATAGAAACAAGCCTAGTCTGAAAGATGCCATTATTCTAAGACTAAGTTCCTGGGGTAGATAATAGCTTGGTTAATTACTAATTACTTAACACAATAGGTAACTTCACACTTAGGCTTATTCTTTTCCTTCATAATTATCCTTTAACAATTTCTCTTGGTTTCTCTTGCATATGAAGAGAAACAGTGGGAAAAAAGTTCATATTCATTTTATGCCCCATACACATTGAAAGATTGCATGGGGGCGTATTTGTTTACTGTTGTCTATCTTAAGTTTGAGTTTATTGGGGATTTACGCCATTTTCAACTGCCAGGGTCATATCGCGGCGGCTGGAGCACCTATTCATGGATACCTGTTGTTTCTCATTGAACCAGTACTACCACAACACCCTTACCGAGCCTCCAGTTGCTCGCGCACTTTGGTTAACGATTTCAAACCCATTGATGGATGACAATTTTGTCAGAAAGGGTATTTGCCGCGGCTGGGTATCGAACCTGGGACCTCTCGAATGAGAGGCAGATGCACTACCAACTGCGCTAAGGCCGCGGCCCTTGTCTATCTTAAAGCACTCCCTCTGTCTCTGCACCAGTCTGTGTGAAAACTAAACACGAAAACATAACATGGGGCATTGTTGGTGTTTCACAAAGACATTTTGTTTTTCATTGTTCTTTGTTTAACCCTTTCCCAAACAAGACTTCGATTTGATGTCCCTAATAGAATTGGAGTGGGAAAACATTGAGGCAAAAGAAGAAAATGCTGAAAACTGCATTTTGCTCCTTTTGTCTCAATATTTTCCGAGCTATATTTTACACAAATCCTGCCTTTATCAACATCCATAGTGACGTCTGCAGCGGCTTTCTAAATGGAAAAGTCAAAATTTTAGTTGTTTGGGAGAGGGTTACAAGAAAATTGCTGATTTTTGTTTGATTCTTCACTACAGTAACTTTGCCTGATCTATAGCTGTTTTCAAAGACACATGTCATGGGCAAACCAGAAGAGAGATTTCTTTCATAGCTTATGAAACCAATGATTGATTGACATGTAATGTCATGGATCTATTTGTTATGTAAATATAAGGGTAGACCTCTGTATGAATTTGTTAACCTTGGGTAATGAATAACAGAGGAATACTTGCTAATTGATTATGGATCTATTTGTTATGTAAATACAAGGGTAGACCTCTGTATGAATTTGTTAACCTTGGGTAATGAATAACAGAGGAATACTTGCTAGTTGATTATGGATCTATTTGTTATGTAAATACAAGGGTAGACCTCTGTATGAATTTGTTAACCTTGGTAATGAATAACAGAGGAATGTTTGCTAATTGATTATGGATCTATTTGTTATGTAAATACAAGGGTAGACCTCTGTATGAATTTGTTAACCTTGGTTAATGAATAACAGAGGAATATTTGCTAATTGATTATGGATCTATTTGTTATGTAAATACAAGGGTAGACCTCTGTATGAATTTGTTAACCTTGGTTAATGAATAACAGAGGAATATTTGTTAATTGATTATGGATCTATTTGTTATGTAAATACAAGGGTAGACCTCTGTATGAATTTGTTAACCTTGGTTAATGAATAACAGAGGAATATTTGTTAATTGATTATGGATCTATTTGTTATGTAAATACAAGGGTAGACCTCTGTATGAATTTGTTAACCTTGGTTAATGAATAACAGAGGAATGTTTGCTAATTGATTATGGCAGACATCTTGTTTTTCTTTGCGCTGGTCAACATGTCTAGTTACAAGAACTTCTTGCCTTTGGCATTCAGGATTCAATAGAATGACCATTTCCCAAAAAGTAAAATTTAAGACCAGTCCAATTTCAATGATATTGCAGACACCAACTTCAAATGAATGAAATTTTACATTTTATGGTATTTTGGGGTAGAGAAATATGGTTACCATTCAGCAAATATTTTGGGTGGTCAAAAATTTAAAGATGATGCAGACGAGAATTTCAAGTGAATGAAATTTTAATTTTGGGGTTTGTTTGATAGAAAACTTTGTGTACAATGAAGAAATTGTTTGTCACAAGCAATTTACTCATTTTTATGCCCTGTATGTTTTACTCGTTCATCCGTCTGTGCGTTCATCCTTCTGTCTGTCCGTCTGTCTGTCTGTCCAAAAACTTAACAATTGCCTTTTCTCCAAAAGTATTGGACATACAAAGCTGAAATTTGGTATTTAACTTAATTAATTGCTTTCAATGATATCTATATATGTTCCATGCAATTTGACCTTCTTCAAGGTCATCCGTCAACCCTTATCAACTGTAATTATGAAAATATGATATTTTAGAAAAACAGCCATTTCAGGGGCGTAACAAAATTTTTTCACAAACACATCTTGTTCACAATCTTTTCCTAGGTCATTATTTTATGTGGTGTCAAAGGCAATAGCGAACAATTTTCGCGCCAATTTGTGCTAAAAATAGATTTCTAATGGGAAAACCCCCAACAACATTTGCCGGGTACCAGTCTAATATTTTGTTTATCGGTCATGAATCGGACATTTTTTTCGTAACAGTGTTAGCAAAAAAATATTATTTTCAAGCGAGATATTAGTCGATCATAGATAATGCAGGCGGGAACTAAAACTACGAAACATTGCGCATATGCTACATGCAAGATTGCTTCCAGAGACGGAGACAGACCAGAAATGACAAACGTTTTTTCTATAGATTCCTCAGTAGCTTAACCAGAAAAAACATCGAAAAGTCTGAAAGTAAAGAAGCTATGATCATGAAACTTCTCGGGTAGATAGATATCACCAAGGAGAAGTGCAACGCATAAGGAGCATAACTCTACCTTGCTTATTTTGAGATATATTGCCCTTTGTTGTAGGCCTACATAGTGAAAGCCTTTGGGGATATCAAATCACTTTCAGCGACAAATTCTAGTTTTTTTCTATATTAACCATTTCCCAAACAAGACCGGTTTTGACGTCCCCAGCAGAAAATTCTTGGGAAAACATTGAGGCAAAAGAAGAAAATGATGATCGACCAAATTGAAGAGGCCTGCTCAGCAGACAAAAAGAGTGTGAATAACTTCTTTGGATATTGATGATCATTCATTCTTCTTTTGTCTCAATATTTTCTCTGAGATAAAACACTAAAGTATTCACATCCGTTTTGTCATCTGCAGACTTTTTTCAATTTGGCCAAACATGACATTTTGTCGTTTTGGAAAGGGTAAGCGAGTACGCACGAGCGACACGTGCGACGAAGCCATGACAGGACCGTATGTGTAAACATTACTTGTTTTAAAACTGCTTATTTCATAGTTACCGATCTTTAAAAGTACACGACAGTGCAGCAACCTTCTTAACTCTGAATTAGAATGTTTCTCAACAAATGATTACAGCAATCAAGCTCTTAAAACGTCATCTTCGGCAAGTTGAACGTGGAAACGCGAGATTCACAGCCATATATTTGTATGATAGGAGATTCCCAATCTATTTTTAGACCAGTGAGGCGTGACGATGACGTATTTGTTAAACGAAAAAACCTAACGCTATTAAGGTATCCAAACCCCCCCCCCCCCCCCCCCCCCCCCCCCAAAAAAAAAAAAAAACACATAACAGCCAGAGGCGAAATTTAAAAAGTGCAAATAATTCCTAAACTGTGTTTCATTTCCATTCTGAATACAAACATAATCATTTCACACGGTTTAGAATTTTGAATTAATGCACGCTTATATTTGACAAAAATGTTCAAAATTACCTCCCATGCATATAAATATAGAGTAAATAATATTTGTAAATTATTTTCTTCTTGAAGCATAATCTTGAAATCTGGCAAGGTGAATCAACTTATGTGAAGTGTATTTACAATTGTGTAAAATTTGGAGCATTTCGTATGGCTAGAAAGTGCTGAATTTTTCAGGGTCTTTAAACCTTAAGTTACAATGATTCTGGTATTTGAGATGAGAAAATGGTCTATGGTTTATAATCTGCATGTCCAGTGGTCATTGAATGTCCATTTGTAATTACGATCAATAAAATCCTCCCCATCAGGACGACCATAAAACATAAATTAATTACTCTTGTAATGGCATTTCTATAATTACTCGGCTTACATCGAAATGCTGTTCAATGGCAACAAATTTTGTTCTAAAAATAGACTGGTTTTACTGTTATGTTTTGATAAACCATCCGTGTTGTTATGAAATCTCTTAACTACGACTTGAATCAAGCTGTACTTACCAGATTTTATAACAACGCATCTGAAATACTTTTTGTTTGTCCGAAATTACGTCACTGTTTACTTGATAAAATGGTTCCCTATTTGAAAACTGCTACAAAAGACAAAATAACTGTTGATAATGATAAGATTTGTGTAAAATATTGCAAAGAAAATATTGAGGCAAAAGGAGAAACTGCTGGTTATCAGCAGTTTCTTCTTTTGTATCAATGTTTTCCCAAGCATTTACTATTTGGGACGTCAAAACCAGGTCTTGTTTGGGAAAGGGTTAATGGCTTTGCTATAATTGCTGGTCAGTGATCACCTTACATGGATTATCAGATTCATTGGTTTGGGTTTAACCAATTCAGCCTCGGGTAAACCCCCGGCCTTGAGCATCAATTTGATGCCGTTGAAGAACATTTATACATTAACCCTTTCCCAAAGGACAAAATTTTAGGGTGGGCCACTTCAAAAACTACCAAAAATGACAAAATGACAGTTTTACAGATAGAATTTGCGTAAAACATGGCATGGAAAATATTGAGACAAAAGGAGAAACTGCTTATTATCAGCAGTTTCTTCTTTTGTCTCAATATTTTCACAAGGCGTTTCTGTAAGGGACGTCAAAACAAGGTCTTGTTTGGGAAAGGGTTAAATCTAGAGGATTGGATTTGGGGTAGATAGGCATGAACTACATTACCAGATGGCAAAATTTAAGACATGTCCAAATTCAAAGATGTTGCAGACAACAATTTCAAGTATAGGGAATTTTTTGTTTTTTCTGTGAAGAAAACATTGCGGGAAATGAAGAAATTGCTTGTCACAGCAGTTTCTCCTTTTGCCTTGATATTTTCTCAGCTACTTTGTACTCAATTCCTGTCTATTAATATCTGTTTTGTCGTCTGTAGCAGCTTTCAAATTGGACCATCTTAATTTTTTTTCTTTTTGGAATGGGTCAAACCATTGTCACTAAAAATAGAAAATGTGCATGTTATAGCTAGGAGAACGAAAAGAGAAAATGCTGGTAATTGTCATTGAATGCCCATTTGTAACAAGAAACAACACAACTCACCCCACCCACAAGACTACCATAAAACATAAATTAACCCTTTCGGAAACAACAAAATTTTAGGGTGATATATAGTGTTTGAAACCAGACAACAAAATAGGTGTTACTAACCTAAAATTTAGGAATATTATAGCACAGAAAACATGCAGCAAAAGGAGAAAGTGCTGATTATCAAATCCCATCTAGCACCGTCTGCAGCATCATTCAAATTGGTCTCAATATCTTGCTTATAATAGCACGGTGGATAATCATGTGACTCAAAATTCCAGAAAATCATCAATACTTTTGTTAATACTAGACCAATTTGAATTCAGGTTTGACGCAGAGAAGGTGGGAAAATTCCAGGAATAAGCTGGGCATGGGGAATTTTTAGCGAGTCCGGACTTTATGTCCAGGGAGCTAATATCACAGCCCTAGTGTCGCGTCGGCGTCGCATCTTCAAAAACTTTAACCTAATTTATATCTCAGGCACTATTAGAGATACAGTCTTGATGCTTCACACATAGATACCTCCTGCCAAGATCTTTCATTTGGGACCATGACCTAGTGACCTTGGAGTTTGACTTACTTTTAAATTGTTTTATTCTGTCTTATATTCTTGCACTTTTACAGATAGAGCCTTGATATTTCACATGGATACCTCATACAATGACCTTGAGACCATGACCTTTGACCTAGTGACCTTGACCTTTGACCTTGACCTCCTTTTATTGTGACAAGCTCTCGTATAGGCGAGCTACGTTGTCCGTAGACAACGCTTGGTGAAATATTTAATGATAAAAATGTTGAAGATCAACCAAAATTTTGGTTGATCTTCAATAACTTTTTTATCAGCAGATTTTTCAAAAATCAACCACGAATATCTACTGTGTGATGTATGCCCACCTTCTCTACTTCAAACCAAATTCAAATTGGTATTATATTAACAAAGTTATTGAAGATTTTCTAAAATTAATGTGTCACCTGATTATACACCGTAATACCAGTGGGTTAATGTAAGACTGTAAGTGACTTGCTGCTTATGCTACACTCTGCTGTTTTATCATAGTGGCTATGGCCTTAGCGCAGTTGGGTAGCGCATCGAGAGGTCCAGGGTTCGATACCCGGTTGGGGCAAATACCCTGTCTGACAAAATGTCACCCATCATTGGCCATCAATGGTTTGATATCGTGAACCTATGTGGGAGAGCAGCTGGAGACTCGGTAAGGGTGTTGTTGTAATACTGGTATGAGAAACGACAGGAATCCATGGTTAAGTCTTTGGACCTGCCGCCGCGATATGACCTTAGTAGTTGAAAAGGGCATAAAGCCCCAATGCCCCCCCCCCCAAAAAAAATATATATATATATATATAGTTTAGTAATGGGTTAATGTGACTTGCTGCTGATCCTGCTCTCAGCTCTTTTATCATAACTAAATAAGGAATTTTCTGGAAGGTAAAAAAACCTAGATGAAAGATATTAGAAGAAACGAAATTGCTTTGCTGTTAGATAGAACATATCCGTTATTTGACAGTAACATTTCAACTAGGGATTACGTAATAGCGGATTGGTTCCAAACGCTCTTAATTATGTCTTCACAACCCTTAAGTTACGATGTTTTTGAACTTATCTTGTGTGAGGAAATCGAGATTCTGTTTTATCTCCTGTAGGAAGAGTTTCTGTTCTCAACAGGAAATCTACAACTGTATTTTTTCTCGCCCATGAAAATCTTAACCCTTTCCCAAACGACAAAATGTTTGAAAATTCCAAGTTGAAAGCTGCTCCTGACAAAAAAATTCAAGTTAAAAAGGAACAGATACATGTACCGTATTTCACCTTATAGACGCGCCCTCCCTAATAGACGCGCCCCCACCATATTTACGATCTCGGAAGCCATGGGACACCCCTCCCACCTTCACCCGACCTTACCTTGACTGTAGAGTAGACGGTAATAACAAATTCCAAACTCAAACTCCACCAAACTTTATTAAACTATGAATTTTAAACAACTCCATTTTCAACGGCGGTAATCACATTAATTAGTGTCCATCACTATCAGGATCCTGATCGGTTGAATCGTCATCACTTGAACAGCTATTGGACTCGCCGTCAGAGATCGTCATGTCCACATTATCCAAGACCTGAAAAGACACCACGGGAAGTATGTTTTATTATTTTGTAAAGTGAAGAAGAAGAAGAAATCAAAACATTCCAAAAGCGAAAGTAGAACACACGCGCCTTTTCGAGACAAAGGACTAGACTGGCAGATAACTGTAGACTGGATGACCTTACGCGACGGGATATCAAAATGGTGATTTTGTCGTGCGACCGGTGATAATACGAACCCCTGGTTTTGACGTTCTTTATGCAAAAAGGTTTGTGAAATAATGAGACAAAAGAAGAAAATACAATATGATGACCGGCATATTCTCCCTTTGTCTCAATATTTACACAAATTCTATCTTCTATGAGAAACCATTTTGTCGTCTGCAGCAAGTTTCAAATTGGATTGGAATACTATTTTGTTGTCTGTGAAATGGTTAATAGTCAAAATACACATGATTCAACCCTTCCCCAAACAAGGCATGCTTCTCACGTCGTTATGAAAGTTATTTAGATCTAGTCATCAGCAGCAACTTTCAAGTTGAAAAAGTAGTACGGGAAAGGTTTATGCTAAACTGAAAATCACCGCTTTCCGTTTAAAACATTGTAACTTCTCGTTGAAAGAAGGTTTAGTTCCAATGATTTTAAAAGGAAATCGATGATATTTCTTTTGTTGAAAAGTGTCGATTAGCAACCTTTTCCCCTGTAGATGCCGCTAAAATTCTCAGCGGGAAAAAAATAAACGCTGATATTTGGTGTTTTGTCGTCTGCAAAAAAAGTGTGATATCGTTATTTGAAATGTTTTGTAATGGCGCTTTGCATAGGACCCAATCCATGTGTTCCTGACACCAGTTTTAGTGGACAGAAATGGTTTGGGAAGACATAATCCGAGTCTTCTCTGATGTAAATACGCTCTTTGATATTTTGATTTTTCGCTATTTTCTTTATTTTCCACAATGCTTTCCCAAGTATTTTTCTTGAAGGGCGTCACATTTAGCGTCATCATTTGGGAATGCCATTATTCACCCACACTGACTGCTTCAGATACATGTAGGCCTACTTTTTACTCCCAGAACTGTTCCAGCATGGAACAACCTAATGCAAGTCTTCTCTGATGTAAATACGCTCTTTGATATTTTGATTTTTCGCTATTTAAAGTAAATAGCGAAAAAACAAAATATCAAAGAGCGTATTTACATCAGAGAAGACTCGGATTAGGGAAGACATTGAGGGAAATTTTTAAAAAAAATGCTGATAATCAACAATTTCTCATTTTCCCTCAATACCCTTCCGCTTACCTGTTCTGCTATTTCGATGTCTTGCTGGCTAAACCCCTCAAACTGCTCGTCGTCGTCTGACTCTGAATCCACCTGAAACAGATGATCTTCGGTACCGTCCAAGGCAGCAGAAATTCCACACTTTTTGAATGACTTCCTAACCATTTCGGGTGTGATCGAAGCCCATGCTTCTTTGATCCACATGAGGAGTAAACGTTTTGGCGGTGGGCGGCGATTTCCCTGGCGAGTAAGATCTACTGGTCCACTAAATAGCCACTCGTCGTATAAGTCGGCCAACTTGGCTTTGAAAGGTTTGTTCCAAGAAACATCGGCTGGCTGCAGCTTACATGTACAGCCACCTGGGATGACTGCCATGTCGGAATTATAAGTTGTTTTAACAAGGGTCTTCACTCCTGGGGTAATGTGTGCTCTGAAGGCGTCCCATACTAACAAACGGCGGCGCATATTGTTGATTCCGTACAATCTAGTCAGCCAAAACTTGATGCTCTCCTCGTTCGCCCAGGATTTTTTACCTGCCCCACACATGTATATTAGTATTCCTGTCGGAATTTCCTCCTTTTTGGGGGGCCTCACACCAGGTAAATGAACGAGTGGTGCCACCTTCGTGCCGTCCGCGTATGCAGCCAATGTCACCGTAAGTTTTTCCTTGTCGTGACCCGTCGATGATACACGCACCTCGTTATCCCCTTTTAATGCTAGGGTAGACTTCCCCGGCATCTCAAACCAGACCGGCGTTTCGTCCATATTAAGTATATCTGCGTGATCATACCCTCTCAGACGCCTTAAACGGGTGACAAATCGAAGGAATTTGTCTATGCGATCATCCGTTATCTGCACAGCATGTTGCGAGATATGCGTGGTGCGCCTTAAGCTGATCCCGTGCCGAGTTTTAAACCGCTTATACCATCCATTGGATGCCTTAAATGACTGGGATCCATTTTCCCTATGCATGCGCAGAGCCTCGTGTCTTAGCGATTTTCCTGTTACACGCACACCAGTAGATCGGCGCTCTTCAAACCAGGACATTAACGCCGTGTCTATGTCGGGATACTTCAGCTTTCTACCTGATGGAAATAAGAATTTTCTCTTTATCCTGTTATTCCAAACAAGACCGGGTTTTGGCGTCTGAGAGAAAAGGCTTGGGAAAACATTTGAGGCAAAAGAAGAAAATGCTGATAATCAGAATTTTCTCCTTTTGCCTCGATAGTTTCTGCGCTATAACATACATATTTTCTCCGTTTCGTATGATTGATTTTGTCGTCTGCAACTCCTTTCAATTTGGACAACCTTTAAATTTTGTCGTTTGGGAAAAGCTTTGTAATTCTAATCGTGACAATGTTCTTTTACATACGGTAGATCTATTTTGATATTGTTAGATCTACGGTATATAATTTTGACATTTAAATTGTAAATTTATGCATTTTTATTTAGCGATTTGAATTGTATAACTTAATGATCTTTTTACCGAAATAAATTTATATAGCTATCTATCTATCTACCTCCGCCTGGTTTTCTCTTTTGGGAAGTCGGGGCTTGGATCAGCCGATCTTTTTCCTTGCACCACTCTTGAACCCTTTTCCTGTCTATCCTACACTCTTTCGCTGCATAACGTTTGCCCTTTTCCTCGGCAATTGCCACAACTTTAAGTTTGAAACTAGCCGGGTACGACGACCTTTTCGGACCCATGGTTGTAGGGAAATGGCAGCAAAGAATGACTAGTGCCACGTGATAAATAAAAATCGACCGCGCAAGTATAAAACTAGCGTATCTATAGTATGAATTTACATGCAGTTACGTCGCTTCGTCTCCGCCGATTTATACATGTACCCGGTGTGTATTTATAAGATATGTACGTCACCTACATAAAGTGACATCTCTCGATCGATAATTTACGGTAGGTTGATTTTTACCCGGCGCTACTATTAGGCGCCTTCTTATCTACATTCAGCGACGCACTTTAAAATTCAGGAAAAGTGGTACGAAATAAGCGCGCCCCCACGGTGTTTTGCATCGCGCCGGGGCGCGTCTATTAGGTGAAATACGGTATGTGTACAATATGGCACAGAAAATATTGAGGCAAAAGAAGAAAATGCTGATTATCAGCATTTTCTTCTTTTGTCTCAATACTTTCCCAAGCCTTTTCTAATACGGACGTCAAAATATGGTCTTGTTTGGGAAAGGGTTAAACTCGCGATCTTTCCTAAACGATAACCTATAAGACTGCTCCAATGTCACTGGTGGTGAACTCGGCCAAAGCGTGGGACGTTTTTTCGCGATCATAGTATTCCGTCGGTGTTGTTAATATGCTTCGATAAAGTGGTAGTTTCGAGACTTTATAACAACACAGACGGTTTGTCAATACATATCCGTAAACCCGATGTATTTTTAGAACAAATTCATTGTTACTAGAAAAACTATCCAATCAGATCTTTAAACTCCCATTTAAACGCAAAATATCTGTACCTTAATTGTTGTAGCGAAAAACGTCCCTTGCTTTGGCTGAATTCACCACCAGTGAATGTTAAAGCTACTACATATAACAAAATTTATACTGATAAAGAGAGGATGTCTGTACAATATAGTAAAGAAAATATTTTTTATGCCCCCGTATCGAGAGATCGGGGGCATATTGTTTTACTCATGTCTTTCTGTCTGTCCGTCCGTCCATCTGTCTGTCTGTCCGAAAACTAAACATTTTCCTTTTCCCCAAAAATATGTTACATACAAAGCTCAAATTTGGTATGCAACTTCCTTTCAATGATACTTATCTGTTCCATGCAATTAGTCCAATTTTTGATGCAATGTGGACATGCAATAATGTGACCATGCCTTTGCATAGTTATAAATCCAATGTAGCTGACATCTTTTTCCTGTAATCTTATGCTAGATGGCTTGTTGAAACAGACCTATCTGATGTTGGTCTAAATTATTGGGGATTTTTCACCATGAAATTGAATCTTGTATTTAGCCAATTTTTTCAAGCAGCCCTCTATGTTTCATATAAAGGGGGTACAAGTCAGAGTATTCTGTATAATGACTGTTTTCACCAACCCTGACTGTAATCCCCTGCGAAAAGTTCATTTAAGTTCAAGAACTGTTCTAAAATGTTCTAGAAAGATAAATGGCACTTACTGTTCTAGAACAGTTCTTGAAGTGCAATTCTAGAAGAACAGTTCTAGAACTAGAAATGTGTTCTTGAACTTTTTTCGCAGTGGATAGGCCACTCGGTTGAGAACAAGATGAAATGCACCAAATCACGTTCACAGAAAAATAATTATCGTCGGTGCTATGACAAAATGGCGTAACAAATTAGTTACGCCATTTTGTCAAATTTTTTTTATAAATGCTTTCTACTAAGTATGTAGGAGCGCATATCCTGTCAAAACGGCGTTTTTCTACACCTATTAGAACCCTTTCAATTATCATGTGACAAAATTGCGTAACTCGATTTAGCTGACAAAATGGCGTTATACGTAGACAAATTTACACGAGAGTAATAGTGAGTTACGCAATTTTGACGTCAAATTTTTTAACATTTTTTAAAACGGCAAAAACGTTTTTGGCTCTCCTGAAAAAAATGGTTTTCGAGCAAAATTTTTATTACGCCATTTTGTCATAGCAACGACGTTATATTGATGCACTATTTTAGGGGCTTAATTGGTAGTTGTATGTTTCTCCTAAAGAATCGAGTAAGTAGGTGTATAATGGGGATGCAATTTATAGTTAACAACCAGTAATTCAATCTCTGTAATTAATATAGCCGATCCTTGCATGTTGACATATCGTGGATATCGTTTTTGCCATGTCTGGCTGTCCGTCCGACATTCGTTTCCGCGCTATTTCTTGAAAACTATAGACTGGATTTCAATGAAACTTGGCACACAGCTTCACTACAAAGAGGACATGCGCATATCGTCGGGGTTACCCAGTTCGACTGTCGAATTCAGAGTTACTGCCCCTGACTGTTTAAGCCATACATACAGAGTGATATTCGTTTCCGCGTTATTTCTTGAAAACTATAGACCGGATTTCAATGAAACTTGGCACACAGCTTCACTACAAAGAGGACATGCGCATATCGTCGGGGCTACCCGGTTGGACTGTCGAATTTAGAGTTACTGCCCCTGACTGTTTAAGCCATATACATACAGTGATATTCGTTTCCGCGCTATTTCTTGAAAACTATAAACCGAATTTCAATGAAACTTTATGCACAGCTTCACTACAAAGAGGACATGCGCATATCGTCGGGCTTACCCGGTTCGACCATTGAATTCAGAGTTACTGCCTCTGACTGTTGAAGCCATATACATACAGAGTGATATTCGTTCTGTTGAAGCCATATACATACAGAGTGATATTCATTTCCGCGATACTCCATTGACAATGAAAATATGTTTTCGGCGGGGGATATCAATTCAACGAATTTGCTTGTTAATACTTGAATTAATACCAATTTGAGTTCGGTTTGAAGCAGAGGATGTTGGACAATTCCAGGAATTAGCTTGATGTGGCAGATTTTTAAAAAATCAGATGATAAAAAAGTTATTGAAGATAAATCAAAATTTTGGTTTATCTTCAATAACTTATTTATCAGCTGATTTATCAGAAATCTACATCCATCTAGTGTGTTACGTCTTTCCACATTTTGTGCTTCAAACCGAATTCAAATCGGTCCAATATTAACAAAATTATTGAAGATTTTCTGATATTGTTGTATCACGTGATTGCCATGGTTATGCAGAGTAAATCCTCTGGGTTCGTCTGGATGCAACTTTGATGTCCAATTATTTTCTTTTGGTGATACAGTTTTTAGTTTAAATAGGGTATTACGCCGTTTGAAACTGCTATGGTCATATCGCAGCGGCTGGAGCACCTAACCATGGATTCCTGTTGTTTCTCATACCAGTAATACCACAACACCCTAACCGAGCATCCAGCTGCTCACCCACATAGGTTCACGATATCAAACCATTGATGTGTGACATTTTTGTCAGAAAGTTTTGGTTATAATATATAAGGAGAATGTCATGCTTTGCTACAACCATTTATCAGTCTGTTCAAATTTTTTTGCTTCAAAATTGACTGCGTTTTCACAATGATCATTGTTGCTCCAAAAGAAAAAATTGGACAACAAAGCGAAAAATGTACCAAAAACTGTGCCAACTCTAGGCGCCCCAAGAGGATTTTCTGAGCGTAACCATTGGCTCTGTCTATACAAGAGTCTCTGGAGTTTACGTTCTGGTGATTGTTCTTGTTCACAAGCAATTTCTTCATTTTCCATGATGTTTTACCAATTCTTTTCTTATGAGAGATTTAAAAGGCGTCACTGTGCAGGATAATATTAAGGTTATGTGGCAAAGGTCTTGGTGGGTGAGTGCATTTGTCTGGCGACAGTTCTAGGTATGTCATTATTCTGACTTACATGAATATAGACCATTTTTGATAAAAGATTTAAAAACCTGAACCAAGCTTTGGAATGGTAAAAAAATGATTATAGGCCATTTTTAATAAAAGATTTAAAAACCTAAACCAAGCTTGGGAAGGGTGAAATGATAGAGCTTGTGGAAGCCTGTTTACAAGATTCTGCCCTATAATTTGTGACATAACACAATGAACACAATGACCTTTTAGCGAAGAACAGTGCTTTTTTCATCAAATAAAGGCATCGTTTAGGTTCTGATTTCTTTTTATTTACGAGAACTTAGAAATAATTGTAACAAATGAGTGCAAAATTATTATCATTAAACTTTTCCATTAGTAATTAGGGAGTCTGGGAGACCTACAGACTCTTTAACCCTTTCCCAAACAAGACCTGGTTTTGACATCCCCAATAAGAATTGCTTTGGAAAACATTGAGACAAAAGAAGAAACTGCTGATAACCAGCAGTTTCTCCTTTTGTCTCAATATTTTCCATGCACATTGAGACAAAAGAAGAAACTGCTGATAACCAGCAGTTTCTCCTTTTGTCTCAATATTTTCCATGCTATTTTGTATACTAATTCTAGCTTCAACATCCATTCTGTCGTTTGTTGCTGCTTTCAAATTGGAACACCCAAAAATTTTGTCGTTTGGGAAAGGGTTAATACCAGCTAGACTATTACAAGGCTTGTATGTAATAACAAGATGGTGTTATTATAGACCAGCAAATTAAAGTGAATGAAAAAAGAATAATTATAGCTCTCAATAAATGACCTGACAGAGCATCTCTAGCTATTAGCTAGAGATGCTCTGCCAGGTCATTTATCGTGAGCAATACATGCTCTAGATTTGGTTCTTGCACTCACTGTACTTTGAAAAGGTGGTATAGTATATTTGCACAAACTTTTTAAGGCTGAAACAAGTTACATTTATTCTTTGTTATAGAGGAAAATAATTGACCCGGCAGAGTGACCTTAACTGTTCACAATAGTGGGAAGGTTTATTGTCCAGTTTAGACGGGAAAGGTCCGTAGTTAATTTACTTAAAGGCGTGCACTGTATCCGTTATACAACATTGTGCCGCCATGTGAAAATAAGCTTTTATCTTATCTAGCCAAATAAAAGTGTTAAGCTATCGTGGTCCGTTTTGATCAAAATTTTCAGTAACGCTAATCATTGAAATAGGCGTAGTCTCCAAAAAATGAAAATATTTAAATACAGTTCACATCCCGGTCATTTCGTACAGATGGCACAGGCTGACCAGGATCGGCATTTTTGCATATTCAGTTAACCAATTACCATTTTAAGATGACGCGACAAATGTATACACGTGCAAATATTGTTAAGTCGTTGAATAATATAATTGTTAGCTGTAAATAGCGAAGCATGCGAAGTGTTCAGCAAATCACGAGGGGTTCCGGCACACCTATCACCCCTGGACGATAAGTTTGTTGACCTTTCCGCTTTGTCTGCTCTGCCGGGTCAAATCTCGCCGTCAATACCCATTTGACAATTAGCCACGCGTATCTACTAAAAAGATGAGAACATTTATAGAAAATGAAGAAACTGCTAATCATAAGCAATTTCTCTATTTTCCACAATGTTTTCCCAAACTATTATATTGCCGATGTGCCAAAAGGCGTCATTATGCAAGAATGGGTTCAGCTATTATCCTTCGGAAATTCCAGTTTGAAGTGTTGTAGACAACCATTTCAAGTTGATGAAATTTTCAAAGTCTTTCCATTTTAGGTCATCTTCGCAAGCCAAGGGTGACATCTACGACGCAACGTCGTTTCTGTATTCACCCTTGGCGGATTTAGTCCGATTTTCTTGGTCTCCTGGAAAGCGTTTTCATTGGTTACAGCGAGGTCTCGCTGGAACCAATCAGATTGTCAACTGACATAATATTATTTGTTATGAGTAACCAAATCATGACAACGGGCGGGAAAAAGCATTGCATTTGCAACTCAAAAATGCGAAGATGGGCGATTTTTCCTAAGAATTTCACTGTAATAGACAGGAATTCCCTAACTTAAATTGACGAAATATTATACTTTCGATAATTCGACCAAAAAAGCAGCTAACTTTTACATAATGACGTTTGACGCGAAAGACAACGCGCGTTAATGACGTCATCAATAATGGACGTAAACAACCAGCAGCACAACCGCTAGGCGGCGCTTCGCGATTTCAAGAAAATCAGACTAAATCCGCCAAGGGTGAATACAAACGTAGGTGGGTTCAACCTTGGCTAGCGAAGATGATTTTAGGTTAGAAAACATTGATTTAGGACAACTAAGAAATTGCTTGTTATAAGCAATAACTTCATTTTCCACAATATTTTCTCAATAATTTTTCTGGAGAGAGCGTCTGAAAGCGTCACTCACAGTGGGGGAATGGGATAATCATGTTGATTGATTGATTTCTTCAGAGTTTCCAAGTCAAGCTGGTCCAAGGTTGATATAATCTGTAAATTGTTCCAATGAACAATTACATTCTTGATAAGGGCTGTAGCTCATTAATCTTGTTTGTCAAAATCACAATTTAACCCATAACCACACAGTGACTCTTTTTGTCTCCCCACAAGAAACTGGCTATGGAAAACATTGTGGAAAATGAAGAAATTGCTTGTAACAAGCAATATCTTCATTTTCCACAATATTTTCCATACAAAATTATAAAGAATGTATGTTTCCATTCACTTTAGTTGTCGTCTGCAACAGCTTTGAATTTGGAATGGTCCAAAATTCTGTCGTTTGGTAATGGGTTAATATTGTTCAATTATGGATTCAACCTTCTTATCCTTTTCCCAAACAGTACATACATTTTTTGACATCTTAAGGAAAAAGGCTTGGGAAAAGATTGAGTTTAAAGAAGAAAATGTGGAAGATCAGCATTTTCCCCTTTTGGTCATAATATTTTCTGAGCTTTATTATAGACAAATTCCTATATTTCTGAATACATATTTTGAAAAATGCAGGGGCTTTCAAATTAGAATGTTTAGCTTTTACCCTTTTGTTAAAGGGTTAAATCATTATCAGATGGCAAATTTTAGACTTGTCAAAATCAACTTTAAGTGAATGAAATTTTACTTTGTATGGAATTTCTGGTGACAAAACATTGTGGGAAGCAAAGAAAATGTTCTATTGTAACTATGTTCTATTAGGTCATTACCCCTTTCCCAAACAAAGCCATGTTTAATGTCTGTGGTAGAAAATATTGAGTCAAAAGAAGAAAATGCTGTCAACCAGCATTTCCCTTTTGCCTCAATATTTTCTGTGAAACATTGTACACTTATCCTACAATTTATACTTTGTCAACTGCGCAGTAGCTTTCAAATTGGACTACCATAATTATGTCCTCTTTCGAAGAAAATGGGGGTATATTGTTTTGCAAGTGTTGGTCGGTCGGTAGGTCGGTTTGTAGGCCAAATCTTGTCCGGAGCATAACTCGAAAAGTATCAAAGGTACAATTATGAAACTTCATAGAATGATAGATCTCATTATGGAGAGGTGCAGTGCACAAGAACCGTTACTCTGCCAATCAAATTTTTTGGAGTTATTGCCCTTTGTTGATTTTAAAACTTAATTCCTGTCTGGAGCATAATTCAAAAAGTATGTAAGGTAGAGTCATGAAAGTTTACAGGTGGATAGATCTCATGATGGAGAGATGCAGTGCACAAGAACTGTTACTCTGCCGATCAGATTTTTGGAGTTATTGCCCTTTGTTGATTTTCACATTTAATTCTTAACCTGGCCTATATCTCGTGTCCTTTTACACATACAGCCTTGATATCTCTTACATGGATACCTCCTATCAACATTGTTCACATTTGACCATGACCTGTGACCTTGACCTTGGAGTTTGACCTACTTTAAAAAAAAATCAAACCGGGGCTATATCTTATGACCTATTACACATAAAGCCTTGATATTTCACACATAAACACATCCTACCAAGACCTATCTCATTTGACCATGACCTTGTGACCTTGACCTTGGAGTTTTACCTACTTTTAAAAAACTTTAACCTGGCAGATATAATATGTCCTTTTACACATACAGCCTTGATATTTCACGCATGGACACCTATGACCAAGACCTTTCAAATATGACAATGACCTTGGACCTTGTGACCTTGGTGTATGACCTACTTTCAATAAATTTAAACTGGGCCTATATCTCATGTCCTATTACACATACAGCCTTGATATTTCACACATGGACACATCCTACAAAGGCCTTTCACATTCGACGATGACCTGGGACCTTATGACCTTGACCTTGGAGTTTGATCTACTTTTTAAAAAAAACTTTAACCTGGCTGATATATCATGTCCTTTTACACATACAGCCTTGATATTTGACACATGGACACCTACGACCAAGACCTTTCACATTTGCCCATGATCTTGGAACTTGTGTCCTTGACCTTGGGGTTTGACCTACTTTTATAAAACTTTAATCTGGCCTATATTTCATGTCCTTGTACACATAGTTTTTTACAGCCTTGTGAATTCACACATGGTCACTTCCAACCAAAACATTTCACTTTTGACCATGACCTTGGACCTTGACCTTTGAGTTTGACCTACTTTTAAAAGCTTTGACCTGACCTTTATCTCATGTCCTGTTACCTATACAGCCTTGATACTTTACACATGGACATCTCCTACCAAGACATTTCACATTTGACCATGGCCTTGTCCTGTGTGACATTGAACTTGGAGTTTGACCTACTTTTAAAAATCTTTAACCTGGCCTATATCTTATGTCCTATTACACCTACAGCATTGATATTTCACACATAGACACCTCCTACCAAGACCTCTCACATTTGACAATGATCTTGAACTGTGCACCCTTGACCTTGGAGTTTGACCTACCCTTAAAAATCTTAAACCAGGCATATATCTTATGTCCTATTTCACCTACAGCCTTGATATTTCACAAATGGACACCGCCAACCAAGACCTTTCACATTTGACCATGACCGTGGACCTTGACCTTATAGTTTGTCCTACTTTTGAAAAACTTTAACCTGGCCTTTATTTGTGTCCTTTTACCTTTACAGCCTTGATATTTCACATATGGACACCTCCTACCAAGACCTTTCATATTTGAACATGACCTTGGACCTTGTGACCTTGGACTTTGACCTACATCAAATGTAGGCCCTTGAGGGGGCATATATGTTTTACAAACGTCTCTCGTTTTTTTTTGTTTGGGAAAGGGTTAAGTTCTTACCGACCTGTAAGGCAACACTGTATACCCCATGCTGATTTGTACTTCCAAAAACTATTTAAAGAGTGTGAAATAATGTATCAAACATTATTAAAAAGATATTGCCTGCTGGACAAAACCAAAGAATCGTGACATGTAATGCAAAAATAGACTTTTTGTGTCAATATACACCTATGTGACCTTTTTAACTGGTTTCCAAACAGAACAATTTTAGAACAGTAAAATTTGCAAAAAAAAAAATTGCAGACAATAAACTAAGTGATATCATAAGTAACTGTTGTAAATGTTTGTGTAATAGCACATAACATATTGAAGCAAAAAATGAAAATGCTGGTTGTGGGTACTATCTTCTATTGTTTCATTATTTTACAATGGCATTTCTATTTAGGATGTCAAAACCTGGCATTGTTCTGGAAAGATTTTTTCTAAAAAAATAAAAAACTATCATTATTTTTAGTTAATATATTAGTTGGTTTTAACACCTGATGTATATCACCTACTGTTTAGTACTGGAACCACCTTGTTAATTAACAGTCAATTAATTAATAAAACTTGATACAAAAAATGCCAGGTAAGCAAAACCAAAAAAAAAATCTGGCTTGTAATGCTAAAAGGGACATTTTGTGCATCCTAAACACTAAATTTGCAAACCGAGCTCCATTGAATGTTGCAGATCAATCAAAGTTGCTTTTTAGTGAGCCGGGACTTTATGTCCGGGGAGCTGATGTCACAGCCCTAGTGTTGGCGTCCCGTACTGTCCCATCCCGTCGCGTCTTCACTTGAAAAACTTTAACCAGGCCCTGGTTTCTCGAAAAAACTTAAGTATGTTCTCATGCTCAAATCTGAGCACAGTGCTCAAATCGCACGAAATCCACGTGAACTTCAATCGAACAGCCTTCAACATTGGAGAGTATCCCTTTGAAGTTGAGCATGTTCTCATGAGAATATACTTAAGTTTTTTCGAGAAACCGGGGCCTGGTCTATATCTCAGGCACTATTAGAGATACAGCCTTGATGTTCCATACATGGATACATCTCGACAAGACCTTTCATTTAGGACCATGACCTTTGACCTAGTGACCTTAACCTTGGAGTTTTACCTACTTTCGAAAAACTTTAACCTGGCCTATATCTCCATGATGAACTATTATTGATAGAGCCTTGATATTTCACACATGGATATTATCCAGCAAGATTAACCCGGTACATCTGCATATGTAATGACCCCACTTTGGCAATGTTTTGTTAAGACACTCTACTAACGGACTTTGCACACGAAAATTAATCAGTATCAGTTTAATGTGGTCAAACAATACCTCCTGCCAAGACCTTTCATTTGGGACTATGATCCTTGACTTAGTGACATTGACCTTGGAGTTTGACCTATTTTTAAAAAATTAGCTGTTTTTGTGACAAGCTCCTGTATAGGCGAGCTACATTGTCCGGGGACAACTCTTGTTATATGCCATTGAAGACCTATCAAGGGATCACCCATGGTGTACAGCTGCCGGGCTGCCACCCCTGCGAAAAAAGTTCAAGAACACATTTCTAGTTCTAGAACATTCTACAACATTAGATGGCACATCTAGAACTGTTCTAGAACAGTTCTAGATGTGCCATTTAATGTTATAGAATAATTCTGGAACTTGAATGAACTTTTCGCAGGGGCAGTGTCCACTTCTTTGTACGGAGCATGACTCTGTCTTGACAGTTGGGTTCTTCTCATGATTACAGGCCGCGGCCATGGCATAGTTTTTGCGCATCTGCCTCTCATTCGAGAGGTCCCGGGTTCGATACCCGGTGGCGGCAAATACCCTTACTGACAAAAATGTCACCCATCAATGGTTTGATATCGTGAACCTATGTGGGGGAGCAGCTGGAGGCTCGGTAAGGGTGTTGTGGTAGCACTGGTTTGAGAAGCGCCAGGAATCAATGGTTAGGTGCTCCGGCAGCTGCGATTTGACCTTAGTAGTTGAAAACGGCGTAAACCCATTAAATCAAACCATTGTATATTGCATTGTATATATCAATCAAAGTTGCTTTTTATATGCCCATTGAAGACATATTAAGGGATCATCCAGTGTGTACAGCTGCTGGGCTGGTGCCCCTGCAAAAAAAATTCAGAAACACATTTCTACAATGTTAAATGGCACTTCTAGAACTGTTCTAGAACAGTTCTAGATGTGCCATTTAATGTTCTAGAATAATTCTTGAACTTTAATGAATTTTTCGCAGGGGCAGTGTCCACTTCTTTGTACGGAGCATGACTCTGTCTTGGCAGTTGGGTTCTTCTCATGATTACAGAGTGCAGTACTGAAGAATCATAACTCGATACCCCCGTATCGAGAGTTCTAGAACAGTTCATGAACTTAAATGAGCTTTTTCGCAGGGGAGGAACTACACTGCCAGGGTCTATATTCTTTTCTAACTTGAGCAGAAGGTCCGTTTTTGTATGACTTGTTATGTTGACAGGTTTTAGGTGATACATTATTGATAATAGAGACCTGCCCAGTAGGAGGATGTACTTATCCATTATTAGATTTAGCCTTATTGTTGATCCAAGAATACTTTTCTATGATGCTAGCAGGCACTTCTATTTTAGCCATTTCGCCAACAGCAAAAATGTTGGCTGCTCAAATATAAAAGCTGTTGAAAAATGGATGTAGTTAAAGATATTATATGTTTAAGAATATATCACCAATATATTGAGACAAAAGGAAATAATGCTGGTTATCAGCAGTTTCTCCTTTAACTCTTTCGCTGCCAAATATCCTGGAACTGTCCTATTTCCAGTGCCGAATTTTGGGAATTACATAACAGGGCTTATCAGTTTATGAAATAGTAAAAAGACAGTGTTTGATAATATTAGGCTGAAACTTTCAGGAATCATTGTATATAAATGGTTTTGCCCAATAGCATACTTTTAATAAGGCAGTTTGATCAGATGACCTTGACCATGACCTAGAATGACCCCATTAAGCTATTGTTTGAATGTCGCCAATCGGCGACATTGGCAGTTCTCCTTTTAGTTGCTTCTTGGTGACATTGGAAGCAAAGAGTAAAGCTCATGTCTATGGCAAATTAACATTGCTTGCTATAGACTGTTCACACCATCAAAAGAATTCATGATAAAGAGATTACGAGGCTTTTAAAGTTAGACGACAGTTCACACTTGTGACAGAATTATATAGAAATTACCAGGCTTTTAAGGCAATTAAGAGTTTGTAAAACCTTATACCCTTCAGACAGTGTTTATTTTATGACATAATAGTTATTAATGAAGATAGTTTCTATATGAATTGTGTAAATTTACACCTTTGGGTGTGATTAGAGTGATAAAATTTTCTACCTAGAATGATTATGAGCTCACTAAAATGTCTAGATCAAATAGTAAAATATGAGATTTTGTGATTGGTTGATATCTATTGTCTGTCCATATCTCAGAATTCATTTTCAGGCAGTATTTTTATGCCCCCATATCGAAAGATCGGGGGAGTATTGTTTTACTCATGTCTGCCTGTCCATCTGTTGGTCTGTCTGTCATTCTGTCTGTCTGAAAACTAAACATTGACATTTTCTCCAAAAGTATTCGACATACAAAGCTCCAATTTGGTATGTAACCTTTCAATGACATATATCAGTTCCATGCAATTTGACCTTCCTCAAGGTCATTCATTAACCCTTATCAACCCTTAACATGAAAACTTTACATGAAAACTTAACATTGCCATTTCTTAGGCATACATGTTTTGCGAACACATCTTGTTTTTTGTCTAGAATGGTTTGAATAGGGCTCAGGAAAATGTCCAGTTCTAGAAGTGCCATTAAATGTTCTAGAATGTTCTAGACAGTTCTTGAATATAAATGAACTTTTCGTAGGGGTATTGTCATTTGGGAAAGGGTTAATCAATACAAGAAAGCAAGATTACAATGTTCTAGAAACATTTTTCTTTGTTGCTCACAGTAATCACGGTGTATAATCACTTGACTTAGAATTTCCGATAATCTTCAGTAACTTTGTCAATATTTGATCAATTTTAATTGGGTTTGAAGCAGAGAATGTGGAAAAATGTCAGGAATAACCTGGACTTAGTAAATTTTTGAAAAATCAACAGATAAAAAAGTTATTGAAGATAAACCAAAATTTTGGTTTATCTTCAATAACTTATTTATCAGTTGATTTTTAAAAAATCCAACATGTGCATCTAATGCGTGACGTCTGTCCACCTTCTCTACTTTAAACCGAATTCAAAATCGATCCCGTATTAACAAAATTTTTGAAGATTTTCAGAAATTGTTGCATCACATGATTATCCGCCGTGGTAATGTATCCCTATCAGAGACACTTAAGCTTAGCAGAAAGTCAATAAATATTTTACTTGGCCTATTACAGCATTTCCGGCAAACTGTCAAAACGCCTTCTTTGTTACTGAAGTCTGAACACAGCAATTTTCCTTGCACTTTTATGGATTATTTACTTTCTTCAACCTTTTGTTTTTTTATGCCCAAAACATTGAATTATAGTGCTGCAAAGGTCGTCCTTCTAATTCTGTCCATTAATTAATTCACAACTCTGAGTAAGCAGCACATCTACGTTACTGTACCCCTGCGAAAAAAGTTCAAGAATGCATTTCTTATTTTTTTCTAGTTCTAGAACTTTTCTAGAATTTTAAATGGCACTTCTAGAACTGTTCTAGAACAGTAGTTTGTCGAATAAAAATAGAGAATCGTTGTCTATTGCTGCGAAATTCTTAGGAAATATCGCTTATCTCCACATTTCGATGGCTCAGCGTGAAACGGTTGTAACTGCCTATATGTTTATAGGCAGTTACAACCGTTTCGCGCTGAGCCATCGATTTGCAATGCCTTTTCCCGCCCGTTGTCATGAATTCTTTACACATAACAAACAGAATGATGTATCGAGCCATCTGATTGGTTCCAGCAGTCCTGCTGGAACCAATGAAATTGCTTTCCAGGAAACTAAGAAATTGGGACTAAATACGCCAAGGGTGAATACAGAAATGACATTATGTCGAAGATTTCACCCTTGGCTTGCGAAGATGAATATTATGGCACATGTTTACATATCCTACGTATGTAACCCCCCGGTCCCACTGAGCCCGATTTGATCCCGATTTCGAAAATTTAGAAATCGGCCGGAAATCGGGTTACTTCGGGAGACTCGTAGTTCATCCTGATAAAAGTCGGCACCAAATCGGGATCAAAAATAAATCGGGACAAAAATTTCAACATGCGCAAATTTTTCTCCCGATTTCAAAAATCGTGGTAAAATCGGTGTACCTCGTACTAAGTCGTTGTTGTTCGGGTTAGTATATCGGGGTTATTCCGCAACACATTTTGCCTATTTGGCTATGTTTAATTCGGCGTTGAACACCGAATAACGGCGATGCACTACGAATACTCCATATTCTCAGCGATGAGCTGCGGTGACGGAACAAAATGGTCTATATGCCCCATCTTTGGATGGACGGAAAAAGTCGCCTCAAAGTAGTAGTAAATCGGGGACAATGCGTTCTCCCGAGGCACTACGAATATTTCGGAAATCGGGCTCAGTGGGACCGGGGGGTTTACAAGATGATAATTATAATTCTTTATTTTCAATATGTTGTTTACAAACATAAGTTTTGTAAAGATGTGTCCTAATATGGTAACCAGACTATAGGCAGTGCATTTTTGTGTATTATCAAGCTTAATTTCTAGTAGAGATTACAATAAATAACCTGGCAGAGCATTCCCGGGTTTATCAATACAGATTCTCTGCCACCAGGTCATTTATTATGAGATATACAACAAAAAACTCCTCACACAAACAAACAGAAAGGACGACTCTTCTAAGGTCATAAAATCTCGGACATTCCCTAACTCGGTTATAATTGACTTGATTCCGACTTTTGTCTTTACAGGCGTTGGACAAATTGTACAGCGAGGTGATACAGAAGAGGCCGGGGGGAAAACAGTTGACAATTGCTACACCAGAGGTAGGCTAAAACACTTTACCAAATGATAACGCTTTATGATGTCTGACAAAATTAAATGTTTTGGAAAATATTGTGGGAAATGAAGAAATTGCTTCTTGACAAGCAATTTCTTCATTTCCCACAACATTTCTTACCAAGCAAGACCATAAAATGTAAAATTTCATCCACTTGAAATTGTGGTCTGCCATATTCTTGAATTTGGACAATATAGAATTTTGCAATTCTATCTTAATTTGTTAAACATTTCCCCAAACAATGCTTGGTTTTGATGACCCTATTAGAGAAAATTCTTTCAAAAGCATTGAGGAAAAGGAACGAAATGCTGACAATAGTAGATTATTCTGATAGAAGAGACCTTGGGGAAAACAACTGTTGACAACTTCGACACCATATCCTGGTCATATTTAACACTAGCATGGAATAAATAACCAAGATTGTATCTAGGGGTTACTGGAAAACTGCTGTAAGTACATATTAAAAAATATATACACTTACATTGTTTTTGTGCTTATTCCAGTGATATGGCAATAAGAATGACAATAATGACAATATTGTCTCTTCAACACAAGCCTCGTAAATAGATTTTATGTTAGTAAAATGTTTTGTGTGGATGCGGGCTAACTCTGATCATTTGTAATATAGACTGTCTTAGGATCGGTAATTGTTAACACTTTTGTAATGAGCATGCGCACTGGGCGCATGACGTCATTCAGTAAAATTTCTTTGTTTGGAAAACACTGTAAAATTAGAGAAAAGATTTATCAAATTAAAGTCGCTTTTCAGCGTTATTCATTCTTGTTGTTACGGTAGTTACTTTCATTGTGTTCTTCACTTGATATGTCTTGAATTTATCACCGCGGCCGAGTTGTTGTTAAGACTGTGTAAGCCTTTTAATGTGGCTTCTTTGTTTGGTGGACACTAATTAATATTCAAAATGGCGGACGATGTGTTACGAGTGCAGGTTATGGGTCATTCCTTTGTTCAACGACTGAAACAATTTACGAAAAATAGTGCCGAATTTCATCCGCAACTGAACTTGGACAAAAATGTTTTAGTGCAATACAGTGGAATTCCCGGTGCAACAGTGCAACGTCTACTATCATGCCTGGAGGATGTTGAGGATTTTCAACCGCACTTAGTTATCTTGTTAATCGGCACAAATGACATTTATAAACAGTGTAACACGCCGGAATCTGTGACTCACGATATTATGAACTTTACAAGACGATTGACAGAGGAATACGGAGTTCAGTCAGTCATTGTGTTTCCAATTCTCTGTCGTCGTTCGCCTGTTCGTCCGTCTCGGTGGCCTGTCGACTTGGAATGGTTCAATGGGCGAGTTTACAGCCTTAACCAGGGTCTCCGCGACAGAATACTGGCAGTTCCCAATGTAATATTTTGGCGCTGCTTTGGGTTTTGGTCTACTGAGGCGATAGCAAGGACGATCAGCTGCGATGGTGTCCACCCTTCCACAACTGGTCTCCGGAAGCTGTACTTTAACATTCGGGCCGCGGTGGTAGCATTCAGGAGAGGCACATTATAAACAAGATATGTATTGAGTTTTCTGATTTATTTATCAAAAACAAACTGACAATATAAAACCCATGCAGTCACTTTATTTACTTCAAACAGGCCTGACATCAACTCACATGAGTTTACTTAAAACAGGCTGATTGACACTACTGATTTCCTGCATTCAAACAATGTGGGGCAAATAATCGTCAGCATTTCAACCTTTTATTTCATTTAATTGTTTCAAAAGACACTGTGTTCTGTCTGTTGGCTGTAAATTACCAAAATATTAAAATGTATGCTCCCATCCAATATATTTTGCATTCAGCTGATAGTCTGTTGGTAATGCTGTCTGTTTGTACTTACATTTATATTTTCTTTGTATTGGTGGCTTGTTCCCCTGGTGACAGCCTCATACTGTGATACCTAAGCGGTGATTGAGTTGGTACTATTGTCAAATGATTTCCCGCTATATGGCTTTCTTCCAGCAATTGTTTTTACATTACTGATGGTTAGGCATTGCCCATTCACCTGGCAACTTAAACCTGGTTGTATGCAAATGTTATGCTAAAGTGACACCTCCTGAAGGGTAGAACTTTCCTTTCATTCAAAACATTGCAAGTACAGAACTTGTTTCTCATTTGAATATAGTTGACATCCAAATGGCTGTTCCTATACTAATGTATATAGTGGATCAATTCCATTTTCTAGTTACATAAAGCACACATGTGTAGATTGCAGATGTTGCAATATATAATATATAATATGAAAAAAAAAATAAAGGTCTAAATCATGTGTGAAAATACCTAAGCTTACTATTTTGGAAGCAAAAATGCACAATAACAGGAGCCAGTGGAAATTTTGTCACCTTAAATAGGTTACATATTAGCTAACTGTTGCTTTGTTTAAAGGCCTTTTTTGCTCATGTCATTGCAGATGAAAAGAAAACGGCCCACAGCGACTACATCAAAATGCACAGCGCCATGCTGTGCAGTGGACACTGCTGGACCATCATCGGTAGTACACGTTGCGCGGGCCCCGGTTATACGACAATCGCAAAAAAAAGACACTCGCAAATCAACACCCCCAAATCAAAATCAGACAATCGATAGTGGGGAGGGACAGGCACTACATGATGCTCATTCCCCCACAGGTCAAAAATCCAAGTCGCGGGGAAAAACTCCTGCAAGACAATCTCAGCAGCCAGAGCCAAATCAGATACCACCACAGTTACCATTGGATGACATCCCTTGGAACGATCCCCCACAATCTTCTGACAGCGAGGACGATGATGATGATGCTCCGGCGCCTTTTGCCAATTTACATGATATCGTGGTTCAAAATGCAAACCGTTTAGTGTTTGGAGGTAATGCTGTCCCCATAACCAATCAAATCAGTACGGCGATAGAGGCACAAGTGCCAAACAAAATAAAAAAGAAAATCATGGCTAATAAATTCGTTGACTTCGCGCAGCTTCTTAATACTTCATTGTTGCTGTCGCCCCAATATTCCCTGCAATTTGACGCAGCGACAAATGGGTTTAAAATGGTCGCAAACTCTCCAATGAAGGCAATAATCTCCATTGACCAGTGGACAACTGCATTCATAAAATTCGCAGCCATTTATTGCAAAGCGTTCCCACTTGAGGCGCCCGCGTTGATGAAGTATGCGGAAAATGTGCGAGCTCTGGCAGCGGCCGTAGAAACTAAAGCTTGGCTAGCGTATGACACACAGTTCCGTCTATTCCGGGAACAAAACCACATGCCATGGAACCAAATTCTTACTGAATTTTGGCTGATGGCAACCACGCTAAACTCTTCAATGCCTCAAAATCAAAATTCTTCCTTTCGGCCCAACAATAAAAAATCGAACAAAAATAAACGCTTCCGCCAGCAGCCATTTCTCGCCAATACCTGCTGGACATTTAACCGAAGAGGGGAATGTAAATTTCCCCGATGCACCCACCCCCATGTCTGTGGGGTGTGCCGTGGCAACCATCACGCCGGAATCTGTCCCTCCAACCGAAATCAGCCAAAAGGTCCAAACTCTAACCAGCCATCTGGACAAAAACCAAAAAAGTGATCCCTTTTCACCGGTAACTCCAGTAAAGCTAGGACCTTTTTCACAATTGTTAACTGATTATCCGAATGCTCCTTATTTGATCTCTGGTTTTAAATATGGGTTTAAGATTGGGTATTCTGGCCCACGCAAGCCATGTATTTCGCCTAATCTAAAGTCGGCTCTGGACATGCCACAACAGGTCACGGAAAAATTACATCATGAAGTGACTATGGGTAGGATTAAGGGACCCTTTGACACCAAACCATTTGTCAATTTGCACATAAGCCCCATAGGTCTGGTCCCTAAAAAAGTACCCGGTCAGTATCGTTTGATTCAACACCTAAGTTATCCCAAAGGGCAATCCATTAATGATTATATTGATCAAGCTTTTTCCACGGTGACATATGCATCCTTTGACGATGCGGTTAAAATCCTCGTATCCCTTGGACATGGAACTTTTATGGCAAAAACAGATATCGACAATGCTTTTAGGTTAATTCCCATCCACCCATTGGATCATGACTTGTTGGGTATTTGTTGGCAAGGCAAATATTACTACGATTCATCTTTAGCCATGGGTTTTAGTAGCAGTTGTTCCATATTTGAGGCTTTCAGTACAGCCCTAGAATGGATAGCAAGAAACAAATATGGCATTTCCCATATAACACACATATTGGATGATTTTTTGTTCATGGCCAAAACCAAACAAGCATGTCAATCGTCTTTGAATAACTTCCTCCAATTATGTAAAAAGGTAGGAGTTCCCATTAAGGCTGAAAAAACTGAAAATGCCAGACAGGTCATCACCTTCATGGGCTTGGAATTGGATTCTGTTAAAATGGAAGCTCGCTTGCCATCAGATAAACTCGAAAAACTAAAAACACTGTTACAATCTGTATCGGGGCGTAGAAAAATTACCCTCAGAGAGATGCAATCATTACTTGGTCTTCTAAATTTCTGCTGCAGCGTGGTCGTACCAGGTCGTACATTCATGCGTCGTCACATTAAACCAGCAAAGCAGACTAGACATTAAGGCATGGCAGTTGTTCATTTCCTATTTCAATGGCAAACATCTACTTCTAAACCACAAGTGGATATCAGATAACAATCTCCATTTGTACACAGATGCTTCAGGCTCACATGGCTATGCAGCCATTTTTCAAACTCGATGGTTCTATGGGTCTTGGCCAGAGGATCTGAAATCCCTTCCCATCACATTTAAAGAGTTGTATCCAATAGTTCTTGCTCTAGAAGTTTGGGGGTCAATGCTCTCAAATAGATGTATCACTATTCACTCAGATAATGAGGCGGTGGTATACATTCTCAACCGTCAAACATCAAAGGACAAGCATTTATTGATTTTAGTCCGTAGGCTGGTTGTATGCTGCATGTCGCGCAATATTCTGATTCGAGCCAAACACATTCTGGGTAAGCTGAATGTATTACCTGATTTACTTTCACGTTTACAGGTGGACCTTTTCAAGAGCAAAGCCAACAACTTCGATCAGACACCCACAGTTGTTCCCGAACACATTCTACGGGTATTTTAAACCGATGTATTCACACTTTACTGTCGAACTCCCTGTCACCATCCAGTCAATTAAACTACTGCAATGCTTTCAAATGCTTTCGTGCATTTCACGCAGCTACGTGCCCCGAGGTGCCTTTACTTCCGATATCTGTGTCACATCTTGCTCAATTTATCGCAGCACAGCATTTAGCACATAAAAAACCATCTACAATTTCGTCAATGGTTTCAGCGATAAGTTACGTCCACAAGCTCCGTAATTTTCCCAACCCGACCGAATCTTTCATCATTAAGAAAATGCTAACAACCTTACGCAAGCGAACAATTCCAGACAAGCGATGCCCTATTACACCTCCTATATTGACAAAATTATTACAGGCATTAGACGCATCAATGCATTCTCCTTTCGACATTTGCATGTTTAAAGCAATGTTTTTAATGGCATTCTTTGCACTCTTACGTGTTGGGGAAATGACAACTACAACAACCGGTTGTGCCAATATATTGCAGCGTTCACATGTTTCTTTTCAGTCAAAAAAGGGATGTCTGATCTCAGTCACGGTAACAGTCCTCCGTTTCAAACATTCAAACGGAACTTCGAAAACCATTAAACTTTGTCGGGCTGGCGCCACTGCACTTTGCCTGGTTTTGGCACTAAAGAAATATATGGACATGTAAGTTCTTCATACAGGCCCTCTATGTGTAGATATTTCAGGTCGGCCTGTTTCGGCAGACCTTTTTCGCGCAATTTTAAAAACCGCAGTTGTCGATGTAGGTTTGGATCCGTACAAATATACATCACATTCCTTTAGGATAGGTGGTGCAACATATGCTAAACAGCTACTTTTCCCGATTGACAAAATGAAGGCCCTCGGTCGTTGGCACTCAAAAGCGTTCAATAAATACATCCGTCCGGTAGATCAATCACCTACATACTGACTGTGCCAAACAGCAGTACTAATAACCTAAAGATGTTTACTGTGCCAAACAGAAACATCTTAAAAGTTTATTGTATGGTTGGACAGCATTACCCCCATTTCTGTGTTTATAGTGTTACTTGTAGCTTGTTTTATGTACATAAAGTATTACTTTTTTCGATAATCACACTTTTGAGAATATGTAATCTTTTATCATGGTTGCTTTGGTTTTTACCATACCAAACTCTCAAGTTATATACCAATATTTCTCCAAATTTTATTCTCATATGCATTTGTTCTTGTTTAACCATATTCTTTATGACCTACAGAAGGAAGTCGTTTCTTCGCTTAACTTTAATTATCACCATGGCTTTGATATTTAACTGCTCTGTTGTCCAGTTAGTTTTAAAGTCAGGAGATCAACACGCTTCTTTCGAGTAAGATAATATCCAGGCCAAAACGCTGTTCGGCCTTTCTAGTGTCATCAGATACTAGGATTTTGAAAAATTTGTTCAGTTGTCTAGGCTAACTAGCAACGTATACATTTTGTCATATCTAAGTTTGACAGTTTTAGCTCTCGTAATAAGATATAGATTCATATTATGCATTTTGGGTTATTTGTATTTTTCATTGATTTTATACTTGTTCTCTTGCTGGTCTCCACCGTCGACATCTGGGCGGGTATTTGGCGGTATATGTTGCCCAGATATAGGATCGAGTTCGAAAGTTTAGTCAATAATGTTTGTTGTCGAGCCCGCTTGCGGTGAGCTCGACATAGTTGTCACAATGGCGGTTCGGTGTATGTGCATTAGTGCGTTAGTGCGTGCGTGCGTTAGTGCGTGCGTGCGTTAGTGTGTGCGTGCGTTAGTGCGTGCGTGCGTTAGTGCGTGCGTCCGTCCGGATGGAGCTTGTCCGGGCCATAACTTCACCATGGATGGAGGGATTCAGAAATAACTTGGCACAAATGTCAAGCTCAGTAAGGCGGAGTGTCGCGTGCAAGAACCAGATTCCAAGCTCAAAGGTCAAGGTCAAACTTGGAGGTCAAATGTCAAAAATGAGAAGATTTTTGCTTGTCCGGGCCATAACTTCACCATGGATGGAGGGATTCAGAAATAACTTGGCACAAATGTCAAGCTCAGTAAGGCAGAGTGTCGCGTGCAAGAACCAGATTCCAAGCTCAAAGGTCAAGGTCAAACTTGGAGGTCAAATGTCAAAAATGAGATGATTTTTGCTTGTCCGGGCCATAACTTCACCATGGATGGAGGGATTCAGAAATAACTTGGCACAAATGTCAAGCTCAGTAAGGCAGAGTGTCGCGTGCAAGAACCAGATTCCAAGCTCAAAGGTCAAGGTCAAACTTGGAGGTCAAATGTCAAAAATGAGATGATTTTTGCTTGTCCGGGCCATAACTTCACCATGGATGGAGGGATTCAGAAATAACTTGGCACAAATGTCAAGCTCAGTAAGGCGGAGTGTCGCGTGCAAAAACCAGATTCCAAGCTCAAAGGTCAAGGTCAAACTTGGAGGTCAAATGTCAAAAATGAGATGATTTTTGCTTGTCCGGGCCATAACTTCACCATGGATGGAGGGATTCAGAAATAACTTGGCACAAATGTCAAGCTCAGTAAGGCAGAGTGTCGCGTGCAAGAACCAGATTCCAAGCTCAAAGGTCAAGGTCAAACTTGGAGGTCAAATGTCAAAAATGAGATGATTTTTGCTTGTCCAGGCCATAACTTCACCATGGATGGAGGGATTCAGAAATAACTTGGCACAAATGTCAAGCTCAGTAAGGCAGAGTGTCGCGTGCAAGAACCAGATTCCAAGCTCAAAGGTCAAGGTCAAACTTGGAGGTCAAATGTCAAAAATGAGATGATTTTTGCTTGTCCGGGCCATAACTTCACCATGGATGGAGGGATTCAGAAATAACTTGGCACAAATGTCAAGCTCAGTAAGGCGGAGTGTCGCGTGCAAAAACCAGATTCCAAGCTCAAAGGTCAAGGTCAAACTTGGAGGTCAAATGTCAAAAATGAGATGATTTTTGCTTGTCCGGGCCATAACTTCACCATGGATGGAGGGATTCAGAAATAACTTGGCACAAATGTCAAGCTCAGTAAGATGGAGTGTCGCGTGCAAGAACCAGATTCCAAGATGAAAGGTCAAGGTCAAACTTTGAGGTCAAATGTAAAAAATGAGTTGATTTTTGCTTGTCCGGGCCATTCCTTAACTTGGCACAAATGTCAAGCTCAGTAAGGCGGAGTGTCGCTAAGTATTTTCTGAATCTAGAATGTTTTCTCTACCTTACAATATTTTCGTTTTCCAAATACGACATCGGATGGACTTCTGCTTGGTCTGGTATATTTCTCGGAATTTGGTTTTATGGACTTAGCATAACGTCCCTTTTAGCGTGACGGGTCACATATGTATACTCAAATTAATCCATTCTGGTATCTCGTTATAAATACATAGACATGTAATATTTTGTGAACAATAAACTGTCTCACCATGATCCCCATCATTCCAACTTATTTTGTCCCCACTTTTACAACGCCATTGTAATGACAGCTGTAGACATAGGTATGGTCTTCTTTCTTCAAAATGAGCGGGCTCGACATGTTGCCCTTCGGCATCTAGTTTAACATGAAATGGCATTCATTATGCTTTTGTATTTCTTGACAAATGTCTTAATTGTCTAATTATGCTTTGTCTTATTATGCTTTGGCATTTATAAAGCATAATAAATGCCCATTTTTCGATCAACTTTGGACTTTGTTCTTCATTCATCCCATACGAAGTGCCAACGTCGGACACCAGCAAGAACACAAATAGATTTTATGTTAGTAAAATGTTTTGTGTGGATGCGGGCTAACTCTGATCATTTGTAATATAGACTGTCTTAGGATCGGTAATTGTTAACACGTTTGTAATGAGCATGCGCACTGGGCGCATGACGTCATTCAGTAAAATTTCTTTGTTTGGAAAACACTGTAAAATTAGAGAAAAGATTTATCAAATTAAAGTCGCTTTTCAGCGTTAACCTCCACCTCCCCTCCACCTCATGTTGAGTTAGCCTGCATCAACTCATGAAATTGTTTCTTTACTTGTTTTTTGTGTCTCTATATGTATAGAGAGTTGAAATTGTTTCTTTACTGGTTTATGATGTCTCTATATGTATATATACAATTTCTAGTCAATTCGTCCCATTCTGTTTGCTAATTCATTGCATAACATAACTTCGCCTTGTCGCGTTAACCCGTATGCTTTTTGTTGGGCGTTAAACTTGTGTATTTGACACACTGTATTAACGCATTGCAAACTATTTACGGCGGTATATGTTGCCCAGATATGGGATCGAATTCGAAAGTTTAGTCAATAATGTTTGTTTAACATGAAATGGCATTCATTATGCTTTTGTATTTCTTGACAAATGTCTTAATTGTCTAATTATGCTTTGTCTTATTATGCTTTGGCATTTATAAAGCATAATAAATGCCCATTTTTCGATCAACTTTGGACTTTGTTCTTCATTCATCCCATACGAAGTGCCAACGTCGGACACCAGCAAGAACACAAATGCAGCTTGTTTAAAGCTGCAGTTACGAGGTTTTTATGCCCCCGATAGGGAGGCATCATAAATTTGACTTGTCCTTCTGTCCGTCCTTCCGTCCGTCTGTCCATCCGTCTGTCTGTCCGTCTGTCTGTCCGTCATTCCGTCCAAAAACTTTAACATTGGCCATAACTTCCTTATTACTTAACATATTCGCTTCATACTTTACCACAACATTCCTTGGTACATTACCTTTCTGTAGGCACATACTTTGGTGACCTTGACCCCTGGATGACCTTGACCTTGAACATAGATTGGCCATAATTTAAAATCAAAGCGGTGTCGGGGGCATTGTCATCTTACAGTGACAGCTCTTGTTGTTGAAAAGCAGTGGTATTAAGAAACATGTTTCATCATTTCTGGCAAATAATTATGATTATTGATCATCATTGTATACTTTTAGTGCAGCATGTTTACATTTTGGAACACCGTGAAGTTATACCTCACGATAAATGACCTGGCAGAGCAGCCCATGCTAATCTAATGGGATGCCAGGTCATCATCAGCTTTAACAATATGCATGATGCACACTATTTTAGTTCATTGTTGACCATAAACCCAGTCTAGACTATACCGTCGCTTTCCAACAAAAACCTTGTAACTGCAGCTTAAAACAAGCTGCAGTTACGAGGTTTCTGTTGAAAAGCGACAATATCTTTGATAAGGTCCGAGCTAACAATATTCTCCAGACAAACATAGTGGACATACAGTATTATTATAGGTCAAAGACTTGACGCTTTGACAGCTTTATTGTAGCATTATTTCTGTTCCTTTATTTTTGTCTTCATACAAAATGTCAGATCAGCTTTTTGTCTTGAATGTAAGCAAATTCAGACATCTCAGTTCATATTTTATAACATTTATTGTGTCTACAGTAACTGTTATTTGCCTGATTTATTGTTTAGTTTGATTCTTTTAACAAAATATAGTTTTATGTTTTACTCTGTCTGCTTGCAACATTTAGGCCAGTTGTTTTACTATATTCCACAGAACAAGGATTTTTCTTAGGGACATCCTCACTTTTCAACAAAAGACCTTGTAACTGCCACTTAAAACAAGCTACAGTTATGACATTTTTATACCCCGCCAGAGGTGGTCGCATAACGGTGTCATCTCCTCTGTATGTCCGTCCGTCCATATGTCCACTTTTCTTGTCAACGCAACTCCTCCTAAGTTTCTAGCTGGATCTTTTTGAAACTTGGTCAATGTTGTCACCTCAAATGGTAGATGTGCACGAAGGAAGGATTTTATGGTTCATTGATTTTTGCCCGAGTCATTCCCCCTTAAAACTTAGTCTCTGGGACGGCGTATATTGTGATCATGGCACTTTTGTTGTTGAAAAGTGATGATACATAATAAGTTTTCTAAATTTGTTTCAGTATGTTGAGTTAAAACAACTCTGGCAGTATTCTGGTAACGAAGATGACGTTGTGGCCCGCCATGTTTGTTTATTATGGACGAAACTCTTGCAGGACAATATGGCAGAATTTACTTACGTGATGAATGGATTCCTCAACCAAGTACCTCATGCCAAGTAAGACTGATTTTCTTGATACAAACGCTTTAGTTATGGATATAAACCATTAAGGGAAATATGTTTTATACCCCTACAAAAGGAATTTTTTGGGGGTTTATGGTAATCAGCCTGTTTGTCTGTCCGTCCATGTACAAATCTTGGCCAGAGCATAACTCGAAAAGTTTAAAAGATAGGATCATGACTGTACATAGGTGAAGAAAAATTGTTACTCTGACGATCATATTTTTGGAGCCATTGCCCTTTGTCAACAGAAATTCTTGTCTGGACAAATGTAGTAGCAGGGTATTCTATCACATTTAGGGATTGATTTCTAGTTAGTTTTGAAGCAATTTACTGTCATATCATAAGTTGGTACAGTGTTAAATCAATTTTCATGCAGCTCTATAGAAATATTCCGATCAAGATTTTAGCTGGAAATAAAGAAATTAACTTGGGAATTACGTAAACTTCCCTTTAATTGACCTCTAGTCTGGATTACTTAAAGATCATTCCTGTGGGATGCTGTGAAACATTAGTTGAATATCAACTGAATCTCAGTCTGTCGCACAAAAACTGCAATAATTCATCTAGAAATTGTTACTTGATTTTAAGGCTTGGTCACACACAATTTGAAAGGTTCAATTCTGAAAAAGGTTTAAGTTCCTGTTAATTATGATAACCTTAATTATATTGACATTGTGTCAGTTACTTCTGATTTTCTGACTTATTGACTGTACAATATTGACATGAAAGTCATGTATCACTGCATCACTTGACAAGCATAATACCACTATAGAAACTAGATGATGAATGATTGTTCTGGTTCTACATGGAAACTGGTTTCTTTATATTTCCCCAAGCAAGTCAAAATATATTTGTTTGGGAAAAGGGTTAAGTTCCTGTAAGTTCTGATATAATTTTAATTATATAGACATTGTGTCAGTTACTTCTGATTTTCTGGTTTATTGACTGTACAATATTGACATGAAAGTCACATATCACTGTTCCACTTGTCAAGCATAATACCCCTTTAGAAACTAGATGATGAATGCTTGTATTGGTTCTAGATGGAAACTGGTTTCTGTCAAGAAATTGTTAATATCGTAATCCAGAAAATATAGAAGCAAAAGAAGAAAATGCTGATTATCAGCATTTTCTTCTTTTGTCTCAATCTTTTCTCAGGACTTTTCTATCAGGGATGTCAAAATCAGGTTTTCTTTGAGAATGGTTACAGTTCCTGTTAAGTATGATAACCTTAATTATATTGACATTGTATCATTTATTTCTGATTTTCTGCCTTGTTGACTGCACAATATTGACATGAAAGTCATGTATTACTGCACCACTTGACAAGTATATGACCCCCTACAGAATCTAGATGGTATATGTGTTTACTGGTTCTAGATGGAAACTGGTTCCTTACCAAGAAATTGTTTACATTGTAATCCAGAAAATATTGACGCTAAAGGAGAAAATGCTGAATATCAGCATTTTCTTCTTTTGCCTCAATATTTTTCCAAACCTTTTCTCTCAGGAACGCCAAAACCTGGCTGTTTGGTAAAGGATTAAGAAAAGGTTTTAGGTTCCTGTAAGTTATAATAAGCTTAATTACATTGACATTGTATGATTTATTTCTGATTTTCTGGTTTCTTGACTGTACAATATTGACATGAAAGTCATGTATCACTGCACCACTTGACATGCATAATACCACCATAGAAACTAGGTGATGAATGCTTGTACTCGTTCTAGATGGAAACTGGTTTCTTACCAAGAAATTGTTTACATTACAATCCAGGAAAATATTGAGGCAAAAGAAGAAAATGCTGATCATCAGCATTTTCTTCTTTTGCCTAAATATTTTCCCAAGCCCTTTCTCTTAGGGACGTCAAAACTAGCTTTTGTTTGGGAAAAGGTTTAGTTCTTGTTAGTTATGATGACTTTAATTATATTGACATTGTGTGATTTATTTCTGATTTTCTGGCTTATTGACTGTACAATATTGACATGAAAGTCATGTATTACTGCATCACTTGACAAGCATAATACCCCTATAGAAACTAGGTGGTGAATGCTTGTACTGGTTCTATATGGAAACTTGTTTCCTAACAATTTCCCAAAGCAAGTCGTGATATATTTGTTTAAGAAAGGTTCAAGTTCCTGTAAGTTCTGATATAACTTTGATTATATTGATATTGTATCATTTATTCCTTATTTTCTGGTTTGTTGACTGTACAATATTGACATGAAAGTCATGTATCACTGCACCACTTGACTAGCATAATACCCCTATAGAAACTAGATAATGAATGCTTGTAGTGGTTCTAGTTGGAAACTGGTTTCTTAACATATCCACAACCAAGAAAGTCATAATTTGTTTGTTTGAGAAATTTTTGGTTCCTGTAAGTTATGATTACTTTGATCATATTCAGACATTGTATCATTTATTCCTGATTTTCTGGTTTGTTGACTGTACAATATTGACATGAAAGTCATGTATCACTGCATCACTTGACAAGCATAATACCCCTATAGGAGCTAGGTGATGAATGCTTGTACTGGTTCTACATGGAAACAGGTTTCTTACCAAAAAAATTGTTAATAATGCAATCCAGAAAATACTGAGGCAAAAGAAGAAAATGCTGATCATCAGCATTTTCTTCTTTTGTCTCAATATTTTCCGAAGCCTTTTCTTCCTGTGATGTCAATTCCAGATCTTGTTTGGGACAAGGTTTTAGTTGCTGTAAGTTATGATAACTTAAATTATATTGACATTGTGTGATTTTTTTTTTGATTTTCTGGCTTGTTGACTGTACAATATTGACATGAAAGTCATGTATTACTGCATCACTTGACTAGCATAATAACCCTATAGAAACTAGATGATAAATGCTTGTACTGGTTCTAGATGGAAACAGGTTACTTAATATTTCCCTTACAGTTGAGAACATCATGAAATTGACATTTATACCATTCCATTCCGATCAAAATCATTCCACTCCAGCGTTCATTCATTCCGATCACAAAAAACATTCAAAACGCTCATAAAACATTCACACTGCTCAATAAACGTTCACTGGTTTAATTGGTTGTTATAAAAAGAAGGCATTTCATTGGCCGAAATATTATCGTGGGCGTTTTATCGATAAATCTTCATATCTATAATATTGGTAAATTTCCAATATTGGGCTGTTACTATTTAAAGATCACGTTTGATTGGTTGAACAGTTATCTTGGGCGTGTTATCGATTTTTTAGATACACAAAATCATTCCAAACGCTCATTCCATTCTTCCATTCATTCGCTCATAAAACATTCCCATTCCACTCAGAATGTCAATTTCATGATGTTCTCAACTGTAACAAGTCATAATTTATTTGTTTGAGGAAGGTTTAAGTTCCATTTTAGTTATGATAACCTTAATTATATTGACAATGTGTGATTTATTTCTGAGTTTCTGGCTTGTTAACTGTACAATATTGACATGAAAGTCATGTATCACTGCATCACTTGACAAACATAATACCCCTATAGAAACTAGATAATAAATGCTTGTACTGGTTCTAGATGGAAACTGGTTTCTTACCGAGAAATTGTTTACATTGCAGTCCAGAAAATATTAAGGCAAAAGAAGAAAATGCTGATTATCAGCATTTTCTTCTTTTGTCTCAATATTTACACAAGCCTTTTCTCTCAGGGATGTCAAAACCAGGTTTTGTATTAGAAAGGTTTTAGTTCCTGTAAGTTCTGATATAACCTTAATTATATTGACATTGTATCATTTATTTCTGATTTTCTGCCTTGTTGACTGTACAATATTGACATGAAAGTCATGTATTACTGCATCACTTGACATGCATAATACCGCTATAGAAACTAGATGATGAATGCTTGTACTGGTTCTAGATGGAAACTGTTTTCTTACCAAAAAATTGTTCACATTGCAATCCAGAAAATATTGAAGCAAAAGAAGAAAATGCTGATCATCAGCATTTTCTTCATTTGCCTCAATATTTTCCCAAGTCTTTGAGTTTCTTTGAGGCACATCAAAACAAGGTTCTGTTGGACAAAAGTTTTAAGTTCCTGTTAGTTATGATAACTTTAATTATATTGACATTGTGTGATTAATTTCTGATTTTCTGGCTTATTGACTGTACAATATTGACATGAAAGTCATGTATCACTGCAACACTTGATAAACATAATACCCCTATAGAAGCGATAGAGATGAATAGTTGTACTGGATCTGACAGAAAATATAAGGCTTTACAAGCAGCATCACATCTTTCATTAACCCTTTTCCAAACAATGCCTGGTCTTGACATCTATCACAGATAACACCTGGGAAAGCTTTGAGGTAAAAAAAGGTCCATACAGATTGATTTGTCATCAATCAAGAAATGCAAGAAAAGGCTTATCTGATTAGACTGTTTGCTATGAAGTTTCATATCCATTTTAGCCTGCTTATTCAAAGATTTAATGTAGCTTGTGCTAATACACACCTTGGTATCTGAGGGTTGGAGATTGCATTTCAGAAGGAAATCTTTATACTAGTATAACCCAGAGTAATTATAGATATATCTGTCCATAAAACAGAAATCATGACAAACAACATCACCTTGATCATAAAACTTACATAAAAGTATATATAATACCATCTGTTAATGTGAACGAGACTCTCTGGTTAGTGTGTCCTTGGATGTCTATAGCTTAAGGATAGATTCTATTTTAGTAGGAATGCAATGGACTTGAACTTACCCAAACTAGACCTGTTCTTGATGTCCCTAATAGAATTGGCTTGGGAAAACATTTAGGCAAAAGAAGAAAGTGCTGATAATCAGCACTTTCTCCTTTTGCCTCAATATTTTCTGAGCTATATTCTACACAAATTCTATCGTTAACAACATCAATATTGTACTCTGCAGGAGCCTTTGGATTGGACCACCCCTAAATTTTGTTGTTTGGGAAAGGGTTAATGATATTCCAAACAAGCCTATGTTTTGAACAACCTGGTTTACAGCATTTTCTCCTTTTTCCCCATGGGTTATTTTGCTACTGTATATTTTGGGTTTCTAATTTGGGGTTGTCATTAAACCCCAATCAATCAATTAACATGTTTTGAACTATGAATGTGATAATCTCGATAAGTGATTTCAAAACCAGAGGCAATGTTTGGGGAAATGGTTAAATTGCATTTTGTGCATGAAACGGGAAATTTAGTGCTAATATTTTAAAAGACAAAAGCTAATTTATGTCGCTGTTTCTGCAGCTTAATTGTAATAAATGGCCATATGCACAAGAAACTGCATGGTTAGCAAATTTCTTCATATGAATCTTTAACATTATTTAATTCTTTCTAAACAGCAAGATTTTAGGGTGGTCCACTTTGAAAGCTGATACAGCTGAACAAATGGATGTTGATAAATAAAAGGTCCATGTTAAATATAGCATAGAAAATAAGGAGAGAAAAGAAGAAAATGTTGGTTCTTTTGTCTTACTATTTCCAATGCTATATTTTATGCAAATCTTATAGTACATCTATATATCCATTTTTAGCTCGACTTTTCAAGAAATTGAGAGCTTTTACTGTCACCCGTGCGTTGGCGTCGGCGTTGCAACAAAGGTTAAAGTTTTTTCAAACATCAATGACTTCCATACTAACAAAGGGATTCAACCCAAACTTGGAATACTTATTCACCATCACACCCTCTATCTTACTACCAGGGCCCATGACCCTGGCTCCACTGTATTTGGAGTTATGCCCCCTTTATACTAAGCAACTTAGAACGTCGAGCGCGCTGTCTTTGGACAGCTTTTGTATGATGGTATTTTAGGGGGAGTTACAGATTTGTTACAGATACAAATTGTGTTGAAGATGGAAGCAGACTAGGAAAAAACACAGAAAAAGGAGAAAGTAAAACATAAACCGTACCTGTTTCCATTTCAGGAACCTTCATGGTATTTTAGAGCGAGTTACAGATTTGTTACAGATACAAATTGTGTTGAAGACAGAAGCAGACTAGAAAACACCAGAAAAAGGAGACGTAAAACAAACCATATCTTTTACCATTACAAGAACCAATACATATTGTAGGTTGGAAGTCAAAACCTCGTAACTTTAGCTTATTCAAGCTGTAGTTACAAGATTTTGACTTCCCACCAAAGATATTTTGTATCATAGAGGGAGTAATAGATTTGTTACAGATACAGATTGTTTTGAAGAAAACAAAAATTATATGGAAAGAAATTAAAAAAAATAAACAAACATACAGTTCCTTTTCAAGCAAAACCATGTAACTGCAGCTTAAAACAAGCTGCAGCTACAATGTTTTCAAAGAAAAGCGATGATACACTACAATTATACAAGCTGTATTTTCATTTACAGGAATCTTCATGGTATCATAGAGGGAGTAACAGATTTGTTACAGATACATATTGTTTTGAAGAAAACACAAATTAAAATATAGAAGAAATTTTGAAAAAAAAACCTACAACAACAAACAAACCATACAGTTGCTTTTCAAGCAAACTGCAGCTTAAAACAAGTTGCAGTTACGAGGTTTTTGAAGAACGATGATACACTTTTATTAAACAAGCTATATTTTCATTTACAGGAATCTTCACGGTATCATAGAAGGAGTTACAGATTTGTTACAGATGCAAATTGTGTTGAAGATTGAAGCTGGAGAGATCTATACATGTCCTTACACCATTAGGTAATGTACCTTCATTAACCCTTTACCAAACAACACAGGTTTTGATATCCCGTTAGGGAGAAAAAGGCTTGGGAAAACATATAGACAAAGGGCTTAGGAAATCATTGAGGCAAATGAAGAAAATGCTGATGATCAGGCCAACATTATGACTGTAAATGTGTTTTATATGTAACTTTATACTGACCCTTTATAGTCAAACTTTAATTTCGGGCTAATGCCAGTGAGGTCTATACCCCCCCCCCCCCCCCAGCAAGATCCACCCTTTGAAGGTCTTAACCCTTTTAACAGAAAGACTTACAGATTTGCTAAGAAATCTATACATGTCTTTTCATTATTAGGCAATGCATCTTCATTAACCCATTTATAGAGGACTAATTGTTAGGTTGACCAATAAATAGTTTAACACTTTCACATAAACAACAACAGTTTTGGGGTGGTCCAATTGGAAAGCAGCAATAAGCTTTTAGATTTAGGCAGTCGAGAATTCCTTTGTGTTGGAGGGGTGTTATACTCTTTATCCAGAGAGAGTTACAGATTTGCTAGGAAATCTATACATGAGGCAATGCATCTTCATTAACCCATTTGTTATAAGAGGACTAATTGTTTGGTTGGCCAATAGTTTAACACTCACATAAACAACAACATTTTGGGGTGGTCCAATTTGAAAGATCCTGCAGACTACAATTTCAATTGCTTGTCATAAGCAATTTCTTCATTTTCCATGATGATTTCCATGGTCATTATTTTGTGGGGAGTCAAAAAGAGCCATTCTGTGGTAATGGGTTAACACTTTCCCAAACAAGACCATACTTTGTCGTCCCTATATATAATAGAAAGTCTTGGAAAAATATTTAGGCTAAAGAAGAAAATGCTGATCATCAGCACTTTCTCCTTTTGCGTCAATGTTTTCTGAGCTATATTGTTCACAAATTTCACCTTCAGTTACAGTTGAGAACATCATGAAATTGACATTTATACCATTCCATTCCGATCAAAACCATTCCACTCAAGCGTTCATTCATTCCGCTCACAAAAACATTCAAACCGCTCATAAAACATTCACACCGCTCAATAACGTTCCCTGTTTTAATTGGTTGTTATAAAAAGAATGCATTTAATTGGCTGAAATATTACCGTGGGCGTTTTATCGATAAAACTTCATACCTATAATATTGGTAAATTTCCAATATCGGGCTGTTACTATTTAAAGATCACGTTTGATTGGTTGAACGGTTATCGTGGGCGTGTTATCGATTTTTTAGATACACAAAATCATTCAAAACGCTCATTCCATTCATCCATTCATTCGCTTATAAAACGATCCCATTCCACTCCGAATGTCAATTTCATGATGTTCTCAACTGTATCTACATTTTGTCTTCTGCAGCAGCTTTTAAATTGGATCACCATCTTGTTTTGCAGTTTGGAAAAGGGTTAAGAAGCTGTGAATAATTAACATAGATGACATGCCCGTAGGAACAGGGGGGGCTAGGGGGGGCTAAGCCCCCCCAAAGTTGGCAAAAAATGCCAAATTTTCCTTATTTCACACAGAAAATTTTGGGAAAATTCAATTTAGCCCCCCCAATATTCAGACAATGAGCACAGTGTAGGAGCGGAAGTGTGTGAACACTTGTCTTTGAGTGATAACTTGTGTGTCTGTACATCGAGGAAATGCAACTTGGTAAACGTCAGCGGTTGACATTGGTAAGAATTTATGTTTTTTTCTGGATAAACACAACACTTTTGTCAGATCATTGTACCAATCTCTTCATTTATTATTCCCTGTAATATTTTTAGAGCAATCGGAGCCATTAGTTCTAGGTTTAAGTCATTTTAGGCCCGATTCACTTGGGCATAAACTAAAACGGGTGATTTAGCTGTTACGAATCGCAGTTTTCATTCGAAAATATGCATACTGTAGGGTATTTCGCGACAAAATTTTCATTCACAGCTCGTGCATATGTGTGTGTTGAGATTTATATAATTATTTGGTTAGGAAACCGTCTAAAACTTCCCATTTTTGCCGTTTGAAAAAATATTTTTTTTGTACAATCGTTTGTCAAGTCCTGTACAATAGCCTGACAAGAAATATTTACTTTTGTACAACGGCTTGAATTGCATATGTGACATATTGATTGCAATAAATGTGTCTTTACCTCTTTTTGCATTATATTCGACTGATATTTTCATGATATTATGCTCGCAGGGCTTCCCCTGGCAATTTCAGACTTGGCGCCAGCAAAATCGCCAATTGGAATTTTTTGGGGCCAATTGGAGCCAGTTGGTGCCATGAAAGGAGCCAATGAGAAAAAAAGAAAAAAAAAACATATATAGAAAAAAATTAACCCACGTACGAGTAATTGCATGCCATAGGCTAGTTATCAACTCTCAACTTGTTCACAATAAGCTAACATAATGTTAAGACATTTTATTTGCATCAAAGATAAATGAAGATCTGTAGAATAAAGGCTTTTTTTGTTGGTAGATTGGATGCGGTTTTCCAGGATTTTCAAAGTTTTTTACGGAATTTAACCCCCCCCCCCCCCCAACTGACTTAAATTGTTAGTGCCCCCCCCCCCCTTCTCCACGAGCGCACGCACATTCATACTCGTTGAAATTAATGTTTGTAGACTCTAGTACATTTATTTACATTATTTTTAATTGTTTTGGAGAAATTCTGAGAATCTTATAACTGATCATCACTGACTTTTTGTCATGCCTTTCGACGGCTTATTCATTTTTCAAATCGAATATACTATACTGGGACCGAAAATTACGATGTAGGCCTAAGTGCGTGATCATACTTTTAAGTTCAGGACCCATTACAGAAAACGATGATACACCCAATCTTAGGCTAAATTTGATAACAACTACAGTTTACAGATTAGAACTTAAAAAATCTGGCTCGTAAGTTCCAAGTGAAAACAAGGAATGAATCCTTTTTGTTCATAAAACATTTCGGACTCGTAGCCCAAATCGGATTCTGACAAAAGCTTTACCTCGTGTTTTAATCATATCCATCGGAAAAAAAGAATATATTTTCAAGTGCCGCTTATTATGCGATAGAAAACAAATTCCACTCTGACTCATTGTGTAATTGATTTGTGAGCCAACACGAAAGTCAGGTCCTTTTCGGGTTAAGAAGATCGTAACGATACGACGTTTTAGTCACTCATTTTTTATATGACGTCACTCCTCCGAGATCAAATAAATGCCGCCGACACATGGCCAGTATTTTTCCAGTCTCTACAAAAATGTGTCGTCTTTTTAGGGGAATTTGTGTAAACAATTGAGAATACAATTTGTCGGATTAACACCAGGTAAACGGTCGGAATAAATTTACGGTGACTTAAATTTTCTTCTTGAAGTTTCTCCCTCGCCTCGGCAACCATCGGCAAGCCACGCGACCAAGAAATTTTCATGCTAATTGAAACTGTTATGAATAAACAAGGTGTCATAATATTGCGGACATACTGCTATCTCGGATAATTGGTTATCAATTATCGATTTTTGTCTATCGATTACTGACCAGCGCCGATACACGTGACTGTCATAACTTTTTAACCTTTATGTGAACGGAATACACGTCGTAAATTACTTGTCGCCAGTAAAATCGCCAACGAGCGAATTTTGTCGCCAGATTTTTTATTTTGTCGCAATTGGCGCCAGTGGCGATCGACAGCGGGAGCCCTGTGCTCGCCCGTAAAAGATACAGAGAAAACATGTCGGAAAAATAAGAAATTTTGGCATGTTGGAGAATCACGTGACATAATTTTATAAAATCTTCCATAACTAACCTAATATTTGATTCACACCGACGAAATACGATACTAAAGTATAATTGAAGTCTCAATCTTTGTCAATCTGTTATTCAAAATCCGGCTTTAACCGATATCAGCATTTGACAGGGACCAATTACAGTTGGCGCCACATCGTATGACACGTGTTTATGTTTTGTTTAACGTTCAATTACATTTGAACAAAATATCAACATTGTGCCATACGATGTGGCGCCAACTGTAATAGTCATCATCCATGACCCTGGGAAATCCAAAATAGATTTTTTACTGTAACCAAACAAATCTCCTGTTTGGATCTCCTGTTATATATAATTTTACAAAACACAATTGTAAACACACGATTTTGCTCTGAAATGTGATTTCAACGAGGCATACCTAACGGTTTTTAAAAGTGCGTAGCATGGCGAATGGCACAATCAAATGCGCGTACTGTACACTTTGTCACACCAAAATCCATTGAGTATACACGCGGTAGAGTCACGTGACATTTTCCATGCACAGCAAGCTGAGTTAATAGTGTCTTTTGTGGTGAAATATGACAACGACCTATGAATGATAAAAAAGAATTAGCGAGTCTAAATTGGCGAGGAAAAGAGGGATTTCGATTTATAGAAATATGTGTTTCGAACCTACTATTCTTAAATAAATCGACGTAATACTATCTGTAGACAGCTACTACATACTGTCACGGCCACTGTGGACAGCAAATGTGTCATTATTCGCCATCTTTCAGTAAGAATTATGCTTCTCTGCCAATTTACATATATTGGAATATACAGTAACCTTTCGTCACGGCACATGGTTCGATGTAAAATAGGGCACAATTATATTTAGTAAACAGTGACATAATTTCGGACAAACAATATTATTTCGAAGGTGTTGTTACAAAATCTCGTAACTACGGCTTGATTCTAGCCGTAGTCAAGAGTTTTCAAAGAGGCACCGACGGTTTATCAAAACATAACGTTAGGCAAACCAAGTCTACACGTTTAGCACAAAATTCGTTGCTATTATATAAACTCATTCATCACTCTAAAATGAATTTTGAAATATAGGTAAAGAAAGAAGCCTATCCAGTGGCACATTGGATAACAAATTAAAGAAGATAAACCGAAATTTCGTGTTTGTAATGATATTGTAATCCGTGTGAAATATATGCAAGTGACATTACAAACTGCTTGTAAGCGATTGTACAATGAATTCATAAGGGAATTGTCATTAGCCAAACGATTGTACATAAAAACTGTCAAAATGCGGACACTTAAATCGGGAATTTTATTGGAATGGACATCATTTCGTCTGAATCATGTTCTTAGTGAAAAAATACATACTTAAAGGCATTAAATTTTGGGAATAAACAAAACGATGAATGTTAAAAAAGCGATAGAAATGGCAATTTTATGTGGTGAAAATCATGCTTCAATTTTCCCATCCAAATGATCAAGGCATTTTGTATGGTTTAAACAGCTCAGACCGGGCGCATATTAGGACGATGTCTTCCATGTTTATTCAAGATTACGACATTACAACAAAATATAAGATATATGTCGAAATAATTATCAATCATAAACTTTTTCTTACCTATGTCAACCGCTGATGTTTACCAAGTTACATTTCCTCGATGTACAGACACACAAGCTATCACTCAAAGGCAAGCTTTCACACACTTCCGCTCCTACACTGTGATGAGGCTTTAGCCCATCCCCCCCCCCCCCCCCCTCCCCCAATATGAAATTGCTTCCTACGTGCCTGGATGATCATCCTGTAGTTTTTTGGAACCATTAACAAAAGAGAATACAATAGACTTCCAATAGACACAATTACTAACCATCAACAGTATTAGGTGGCTTTTCAAGAAAAACCTCGTAATTGCGAAAATAAATTTTGGAAAAAAAACACTATAATATTGTTGACTATCAGAGCCCAAATCTAAAAGCGCTTACAATATGTCTCCTTTCAATAAAAACCTCATAACTGCCGCGAAACAAGCTGCAGTTACAAGGTTTTAGTTGAAAGGCAGCAAATAGATTTTTACTGACCCATCAAAACAAAGGCCTCATAATTTTCCAATTCTCTTTGGCCAAACCATCTGTCAAGTATATGGGTGAAGTTCAAAAAAATGAAGTTTTTATTAAAATCAGAGCCTGAATGAATATATTCTTAAGAATAATGTTCTTTTTGGATTAAAACTATGCATTTCAATGGTGTTAAACAGCATGGAAAATTTCATGAAAATCAAACCATCCAAACCAAAGTTACGGCGAAAAATATGCCCAAAAATGTCCCAAGTGCAACGTAAAAAGCGTGACATTTTGATACATTCATCAATTTCAAATGTTGTTTTAAGAAAAGCGTGATGCTTCATGTACCTAAAAGATCCTGCAATTGGAAAGTCATCAATTGAACTCAAGGTTCTAATGTAATTCAGTTATGTGGCACTATGTTTGCTGGTTCAAGTTTATGCATTAATGAAGATACCCCCTGTGAAAAATGTATCCTCCCGAATAACAAATTTGGAATTTGATCAAGTACATTTCATAATGTATCATCAATATACTCTTTGAAAGGTATCCGAGGCATAGCAGTATGTCTTATGATTAATTTTCGATTGCAGATAAACTAATCTTGAGCAAGATATTTCAGAAAATAACATTTTTAAACTGCTACCTGAATTTGTCCCAAGTGCAACGCTTTGAGGTTTTTGATCCATAAAAGAAGCATTACCTGCGTAACATGTTGTTTTTCCTCATTTTTCAGATAAGCAAGTCAGAAAACATAATTCACGGGCAATTATTTGCAATTCTTTTCGTGCTGCCTTCCTAAATTTTGCCGAAAGTGATGTCCCAAGTGCAACGCGTTTTTCTAAGCAAACTCAGAGCATTGTGAAACTTTAAAAACAGACTGAACTTGCCATACTTTGGTTTTATCTTATTGTTAAAATATACATCTATCAAATAACAGCATTGGAAAAACTTTGTTATGCCATACGGAGAAATTATTTGGAAATTAATAGCTTATTTTGGCGAAAAATGTATTCAGTGGAGTTTTTTTCAGGACTCAAAACTTGCAAAACAAACTTTTTTGCTTTTATTTATCGCTTATTCAATGTAGCTGTCAGTCGCAACAATAACTTAAGTTTAACTGTCTTTTGACATGTCTGAGTAACTGTTTTACAACAAACCTTAAAACGTTGCACTTGGGACAAAAAAAATCTAAAATAAGAAAATCCATGCTGGAATCTTTATTTTTCCAAAGAAATTGCGCTGATATGCAAAGAAAATGAAGAAACTAACCGTAAAACTTCCCTTTAAAGGAAAACAAGTGAACACTAAATAACAAAACGAACCAACCAAGACAAATATTTGATTCATATTAGGTGTGTGCCTGCTTAGAATGAAACAAAAGCCTATTCATGGTGCAGAATATGTTTTAAATGGTGTAGATTATGTTTGGTATTTCTGATGCTAAGAGATAATCTCAAAGGAACACAGTTATTACTGTTTAAAAGGTCAATACAACTACAGTTAGACCGTTGCACTTGGGACATAATTGATATTTATGCTTTTTACTACTTTCAGTACAGAATTTATCAATCTTATCGATTGATTCAAACTTTGTCGTCAGGTCATCAAATTTGTCCTATTTTACTATACTATGACGTCAATTACTGTGTCATATTTGTTATTTGGCATTATTCCTTGAAAGTCTACGCCAATGGTAATCACATACTCTGAGTGACACACATCCAAACATTTAAAATCATCGGATGAAATCAAATTTTCTTGTTCGTCAAATCAAACAATTTACTTTTATTAGTTAACGGTGCCACAGGAGCTTTATAAACCCAGTAGGAAACTGTAACAGACTTTTTAATTTTTATTCCATTGACAGCTTATGACTCGACAATGAAATCTCTTACTGATTAGGCGAATTTGGCATCGGTTAAAACGTTGACTGATGTGCAGAGAGTACCCTTTTTTACAAGTCTAAGTCTGTAAAATTACAGAACTTTTTATCAAAAACTAGAAAAACGAAGCCTTTAAATCGATTTCAATTCAATTTCAAGAGATTTCAAAATATCTACAATACACAAACCTCAAATTTAAGAAATGCTTTTAAAGAATACTTTGCATGGTACCAAAGTCAACCTAAACTGGCATTATTCAACACCTTACATTTATCATGGTGTTACCCTCACTCATTGTCATGTTTATATAAAACATAATTATGATCTCTTCTTACCAGGAAACCTTAAATTCGAAGAATCTGATTTTTGTCCCAAGTGCAACATTTTATTTTATTAAGATATGTTGATGACCAGTCTTAGAATTTTCTGAGGTTCAAGGAAAATATCAAATTTACAATATCATGACTTATTTCTTTGATTTACTATCATTTTCAAACCAATGGAAAACAACCAGCGTGATTAGCATACATAAACTTTAGCATTCAATTCTAAGGGACTGAAGTGTTCTGCTTTGAATATTTTTCATGCTCAAAGTTAAAATTTCTTACATTTATTAGTTAATCGACATACATATGGCAAATAAGTACTAAAATATTAAGTGAAAAATGTTCTTTTTTACTCCAAGAAGCTTTATTGACATATTTTTGTCCCAAGTGCAACGCAATGAGGAAAAAAGGGCAGCATTTTGAAGGTCATATTTTACCAGATTTAATCATTGTATCGCTTCGAAATTTTCAGAGCTGTTTTGGAATGTATTGAAGTTAGATAAAAATATATTAATTGCAATATATATGTAGACATCAAATTAGTGGGATACCTTTTATGGGTAGAAACAATATATTACAGGTGAAATGTATGAAAAAAATGGCGAAAAAATATTTTTTCAAGGAATTTGCTAAAATTAATGTTTTAGAATTATGCACCAAGGTATATTCAATTGAACTTGACAAAAGTTTTATTTCAAACGTGAATGTAACAACTTTATGGCGCTCTGCTAAAGAAGTACTGTGTTTTGAAATAAAGTGCCGTTAATGACAAAACCATATGAATTACAGAAACATGGATACTTTCAGAGAGTGATCGCTATTAATTTCTGAAACTTCAACATTTTTAGTAATGATTTATACCAAAATTAAACAGCCACAAGGCTGTTTGATTTTTTACCTCAATGTCACACTTTGACTTCATTTTTTTGAACTTCACCCATATGTGAAAATATGCCAAGTCTATTTGAATTCTTTGTCAGAAAAGTTAACCAAGCTGTCAAAGTTGGTTTGAGAAGTGACCCAGTTCATAACAAACAATATCATGGTTTCATGGCATTCAGATTTGTAGGCCTACAGTGGGTATATGGAACATCAATCAAGTTCTTTATAATGTATCATAATTATACCCCCCACAACAAAGTTATGGGGGGGTATACTGGAATCAGGTTGTGTCTGTCCGTCCGTAGACACAATTTTGTGTCCTCTTCTCCTCCCACATTTTTTGACCGATTTTGCTGAAATTTTACCAGGTTGTTTCCTATCATATGAAGTTGTGCACCTGCAATTTTCAACTTGATCCAGTCAGTAGTTTCAGAGTTATGCCACTTTGAACTTTAGCACTTTTTCAGTGACAACACGCTAGTAGGGAGTATTTGTGCGCTTTGCGACAGTTCTAGTTATTACATTTTTATACCCCTCCATCCCCTCCCCCCCCTCTCTTTATCAAATACCCGGGGCATATTGTTTTACTTGTGTCCGACTGTCTGTCCGAAACTTTTTTGATTCTTCGAAAATGTATTTTAGCATGGCATAGTTGGGGTTAATTATCAGACTTTGAAAAATCATGAGGCAATTCTTTAAACTTGGCATATTATTAGAAACTTTCAACTGTAAAGTATGGTGTGCGAAAAGAGTCTAAAGTCATGATAGGACTATACCTTAAATAGAGGTATACCGCTAAAAAAATTATGACCCTTCTGCTCGAAATCTCAATAGCCAATCAAATAGCTTGTTACATCAGCTCCTTCCAAGAGCTACATCTACGGCTACAGTATAGCAGCGCCGTGATTTCTATCTAAAAAAGATGGAGGTATACTGACAAAAATGTAGGTATACCGTAATTAATCTAATTAACGCCCGGGCGTTTATTAGTAACATGGTCGATGGAAAAGTAGGGGATGGGCGTTTATTAGAGGTTTTCTAATTTTGTTAGTCAAAATTTGTCAATCAAGTGTCAATTCATGGACTCGAAGTTCAGTAAGTCAAATTTGGCAGAGTTCTGTTACAAGGACTGCAAAATAATTATGATTTTTCGATAAAACTCCTACCATGCAAACATATTGAGGACTAGACATCCTCTTTTTCATTGGTTTTGGGAAATGACCTTGGTTTATGACCTACATTATATCAATCTGTAAACGGGGGATGGGCGTTTATTAGAATCACCCTTTTTGCTAAAATTGTGCTTGAAATAAGCACATTTTCAGCCCAGATTTTTGGGTGGGCCTTTATTAGAATATGGGCGTTTATTAGAATAATTACGGTACCTATAATTTAACGGTACACCGTTAATTGAAATAGTTATTTACCCTTATTAGCTCGTGCACTGGCCGAAGGCCAGCGGGGCTTTTGTCATGGCCCTGTGTCCGTCGTGCGTCCGTGCGTGCGTCCGTCCGTGGGTAAACAATTTTCAAACATCTTCTTCTCCAAAACTACTGGACCAATTTCAACCAAACTTCACCCGAATCATCCTTGCATGAATCTCTACCAAATTTCTTCAAAAAAATAAAATTCGTGCAGAACTTGAATTTTAATTAATTTAAGTTTAAATTTTCGAAAAATCTTTAAAAATTCTTCTTCTCCAAAACTACTGGACCAATTTCAACCAAAATTCACAGAAATCTTCCTTGCATAAATCTCTACCAAATTCCTTCAAAAGATTAAAATCCGCGCAGAACTTGAATTTTGATTAATTTAATTGATTTAAATTTTCGAAAAATCTTTAAAAATTCTTCTTCTCCAAAACTACTGGACCAATTTCAACCAAACTTCACACGAAATCTTCCTGGCATTAATCTCTACTAAATTCCTTTAAACGAATAAAATCCACGCAGAACTTGAATTTTAAATAATTTAATTGATTTAAATTTTCGAAAAATCTTTAAAAAAATTTCTTCTCCAAAACAACTGGACCAAATTCAACCAAACTTTACAGAAATGTTCCTTGCATTAATCTCTTCACAATTCCTTTAAAAAAATAAATTCTATGTAGAATTTAAATTTTGATTTATTGAATTAAATTTTATTTTCGAAAAATATTTAAAAATTCTTCTTCTCCAAAACTAATGGACCAATTTCAACCAAACTTTACAGAAGTGTTCCTTGCATTAATCTCTTCTTAATTCTTTCGAAAAAAAAAATTCTATGTAGAACTTAAATTTTGATTAATTAAATTAAATTTTCGAAAAATCTTTTTTTCCAAAACTGCTGGACCAATTTTAACCAAACTTCACACGAATCTTTCTTGCATTTATCTCCTCTAAATTCCTTAAAAAAAAAATTTCCGTGTAGAACTTAAATTTAAATAAATTTAATTAAATTGAATTTTCGAAAAATTGTTAAACAATCTTCTTCTCCAAAACTACAGGACCAATTTTAACCAAACTTCACAGGAATCTTTCTTGCATGAATCTCTTCCAAATTCTTTCACGATCGGACGAAAAGCTTGGCCGTTGTGGGCTAGGCTTTTTTTTGCTACATGAAACAGTGTAATTTTAAGAAAATTTTAAAAAACATTTCTGCTCCTTAATCATTTATTGGATTTCATTCTGGTGTAGCATGAATCTTCTTTGAATAGACCTTTATTTTATTCCTTCAAGAAGTTCGTAGTCTAAATGTCTAAAAGCCAGTGGAGCGATACAGGGCCATCTTGGCCCTCTTGTTTTATAAGTATACCCATATTTTTATCGTGCACCACTAAAAATATTACACTAAACCGCTATTTTTAGCGGTGTACCTCTATTCTAATTGTAGGTATAGCGCTATTGTGTCTTTAGACCATTTTTGCGTGCCATAGTATAGGGAACAAGTACTGTTCTCCAGAAATACTCCCCAATACAAAATAGAGGCTACCTGGCTCACAAGTGAGCAATATCGCAGACTTGTACTAGATACAGTTAATGTTATAAATTAGAAAATATTGAAGTAAAAGGAGAAAATGGTGATTATCAGTGTTTTCTTCTTTTGCCTCAATGTTTTCCCATGCTATTTTTATTAGAGTCAAAACCAGGGCCCCATTTTATCAACGAACTTACGTTCATTTCTTTTGTAGAATTTTAATTTTTTTGCATAAGTGAGTTTTACAAAATATGTTTACAGCTTAGAATATCTAAATATTTGTGTAACTTTATGAACAAAAAACGACGTAAGTATGTTTTTATCTACTGCCGATGCCTAAATTTACCGTTAAAAGCATTGATAACCCCAAAAATGCTGAAAAAATCAAAATATCTATGAACAGAAAGGTGGAAATTGAACTAATCATGGTAAATGCATGTAAATTTTGCTATTCTTTTCACTTTGTTAGCTCACCTGAGCACGAAGTCTTGTCTGTCTGTCTGTCCGTCCGTTCACAATTTTGTGTTTACACTCTAGCATCTACAAATATAAGCCAATCTTGACCAAAGTTGGTCAAAACATGTATGGCCATAAGATCTCGGATGAGTTCGATTATGGGTCAGATCGAACTAGAAATGCAGGAGTTATCTGCCCTTGAATGCGAAAAATACTTAGTTTTGACATTGTTTACACTCTAGCATCTACAATTATTGATCAATCAAGACAAATCTTGGACATAACATTGCAGACCATAAGATCTCGGATGAGTTCGATTTTCAGTCTGATCTGATTAGAAAGATGAGAGTTAGTGCCCTTGAATTTGACAAAATTGCCATTTTCGGCTGTTTTTGACCTTGTTTACACTCTAGAATCTACAATTATTCATCAATCAAGACAAAACTTTGACACAATGTTTGGGACCATGAGATCTCGGATGAGTATTATTTTCAGTCTCATCTGATCAGAAAGTCGAGAGTTACTTGCCCTTGAATTTGACAAAATTGTCATTTTTAGCTGTTTTCGACAATGTTTACACTCTAGAATCTACAATTATTGATCAATCAATCCAAAACTTGGACACAATATTGGGGATCATAAGATCTGGGATGAGTTTGATTTTCAGTCTTATCTGATTAGAAAGTTGAGAGTTATGAGCCCTTGAATTTGATAGAATTGCCGATTTCGGCTGTTTTTGACATTGTTTACACTCTATAATCTACTATTATTTATCAATTAAGACAAAACTTGAACACAATGTTTGAGACCATAAGATCTTGGATAAGGTTGATTTTCAGTCCGATCTGATCAAAAAGTGGAGAGTTATGTGCCCTTGAACTTGATCAAATTGCTGTTTTCGGCTGCTTTAGACCTTGTTTACACTCTAGAATCTACAATTATTGACCAATGAAAACAAATCTTGGACACAATGTTGGATATCATAAGATCTTGGATGAGTTTGATTTTCAGCCTGATCTGACTAGAAAGTGGAGAGTTGTGTGCCCTTGAATTTGACAAAATTGCTGTTTTCGGCTGTTTTGACCTTGTTTATACTCTAGAATCTACAATTATTTATCAAACAAGACAAATCTTGGACACAATGTTGGGCACGATGAAATCTTGGATGAGTTCAATTTTCACAATGTTATTGACCATAAGTTTGTTTTCAGTCTTAAAGTCATAAATATTTTTTGAATTGAAGAAAAGTGTTGCTTATATCATTTTGGTTCAGGTGAGCGATATAGGACCATCATGGTCCTCTTGTTTTTTGTTACTATTTATAGAATACAATAACAACAAGTAATTTTCATGTATTTCCGATTCTAATGGAATGAACGTTTTGAATACGATTGAACGTCAAGGTGTTGCGAACAACGATATTTCAGCACTTTTCAAGTAACTGCCATATCCTTTGATCTTAAATAGAGAATTACCTACCCCTGCGAAATGAAGAGGTACTGTTCATGAATTACCCATGAACAATTCATGGGTAATTCATTTCCATTTGACAATGAAAAGTTCTCAACTAGCCCATGAACTGCAAATGAGACACTTCTTGATCAGTTCTTAAAATCTGAGTTCATGAACTGGCCTAGTTGAATTCATGAATTTTTGTCTTTAAACGGTTCATGAGCATTTCTTGAACTTTTTGAAGGAAAATGTTTTTTCTTCTTTTCATTGACAGTTCATGAACTTTTCTTCTTATGAACCATTCAAGGATTTCTTCAAATAGAAATCTATTGTCTCATTTGCACTTCACATCTTGAACATGAACAATTCATGAACTCTTATCCATGAAAAATTCTTGATTAGTTCTTTCTTGAGAATCTGTGACAAGATAATGAACTGTTCATGAACTTGTAATGAACTCTCAAACAAGAACTGTTCAGGTGCTTTTCATGAACATGAGTTCATGAACTGTTCATGTCCAAGTGAAGTGCAAATGAGACAAATGGAATTCTGTTAGAAACAATTCTTTGACAGTTCATGAGAATAAAAGTTCATGATTTATCCCAGAAACGAAATTATTTTCTTTAAAAAAATTATGAAATGTTCATGAACTCTCTAAAGACAAAAATTCTTGAACTTAACAAGATCAGTTCATTAACTTCTTTTTAAAAACATGTCAAGGTCATATAAAAATACTTACAAAACAATTTGTACAAATATGTTGCTGACAGAACAAAACTAGAAAAACTTTGAATAGAACAAGTAGTTTCAGAACTGTGATAAGAAACAGGCCATTAAAGATCAATGATTCCTATTTATAGAAGCATAACGATAACATTCATTTTACAGGATAATTATGTGGGTGGGGAATGGTAAAAATGAACATTTGAATTTGTTATATTTAGTCTAAAGAACACATACCAATGTTGCCTTCCTTGGTTCTATCATTTAGTGAGCTCCTTAATCACTCGATAATAACTAACAATATATATGATAATTCTGCTCATAAACATAATTCTTGAAAAATAGTCAGGCAAGCAAAATTCCCTCCATTATTTTCAAAAGCACATGTCATAGACTGGAACATAAATTAGACTGGGAGATCATGAACGTTTTAAGAGCATTTTAAGAACTGTAACAATCCTTTATCAATTCATGATTAGTTCATTTTTTTCAAAATGGACACATTAAGAATATTTACAAAACTGGGTCTGATTATTTATCAGTCCTTAGTCACTTCTGAAATATTATAATGTAGCTTTTTGAAGATATGTAACAATCCATATTTAAATTCAGTTCTTAATCATTTCTTTATCACTTTCCCAAACAAGACCTGGTTTTCACGTCCCTTATATAAAAGACTTGTGAAAACATTGAGGCAAAAGAAGAAAATGCTGATTATCAGCATTTTCTTCTTTTGTCTCAATATTTTCCATGCTATATTGAACCAAAAGCCCATCTTTTTCAACATCCATTTTGTAGTCTGCAACAGCTTTCAAATTGGACTACACCAAAATTTTGTCATTTAGTAATTGGTTATTCAAACTATGGACATGTTAGTGACATGTTAGTGATTTTAAGAACTGAAATAATCCATTATTAATTCATGATCAGTTCATTTTTTTTCAAATTGTACCAGATTCTTTAGGAGTTCTTAATGAGTTCTTTATGCTCAATATGGACATCTTATGAGCTGATTAAGAACTTCATTGGATTCATAAACAGTTCTTTATCAGTTCATTTAAACAATCCGTGATTAATTCATGATCAGTTCATGTTTTTTTCAAACTGCACCAGATTTTTTAGGAGTTCTTAATGAGTTCTTATTGCACAATACAGACATCTTATGAACCAATTAAGAACTTTATTGGATTCATCAACAGTTCTTAATCAGTTCATTCAAACTTGGAAGATTTTATGACTTGTTGTCTTCATTTTTCATTTATTCATGAACTATTCATGAACCTGTTTCAGGGATAGTTCATCTCCAAATGTTCATGAACAGGAATCAGGAACTGTTTAACCCTTTCCCAAACGGCAAAATTTAAGGGCGGTCCAATTTGAAAGCTGTTGCAGATGACAAAGTAAATGATCACAATAGGCAAAAATGTTTATGTTATAGCCAAGAAAATATTGAGGCAAAATGAGAAACTGCTGGTTATCAGCAGTTTCTTCTTTTGTCTCAATGTTTTCCCAAGCCATTTCTATTAGGGACGTCAAAACCAGGTCTTGTTTGGGAAAGGGTTAAGTTCAGGTCATGAATAATTCATGTTTGGCATGAAAAGTGCATGATTTCATGAACCTCATTTCGCAGGGGCAGGTTCATGCCGAACTTAACAGATCTAATAGATTACATGTCTGACATCTATTAATATTTGCGAGAAAGTAAACCAAGGTAAGAGCAAAATTAAGCGGTCGCCATTGTTACACCAATTCTTCCTCCATTTGAAAAGTTACAACAATTTTTGTCTTGCATTTACACAAATACCTACGGACGTTTTGTAAAACACACTTAAGAATTGCGCAAGTTTTTTCGTAGACATAAAGTTACGAAAAAACTTAGGCAAACTTTAGTTAAACAGGCCCCTGGTCTTGTTTTGGAAAGACTTGATGTGGGTTGAACAAATTTCATCTGGAAAGTAGAAGCCAGGAAGTTGGTAATCTAGATTTGTCACAGAGTTATTTGGCTTTCCTGAGCTACTTCCGTTGTTCTTCTTACCCCTGTCCCAAACGGCAATATTTGAGGGTGATACACTTCAAAAGCTGTCACAAATGACAAAATGGAAGATATTAAAGATAGAATTTGTGTAAATTATTGCATAGAAAATATTGAGACAAAAGGAGAAACTGCTGGTTATCAGCAGTTTCTTCTTTTGTTTCAATGTTTTCCCAAGCATTTTCTATTAGGGATGTCAAAAGCAGGTCTTGTTTGGGAAAGGGTTAGATGGATGGAAGGCAATTCTCAAGGCTAGAATAAAAATTTCATCTATCCTTTTCCCGACAAGACCTTGTTTTGGCGTTCCTGATAGAAAATGCTACTGACACATTGAAGCAAAAGAAGAAATGTCTGCTGAAAGTCAGCTCATTCTGCCTTCTACTTAATACTCTCTATTGTATTTTAAATGGACTCTTTCTTTATCATCATTGATTTTTATGCTCCCCGAAGGGAGAGCATATAGTCGCCGCTTTGTCTGTCCGTCTGTCTGTCCGTCCGTCCGTCCTGTCCGTTCGTCATTCCGTCCGTCCATCCGTCCGTCCGAAGCGATTTCTCCATAACCCTTGGGCCAAATCAAATGAAACTTACCATGTGAACTCCCTATGACAAAATGCCGATGTACTTTTCCCGGTTTTTGGATTTGAGGCCTCGTCATGGGAAAAGGGGACTTAAGCTTAGATACAGTTTTTCTCTAATTTCTCCTAGTCTAATGGTCAGAATTTGATGAAATTTCATATTTGAGTAGCAAATCAGATGCCCTTGACAATAAACTATTTAAAATTTGCATATACAAAATATGTCATGCAAAAAGGGGGCTTAACATTTGTTAGCTTTATATTAGCTCTGCATGGCATATATTTATTGTGACAATGCCTTATTCGGGGAGCATTGTCCGTCTCTGACGGCTCTTGTGTCCCTCTGCAGCAGCTTTCAAATTCAAACAGTCCAAATTGTTTCTTTTTTTGGAAAAAGATTAAGTCAAAGGTCATCCCCTATTATAGACAGATTGTGCACTTTACTTCTTTTAACCTATAACCACAGGATGGAATTTTAGACTTGTCTAAATTCATGACACAAATGATGACATGAAAACCTAAATTGTCTATTTAAGAGCCTGCAGAATTAGAACAGACACAGATAAATGATGGTAGCAACACATGACATTTTCCTTTTTACACTGTATGGAAACTACTGTATGTATAGTTAGCTGGGTTTTCCGAAGTCAAAATAAAAATGGCGGACGGGATTTCTGTACAAGGTAGGTGTCATGTATTTTTGGTCACATACTATTGAATATGTTCTTTCATGCAACTTGACGGATATCAGCGTGAAGGCAATTGGTTGGAGAACCAATAAATATAGCCCCCTTTTTACGAATTTGCCTCGTTTGACTGTAATGTTTGAATGAACACTGTGTCGTGTTGACCTTGAAATCCGAAGCGATATGTTTTGAAAAATCGGTCTGTATTTCCGAATTCCTAATGTTCCTGTCAACAACACAGGGCTAGATGGGTGGAGAAATTGATATTCTTACCTGAAACGTTTCGACAGCTCGTCTGTGTAGTCTACATTTGTTGTAATTACACTTTGAAAATTTGCATGCTGTACAGCTGTGTGCAAACCGAAACTAACCCGGTGTACAGCTGGGTGAAACTGTTTTTAGCTCCACTGGCCTTTCAGGCCAGCGGGCTATTGTCATGGCGATGTGTCCGTCGTGCGTCAGTGCGTGCGTGTGTGCGTCCGTAAACTTTTTCTTTAAAAATCTTCTCCTCAGAAACTACTGGATGGATTTCAACCAAACTTCACAGGAATGATCCTTAATGGGTGACCCTCTCTCAGATTCCTTCAAAGAATTTGGATTGAACCAGAATCGCCTGAGTTATCTGCCCTTGAATGTCAAAAATAGCTGATTTTGACTTTATTTTTACTCTAAAATCTACATATATTAACCAATCAAGACAAAACTTGGACAGAATATATATCAGCATAATATCCTGCCTGGGTGTAATTTTCAGCTTAATCGGAATTTTTATATCTTGAGTTATGTGCCCTTGAATTTGACAAAATTGCCATTTTCGACTTCGTTTTCACTCTAACAACCATAATTGTTAACCAATCAAGATGATATTTGGAAAGAATCGAGTTGACAACAAGATCTTGCTCATGTGTAATTTTCAGGATTATTGCATTGCTACAATCTGAGTTATATGCCCTTGAAATTGACAAATTTTCAGTTTTTTGACACTTGTTTCACTTATGCGGGAATGATTATAGACTAATATTAGTAATGATGACAAAATTTGGACAGAATTATGCTGACAATAAGATCTTGCACGAGTTTAATTTTCAGCTTGATTATAAGCTCACATACTGAATTATGTGCCCTTGAATTTGGCATAATTACAGTTTTCAACTTTATCATCACTCTAATTTTAAAAATCCCCAAAATATTGGTCAATCATTTACCTTCTTTTCACTTTGACCACATGATTGCTTCTTTTTACTTTGATTTCGCTCTAAGAACCACAAGCTTTGAGAAATTTAGTTTTTCTTTGACCACATTGCTGTATTTTACTTTGTTTCTGCTCTAAGAACCACAAGAATTTAATAATATATAAGTTTAAGTATTGAGATAAATTTGTCAAATTTTTTATAGTAAACCACAAGGAATTCAGGCCTGTGGAGCGACTCAAGACCTTCAGGTCTTTCTAGTTCTGTATGTGTGGGTGCTTTTTCTGGATAAAATCAGATACATGATTCCGAAACTCTTTTGTGTTGAACTATCGAAATATATATTCCAAACTATCCAAACGATTTTCATTAAAGAGACATTTCACATATAATTTCTCATAAATAACCTTTTCTTTTATCTGAATGAACTGAATTTCTTATGAAAATTCTGAAAAGTTCAAACCAAAGTTTTGCGCCGTTTAAGAGACATATATTTAATCTTGAAATTAAACTCATTGATGGATGCCGCAGTTAAAATGTTAATGAAATTTGTCCTTTTCGTCTCAACTTTAAAGGCGTTTCTTTTACTTATCAGCAACATTTTCAAACAACTGATAGCATTTTTTAAAAACGCATTAGAATAATCGACCTTGGCATCAAGACATACCTTTCAAAATGAACTAGCAATGTTATGTCTTTTTAGTGTGCTTCAGAAAACGTATGAAATTGATAATCTTACTTCAGTCTTTCTGTATATTTTTTTTCATTATCGTTTTCGTTCTGTGGCACACCCAAAGTGAATATTCACACCATCTTTTTATAACTGGTATCGGACTATCCCACAAATGAAAATATAAACATAATTATATAATAAGTAAATCAAGTATATCATGCTTTTTTTTAAAGTGTAATTACAACCAAAGTAAAATTACACAGACGAAATATTGAAACATATCCCTTAACCCATTACCAGACGACGAAATTTCAAACTAGTCCAAATTCAAAGACGACAAATTCAAGTGAATAAAATTTTACATTTTTGGTCATTTTGTATAGAAAACATTGTGGGAAATGAAGAAATTGCTTGTCACAAGCAATTTCTTCATTTTCCACAATGTTTTCTAAAGCCTTTATCTTGTGGGGAGTCAAAAGGCGTCACTGTGTGGTAATGGGTTAAGCTTAACTACAGTATCAATTTCTGCACCCATCTAGTCGTGTGCTGTTTTCAGGAAAATTAGGTATTCAGAAATACATTCCGATTTTAGCCTAACATTTTTTTTTTTAATTTTTCAAAATCATAAAATTATTAATAATATCTATTCCAAACTATCCAAACAATTTTCATAAATGTGCTCCAGAAAATGTATGACATTAATAGTCTTATTGCAGTCTTTTTGTATATGTTTTTCATAGCTTTCATTATTTGGCTAAGTTGAAACTAATATTAGCATCGCCTGTTTCTACCAAGCACTCCATAGATAATAAGATACACACCATTTTATGATATATTCTGATTTTCTTTGGGAGACAGGGAGGAGCCTAGTAAACGGTTCACTATATTTAAGCTTGAGGAGAACATCCTTCTCGCTTAGCTGTAAATCGTCGGTATTATTGCAAAACATTATATCAACAGCTTGAATCATGCTGTAGTTACGAGGTTTTATAACAACACATTTTATAATCGAACATTCTTTCAATTTCGAAGTTTGTTCATGCTCTTGTCGCACGTTTTTTCTCTTACATCAACCAAGGTATCGAGAAGTAAACTCGTCGAATAACGTTTTTGCTTAGCCACATGCTGAAAGAGGAATAAAAATGGGTTATAACTAACTAAAGTATAGCATGCGAATTTTTTTCAAAATTTAGTTACATTGTACAATAAAAGTAGACTGCACAGACAAACTGTCAAAAAAATCCATTAGTCTTTACTATCAAATTCTGCACCCATTTATCTGTGTGCTGTTGTGACGAATATAAGGCATTCCTTAATACAGGCTGATTTTTGTCGAGCCCGCTTGCGGTGAGCTCGACATAGTTGTCACAATGGCGGTTCGGTGTATGTGCGTTAGTGCGTTAGTGCGTGCGTGCGTTAGTGCGTGCGTCCGTCCGGATGGAGCTTGTCCGGGCCATAACTTCACCATGGATGGAGGGATTCAGAAATAACTTGGCACAAATGTCAAGCTCATTAAGGCGGAGTGTCGCGTGCAAGAACCAGATTCCAAGCTCAAAGGTCAAGGTCAAACTTGGAGGTCAAATGTCAAAAATGAGAAGATTTTTGCTTGTCCGGGCCATAACTTCACCATGGATGGAGGGATTCAGAAATAACTTGGCACAAATGTCAAGCTCAGTAAGGCAGAGTGTCGCGTGCAAGAACCAGATTCCAAGCTCAAAGGTCAAGGTCAAACTTGGAGGTCAAATGTCAAAAATGAGATGATTTTTGCTTGTCCGGGCCATAACTTCACCATGGATGGAGGGATTCAGAAATAACTTGGCACAAATGTCAAGCTCAGTAAGGCAGAGTGTCGCGTGCAAGAACCAGATTCCAAGCTCAAAGGTCAAGGTCAAACTTGGAGGTCAAATGTCAAAAATGAGATGATTTTTGCTTGTCCGGGCCATAACTTCACCATGGATGGAGGGATTCAGAAATAACTTGGCACAAATGTCAAGCTCAGTAAGGCGGAGTGTCGCGTGCAAAAACCAGATTCCAAGCTCAAAGGTCAAGGTCAAACTTGGAGGTCAAATGTCAAAAATGAGATGATTTTTGCTTGTCCGGGCCATAACTTCACCATGGATGGAGGGATTCAGAAATAACTTGGCACAAATGTCAAGCTCAGTAAGATGGAGTGTCGCGTGCAAGAACCAGATTCCAAGATGAAAGGTCAAGGTCAAACTTGGAGGTCAAATGTCAAAAATGAGAAGATTTTTGCTTGTCCGGGCCATTCCTTAACTTGGCACAAATGTCAAGCTCAGTAAGGCGGAGTGTCGTGTGCAAGAACCAGATTCCAAGCTCAAAGGTCAAGGTCAAACCAAACGCCATTGTAATGACAGCTGTAGACATAGGTATGGTCTTCTTTCTTCAAAATGAGCGGGCTCGACATGTTGCCCTTCGGCATCTAGTTAACCCAACACGTTCTTTTGTTTATTTTTTATTTCAAAATCACGAAGTTCTTGAAATGATATGTGGTGTGGTAATGTTATCGTTATTTATTTATTATCATATTTTGCCACGTACTTTAGGAGGACGCTAATGAAAATCGTTTGGATAGTTTGGAATATATACACTGAACAGATCTTCTAAACCGCCATGGCATGTAACTTAATATATCTCCATTAATATTTTAGACAGGGGCTTGAAATTTTCAAATAATTAAGGTTTACCATTTTCACAGAAGATGTCAAAATTTCATTGATGCCTTTTGACAATAACATGACTAAATCGCAAATTGAAAAGGGTCACCGTCACGTCTACATTTTCACATCAGAAAGGTAAACTGTAAGTACGGGATGTGACATCACTCTGCGTCAATAACTCTGATTGACAACGAGCCCTCATTCAGTTGCAGCTATCTGGGAAGTACTAAGGTGTCATTCCAGACGTTTCAGTAGCCTAGGTATGCCTGCCACTCTTCCGGTTGCCTGATATTTGAGCTAAAACTTATTGTAACGTCTTTTGACTACATTGGAGCATTTCTCCGATTTGAATTAATCTGCGCATCATATTTGAGTGATGTTTGTTGACTGTTAACAAAAATGTCGGTCAGTCCTCACGTAAGAATTTTTTGATGGCGTTCTACGGAATACAATACGTGCTATAAAAAAGAACAAAAAATCGAGTTTGTAAACGTAACTTTGTATCCTCTCCAGAAGCAGACAGGCGTCAAGGATCTATTAATGATATGCATAACCGATTCATAAGTCATGTCTTTCGTCAAGAAAGGTACATTTGGAATAACAATAATTCGTATGGTAGACTGTACGGGTCATGATCTATTGTACACTTTGACAAGGTTTTTGGGGCCATATTACTCGTTAGAAAGAAGCAACATGAAAATAACCAATGCATTTAACAACAATGTCGGCATATCATCACTTTTGAATGCTTATTGTGTTCTAAGGAATATAATGCGCGCCAAAAGAACAATAAAATGCAATTTGTAAACAAAAATTTAAATCCTCTCTACTAGCATATACGCGTCAAACATCCATAACTGACATGCTAAATTCGTGAAAGAAACATGTCATTTGTCAGAAAATGTACATGTGAACTAATAATATTTTGTATGGTGGACTCTGAAGGCCATGCTCTGTGGTGCACTTTAACACGTTTTGGTGTCCGTAAAAATCCCAATACAGAAGGCAATCGGAAAACAGTTAATGCATTTAGCAGTATCACGAGCTACCTTTTGAAACATGCATACGTCACTGAAAAGGGTACTTGCCTTATTCATACTGACGTCGCTTCTGATAAGCCCCACAGTACGACCCATATCACTGAAGGACATCCGGCCCATTGAGTTGCCTTTTCTTTGCAAAATCGGCATGTCGGACCAATATGAAGTAATGCTAAAGTAAATGTTGTGCAATTTAACTCACCACACCGTGCGCCACATGCAAAAACGGTTTTATATCAAAGCCTCTTCAAACAAAAAGTTTTTGTTTTGATTTTGACTTTACCGCGTTCAATCGATAGCTAGTGATCACAAAATCTAGTGTGCATAATATTGTTTCAAACGAACTTTTCGTTTTTCATTTACACCAAAAAATCTGTTCTGAAAAGTGGCGGTTTAGAACATCTGTTCAGTGTATTTCGATAGTTCAACACAAAAGAGTTTCGGAATCATGTATCTGATTTTATCCAGAAAAACCCAAACATACAGTGTTTTCGGGTTAGATATTGCACCCACACATACAGAAAAACAGTTTCACCCAGCTGTACACCGGGTTAGTTTCGGTTTGCACACAGCTGTACAGCATGCGAATTTTCAAAGTGTAATCACAACAAATGTAGACTACACAGACAATCTGTCCAAACATTTCAGGTAAGAATATCAATTTCTCCACCCATCTAGCCCTGTGTTGTTGACAGGAACATTAGGAATTCGGAAATACAGACCGATTTTTCAAAATATATCGCTTCGGATTTCAAGGTCAACACGACACTGTGTTCATTCAAACATTACAGTCAATCGAGGCAAATTCGTAAAAAGGGGGCTATATTTATTGGTTCTCCAACCAATTGCCTTCACGCTGATATCCCTCAAGTTGCATGAAAGAACATATTCAATAGTATGTGACCAAAAATACATGACATCTACCTTGTACAGAAATCCCGTCCGCCATTTTTATTTTGACTTCGGAAAACCCAGCTAACTATACATACAGTAGTTTCCATACAGTGTTTTAGTGACCCAGGACTTTATGTCCCGGGAGCTTATGTCACAGTCCTAGTGTTGGCGTCAATGTCGCGTCAATGTCGTGCCAATGTGGCGTCCCATCTTCCTAAAAAACTTTAACCTGGTCTAAATCTCAGGCACTTTAAGAGATACAGCCTTGATATTTCACACATGGATACTTCTTGCCAAGACCTTTCATCTGGGACCATGACCTTGACCTTGGAGTTTGACCCACTTTAACACTATAAGAGATTAAACCTTTATATTTCAAACATATATACCTTCTGCCAAGATCTTTCATTTGAGGCCATGCCCTTTGACCTCGGACTTAACCCATTGCTGCACAGTGACACCTTTTGACTCCTTCACAAGAAAAGGCTTGGGAAATCATTGTGGAAAATGAAGAAATTGCTTGTGACAAGCAATTTTTGCATTTTCCACAATGATTTCTAACCAAAAATGGAAAGATTTTTGAAATTTCATCAACTTGAAATTGTCGTCTGCAACACCTTTCAAATTGGAAAAGTCCAAAATTTTGTTGTCTGGTAATGGGTTAAGCTACTTTTGTGACATGCTCCTGTATAGTTGAGGGATGTTGTCTGCAGATGACACTTGTTAATTCGCTTTTTAAGCACAAGAAAAAATAATGGACATTTTTAAGCATTTGGTCATTCTTGGTCATTTTTCCCTAGAAGATTTCTTTTGTGTACCCATTGGCATTGTATCTGTAGTTTCCATACCTGAATATGATATGATATGTTGACCTTTAGGAAATAAATTGTCCCTTTTCAACAAAAACGTAGTAACTGCAGCTTGTTTAAAGCTGCAGTTACAATGTTTTTGTTGAAAAGCAACAAAATTCTGTGATTATGCCAGTTTTATGAGAACTATTTCTAATATACAATCTACTAATGACCAACATTCAACCTGAGCTTGGTTTCTTGATTCTTTTGACATATAAGAACTTAACCTTTTTCAAACTAGCCCTTGACATCCTTAACAGTGAAATCGTACCGAAACATTGAGACAAAAACAAAAAAAATGGTGATGACCATTATTTCATTGTTTTGTTTCAATATTTTTTCGAGTTATAATTTGCACCAATTATTTTTTTTATCACAATCCATGGCATTTAGTCATGTTTAGCACATTTTAAGTCGGACAAGCCTAAGATGTTACCATCTGGGAGATGGTTAGCCAAGTTTTACAGGAAAATTTACAATATACAATTTTACTAACTACCACCATTAGATCTGGGCTTAGTTTCTTCATTTTTAACAAGGGAATTCTTTTGACCTATATAACCTATAATAATAATAATACTTTTCAACAAAAACCTCGTAACTGCAGCTCGTTTTAAGCTACATTTACGAGGTTTTTGTTGAAAAGCGATGATAAGTCAGACAGTATACAGTTGACACTAGTTTATGGGGCGCCGTGGTCTAGTGGTATGACGCGGGCTTAGGGATCGAGAGGTCCTGGGTTCAAATCCCACAGAGGTCACGGGAATTTTTCTGAGCAAAAAACTTACCCCACGTTGCTCCTCTTCACCCAGGTGTATAAATGGGTACACGGGAGAGTTATAAGCCGATGTGCTGTGGCTGCCGCAGGCGCCGACTGTAAACAGCCGACTTTGAAGCTCGATGATGGTGGAGTAAAGTGTGAAAGTTGTGCGAATATGGACCTAGTTCGTAAATTTGAGACTGATAAACCACCTTTACTTTACTTTACTTTACTTATTCTGTCTCCTTTTGAAATCGGTTAAATACAAAGGTGGTGGTTAGCTTAACATTTGGACTTTAGAAGTCATTAGTAACATTATATAGATGACAAACTTGGTCTATTGGTAATAAAATGTTTCCATTTAGGCTGCCATGCCAATAAATGTGATAATAAACGGACAAATTTGACCATGGACAAATTACAAGTAATTTCCTATATCTGACTATAGGGTATTGATGACCAGTGGTCATATGAATTCTTGACCCATTACCATATAAGACCTGGTTTTGAAGTCCTTAATAGCTTGGGAAAAAATCATTGAGAACAAAAGAAATTATACTTAAAACCACCAGTGGTCATATGAATACTTGGCCCCATGGGCGGATCTAGAGGGGGGGGGGGTCGGGGGGTCCGGACCCCCTCTGGCATTGACCGAAAATTGAATTTTGACTATATAAATTTAGTGTAATGTTACATATTTATTACATTTTAAGCTATAATTTGGGCTTGGACCCTCCCTGGAAAAAATTTTGGGCTTGGACCCCCCCTGGAAAAAAATCCTGGATCCGCCCCTGGACCCTATCCCAAACAAGACCTGGATTTGATGTCCCTTATAGAATAGGCTTTGGGAAAACATTTAGGAAAAAGAAGAAAATGCTGGAATTATACCAGCATTTTCCCCTTTCATCTCAATATTTTCTTGACTATTGTAAGCAAAAATTCTTTATTGATTAATATAATTTCTTGTCCTCTTCAAAGGTTTTCATATTCAACCATCCTGAAGTTTTGCTGTTTGGTAACTAGACTTGTAGAAATTCAAACATGTTACAGAAGACAATTTCAAGTGGATGAAATACTACATCTTTTTGGTCTCTTAGTATAGAAAACATTCTGGGAAATTGAGAAATTGCTTGTATTAAGCAAGTTCTTCATTTTCTACAATGTTTTTCACAGCCATTTTATCCTTTGGGACTTCAAAATGCACCAATGTTTGTGAATGGCATTAGAACCCTTTCCTACTTTACTAAATTTTAGACTATTTCAATTTGAAATTAGTAGCAAATAATAAAATGAATAATATCCGTCAATTTTCTTTCATTTGTTTCTTCAGAATTGACCTAGGGTTCAGAGCTAGAAGTGTACAGTATTACATGCTTCTATTGAGCAGCTTAAGATCTCACTCTTAAGAATTCTTTATCTGAAATATCTTAAGAAATCTTAAGACAACTTTAAAACCTTACTCTAAAGAAACTCCGATGAGAGAAAAGTCAGGAATCCATGTTTTTGATCTCTAGCCACCACATACTGTTCAATCAGTCAGATATGACCTTCCGACAGCTCTTCTTGGTCGATTTTTCCCAAGGGTAATTTTGTCATGTTGCCAGTTTAATAATAATCAAAATAAAATTGTCATTTATCTAGTCTGAAAGCTATTCTAAGAAATTGGATAATTAAATAATTTGTATGATAACTAAATCTTGTTTGTGAAATGATCCTTAAAGGAGATGTTAACACTTTACCAAACAAGACATGGTATTGATGTGCTTGATAGAAAAGACTACAGAAAATATTGAGGCAAGTGAAGAAAATGCTATCAATAGAAAGTAGAGGGGAGGATATGCCTTTGCCAAATTGCAAACATTTAGACTTTCAATTTAAAAATTGCTACAGATATTGAAAAAGGGGTTTTAAAGAAATGATAATTGAAAAGTTAGAAAAAGCTAGTAGAATCATTATGAGTTGATTGACAAGGCAGGTTTCTTACTAGGAAATTGTATTCGGTCCACTTCAATGCCCTTGTTGGTGATCGTGTAATTACTCTGGAATGAGAATGGTCTAAATTCCTCTTTAACCCTTTCCCAAACAACAAACTTTTAGGGTGTTCAAATAATAAAAACTGCCACAAATGACAAAAGGGATGTTATAAAAGATAGGATTTGTGTAAAATATGGCATGGAAAATATTGAGACAAAAGGAGAAAATGCTGGTTATCAGCATTTTCTTCTTTTGTCTCATTGTTTTCCCAAGCCTTTTTCATTAGGGACGTCAAAAGAAGGTCTTGTTTGGGAAAGGGTTTACCCTTTCATGCTCAACGATACTTGGTTTTGATACTTGGTTTTGACGTCCCTAAACAAGATATTTTTGAAAAACATTGAATAAAAAAGGAAAATACACTGATGACCAGAACTTATTCTTTTTCTCTCGATAATAATTCACAAAAGACAATTGCATCATCCAATCGTTTAACATTGATTTTGTTGTCTGCATGACCAATTCCAGCAATTTGTTGTTTGGTAAAGGGTTAATGATTCTCTTATAAATAAAGACAAATGACCTCTGTCATGAAATGAAGCCTTACAAAACAGTCCTAAAACACTTGTAATGGGATTAAGCTTTCCACTTTGAGCTTGCCAGAGTTATTTGCATGTTTTGTGTTTTGACCCTCAGAAAATTGTCATCAACCAAAGCTGGTGAAGCTGTAGTTAAGAGGTTTTTGTTGAAAAAGCGACAGAATAACTGCTGCTTTAAAAAATCTCTGAAGAGGCATGATTTATGCACACAACATATTGTAAGAGAGGCTCTTGCGTGCTTCTTGGGTTCTATATTTTCAACTTATAAAACAAGCTGCAGTTAAATACGAGGTTTTCGATAAAAAGCAATGTTATGCCAAATTATAAGGAAGGAATCTTGTAAACAAAGTTGGTCCCTAGACGGTCATCTTCCACTTATAATGCTATAAATGACCAGTGTGTTGGTGTAAATGACTGCATCTGGGAATAGAAAGCCCATTGCCTATTACCAGAAGACAAAATCACAAATCAGTTCGAATTCGAAGATGCTGCGGCCATGGCGCAGTTGGTAGCGCATCTGCCTTTCATTCGAGAGGTCCCGGGTTGGATACCCAGCCGCGGCAAATACCCTTACTGACAAAAATGTCACCCGTCAATGGTTTGATATTGTGAACCTATGTGGGGGAGCAGCTGGAGGCTCGGTAAGGGTGTTAGTACTGGTATGAGAAATGACAGGAATCCATGGTTAGGTGCTCCAGCCGCCGCAATATGACCTTAGTAGTTGAAAACAGCGTAAAATCCCAATAAATCAAATCGAATTCGAAGATGTTGCAGACAATAATTTCAAATAATATTTAACATTTTGTTAGCTCACCTGAGCACGAAGTGCTCAAGGTGAGCTATTGTGGTCACTTTTTGTCCGTCGTCCGTCTGTCTGTCCGTCTGTCTGTCCGTCCGTTCACAATTTCGTGTTTACACTCTAGCATCTACAAATATAAGCCAATCTTGACCAAACTTGGTCAAAACATGTATGGCCATAAGATCTCGGATGAGTTCGATTATGGGTCAGATCAAACTAGAAAGTCAGGAGTTATCTGCCCTTGAATGCGAAAAATACTTAGTTTTGACATTATTTACACTCTAGCATCTACAATTATGGATCAATCAAAACAAATCTTGGACATAACATTGCAGACCATAAGATCTCGGATGAGTTCGATTTTCAGTCTGATCTGACTAGAAAGACGAGAGTTATGTGCCCTTGAATTTGACAAAATTGCCATTTTCGGCTGATTTTGACCTTGTTTACACTCTAGAATCTACAATTATTCATCAATCAAGACAAAACTTTGACACAATGTTTGGGACCATGAGATCTCGAAAGAGTATGATTTTCAGTCTGATCTGATCAGAAAGTCGAGAGTTACTTGCCCTTGAATTTGACAAAATTGTCATTTTTGGCTGTTTTTGACGATGTTTACACTCTAGAATCTACAATTATTGATCAATCAATCCAAAACTTGGACACAATATTGGGGATCATAAGATCTGGGATGAGTTTGATTTTCAGTCTTATCTGATCAGAAAGTTGAGAGTTATGAGCCCTTGAATTTGACAAAATTGCCGTTTTTGACTGTTTTCGACCTTATTTACACTCTAGAATCTACAATTTTTGACCAATCAAGACAAGTCTTGGACACAAGGTTGGATACCATAAGATCTCAGATGAGTTTGATTTTCAGTCTGATCTGACCAGAAAGATGAGAGTTATGTGCCCTTGAATTTGATAAAATTGCCGATTTCGGCTGTTTTTGACATTGTTTACACTCTATAATCTACTATTATTTATCAATTAAGACAAAACTTGAACACAATGTTTGAGACCATAAGATCTTGGATAAGTTTGATTTTCAGTCCGATCTGATCAAAAAGTAGAGAGTTATGTGCCCTTGAATTTGATAGAATTGCCGTTTTCGGCTGCTTTAGACCTTGTTTACACGCTAGAATCTACAATTATTGACCAATCAAGACAAATCTTGGACACAATGTTGGATATCATAAGATCTCGGATTAGTTTGATTTTCAGCCTGATCTGACTGGAAAGTCAAGAGTTATATGCCCTTGAATTTGACAAAAGTGCTGTTTTCGGCTGTTTTCGACCTTGTTTATACTCCAGAATCTACAATTATTTATCAAACAAGACAAATCTTGGACACAATGTTGGGCACGATGAAATCTTGGATGAGTTCGATTTTCACAATGTTATTGACCATAAGTTTGTTTTCAGTCTTAAAGTCATAAATATTTTTTGAATTGAAGAAAAGTGTTGCTTATATCATTTTGGTTCAGGTGAGCGATATAGGACCATCATGGTCCTCTTGTTTAACACAATGTTTTCTACTCTCAAACACCAACAAATGTAAGGAAAAAAAAGTCACTTGAAATTGCTTTCTAACATCTGAGATTGCATCAATCTAAATTAAGTTTTGCCATTTCATGTTAAGGAAAATGTTTTGTCATACAAAAATAAAAAAAAAAGACAAAATATTTAGTGCCTTTCGCTGTATCTTATCTTAAAGCATTGAAACATAATTTTAAAACATTGTGATTTGTATGTCTTCACAAGACAATAAACATTTCAAGAATTTTGGTTTCCATAGCAACAAAATGTGATTTGAATGGGATTTTGAAAATCATAAGTATTTAAAGCCCCGTTCCCACTGTCACGGTTTGGACCCCCGGTTAGTCCCGGATGAGTGGTCCGGGGGAAACCGTGACAAACCGGGAGTACAACCGTGGCGGCACCGTGAACATCCTGGACCATCCGGGATGAACCTTGTTGATCCGGCAACCGACCCCGGATGTTTTAAAATGTTTAATACAACCGGCAGTCACCGGGAATCACCGGGAGGATGTCAAGAATCGGCTTTATCCGGGGAAACGCCGGCATATTCCGGGGCTACCGGCGACGACCGGGGTTACACCGGGTCGTACCGGGATCACGCAGGCCCCTGCACCGTAAACACACCGTGGCAAACCGGGAACAAATCGGGATAGTCCGGGAAAATCCTGCTAGTAATAAACCGGGGGTACACCGGGGCAATGTCGGGAATATGGGAATATGAATCATTTTTAGCTCCACTGGCCGAAGGCCAGCGGGGCTTATGTCATGGCCCTGTGTCCGTCGTGCGTCCGTCCGTCCGTCCGTGCGTGCGTAAACAATTTTCAAACATCTTCTTCTCCAAAACTACTGGACCAATTTCAACCAAACTTCACAGAAATCTTCCTTGCATGAATCTCTACCAAATTTCTTCAAAAGAATAAAATCGGTGCAGAACTTGAATTTTAATTAATTTAATTGATTTAAATTTTCGAAAAATCTTTAAAAATTCTTCTTCTCCAAAACTACTGAACCAATTTCAACCAAACTTCACAGAAATCTTCCTTGCATGAATCTCTACCAAATTCCTTCAAAAGAATAAAATCCACGCAGAACTTGAATTTTAATTAATTTGATTGATTTGAATTTTCGAAAAAACTTTAAAAAAATTTCTTCTCCAAAACTACTCGACCAATTTCAACCAAACTTCACAGAAATCTTCCTTGTATGAATCTCTTCTTAATTCCTTCAAAAAGATAGATACTGTGTATAACTTGAATTTAAATTAATTTAATTGAATTGAATTTTCGAAAAATCTTTAAAAATTCTTCTTCTCCAAAACTACTGGACCAATTCCAACCAAACTTCACAGAAATCTTCCTTGCATGAATCTCTACCAAATTCCTTCAAAAGAGTAAAATCTTTGTAGAACTTGAATTTTAATTAATTTAATTGATTTAAATTTTCGAAAAATCTTTAAAAATTCTTCTTCTCCAAAATTCCTGGACCAATTTCAACCAAACTTAATAGAAATGTTCCTTGCATGAATCTCTTCTTAATTCTTTCAAAAAAATGAATCCTGTGTATAACTTAAATTTTGATTAATTAAATTAGATTAATTTTTTGAAAAATCTTCTTTTCCAAAACTATTGGACCAATTTTAACCAAACTTTACACGAATCTTCCTTGCATGAATCTCCTTTAAATTCCCTTAAAAAAATCTGTGTAGAACTTAAATTTTAATAAATTTAATTAAATTGAATTTTCGAATAATTGTTAAACAATCTTCTTCTCCAAAACTACAGGACGAATTTCAACCAAACTTCACAGGAATCTTCCTTACATGAATCTCTCCCAAATTCCTTCACGATCGGATGAAAAGCTTGGCGCTGTGGGCTAGGCTTATTTTTCGCTATATGAAACAGTGTAATTTTAACAAAATTTTATAAACATTTCTGCTCCTTAATTACTTATTGGATTTCATTCTGGTGTAGCATGAATCTTCTTTGGATAGACCTCTATTGTATTCCTTAGGGAAGTTTGTAGTCTAAATGTCTAAAAGCCAGTGGAGCGATACAGGGCCATCTTGGCCCTCTTGTTTAGAGAAAAGATCCCGGATCATCCCGGAATACCGGCTCTTTCCCCACCGGGAGGTACCGTGGGTGTCCGGGACCAACACCGTGACAGTGGGAACGGGGCTTAAGGATGAATCAGGAAATCCTGTGTTCTGCTTTTAGACAGAACTTTTTGGTGAGCAGGGACTTTATGTCCAGGGAGCTTTAATTGCTTCTCCAAATGGCAAAAGATTAAAGGTGGTCCAATTTGAAAGCTGCTGCAGAGGACTAAATGGATATTTTTTCCCATGGGAAAAGTTCATTTAATTTCAAAAATTGTTCTAAAAGTCTGCCATTTAACATTCTAAGTTAAAGAACAGTTCTTGAACTTACATTAACTTTATTACATAGCATACAAAACATTGAGGTAAAATGAGTAAATGCTGATCATCAGCATTTTCTCCTTTTGTCAATGCCGTCACACAAGTAGGTCTTGTTTGGGAAAGGGTTAACATGTCACAGCCCTCTGCATCAGCATCCATATCACAAAAATTTCAGCCTTGTCTATCCATGTCCTATCAAAGTCAGATCCAGGATTTTTTTCCAGGGGTGGCCCAAGCCCAAATGATGAATTTAAATGTGTTATATATCATTGTACTACCATTATAATAGTCAAAATATAATTTCTGGCTAATGCTGTTGGGGTGTCCAAAAGCAGATAAACAAAAGTATTTTGTCTGTATATTTCTTAAACCTTGTAACTACTGCTTGATTTATACTGTAGTAACGAGATGTTTATATACAACATCAAGGATTTATTAATGCAAAGTAAAACTATTTTATATTTAGAACAAAAATTCATTGCTTCTATTGTGTATTGCAGGACCCCTCCTCATCCCTACATCACCATATTGATGAACAGACCAGATGAGGCCTGGCCGTTGTTACTCGATCAAGTCTCTACTTGGATCACACACAACAATCAATGGTAACAATTTTCAATGTAATTTAGCCATAATCTGGAAAAGGTCGCCCATAGCATTTGAGGTAACAGTTTTCCATGATCAGCCTAGGGCTGAGGTGGTGCAGTGGTAACGCGCTGGACATAGAACGGGACGTAAAACTCCATTCAGTCAGTCCACGATCAGCCTGTATGTAAGGCAGAATATGTATAATGGGGCCATTTTCAGATTACTAAAACATCGGCTTTTTTCAAGCGGCGTTGTTAGGTATCAGAACCTATTCGGGTGTGGTGGAAAGCATTCGGTGGTGGAAATTTCCACTGCCTAATGTTTTCAAATGGGCCTGAATAATTCCGAAGTCGCCTGAATCTCATTACGGGTCTTCTACCTTAAAAGCAGTCTGACCGGGAACCATGCTGCTGTCTCACAGTTGCCACAGATCACAAAAAAGCTTTTGGAGACCAGCTTGATTCATGATCAGACTGCATGTACAATGTATACACTGTAGGCTGATCTTGAACCATGTTGGGCTCAAAAGCCTTAAAAGACATTTTTCCAGATCCTTGCTCATTTATGTTATACACATTATAGTGTAGCTAAAAAGGCATATCCTTCCCCAAAGGGCCTGTTGGGGGTTAAAATGTGTAAGTATGCAATGCAAAATTTAATGCTCTTGTTTAGAGCAGTACATTTCAATTCCTCCTGCATTAGAATTGGTCCCCAGAATCAAGAGTCAAAATAAGTAGGTCTAAACGGATCAGAATGACATGTGATCTAAATTTGATGCCACATTTATTGTGAAACTATAGACTTAGTGACGGCTATATTTTCTTTAATTTAAATGATTGTCCCTATTCCTGACATCTTTTATTATCACTTTGGATTTGATGTTTAGTCCTTTCCCAATCTGCAAGATTTTGGAATGTTCCGATTTGAAAGACGTTGCAGAAGATAATTTTCAAGTTGGTTAGACTTTATATATCTCTGCATTTTGAGTAAGAAAATATTGTGGATAATAAAGAAATTGCTTGTAAAAAGCAATATTTTCATTCTCCACAATGTTTTCCCAAGCATTTTTCTTGGAGTGCATCAAAAAGCATCAATGTGAGGTTATGGGTTAAGGTTTTTTAGCTCCACTGGCCTTTCAGGCCAGCGGGCTATTGTCATGGCGGTGTCATACCTGTCAACTTTTGGAAATTTCAAAGAGTGAGATTGCGCGCGACGACCTTTAAATGAGGAGTTTTCGCGGGTATTTTTCGCGCGGAGTGATTTAACCTCAACTTTTAGGAGTGAGATTTTTTTGCAGTGTTTCTTCAACTTGAGTCTTTAAACAATGACAATAGCTTGTTCTCTAGGTCTTATATTTATCATTTTATTTCTTTACAAAAGCAGAATAGTTAAATAGCAAAGTTCATAAAGGATAATTATTGTAGGAAACAAGACATCCTTTGTTCCAAACAATTCTCACCAACCAATTTTTTCAAACTTTACCTCAAACTTTCTGTTATCCTTTTTTTTTTTTTTTAAATTCTTCTGTAGCCTGTTCACAGTTTGGCAATTGCCAAGTTCCTTCCCTTTTTTAAAAAAAATTCTTTTAGTCTGGTAAATGATGCAAAATAATGCCTGTGCGACCATATCGCGGTTATTTTGCGTATAAGAAAACCTTTAGAAGTGCAATATAGACGAATGTAAGGTAAACCGCAAAACATAATGGGGCGAAACAATCTACGAGTGCGAAATACCGATTTTCTGGAATGTACAGAATCTTATCGAAGCGGTGGCCCACGATCGATCCGATATTCTCAGTGAAGGCTGTTATACTAGTTGATCATCATCCATTAAATCTTGTTAAATGGTAGAATTGCGAAGATAAACTCGATAATCAAAGTTTGTTTACAACTGAATGGGCAAGCACTAATTGCCATCGACAGATTATCGGAAAACTGCCCCCTCGATAACATATCGCGCATTTTGATTGGTTGACTTGTCGATATTAGCCACGTCTTACACTTACCTCATGTGTAATAAGTCAATCCCCGAGATCGTCGAGTTAACGCATCGGCGCGTTTTGATTGTCAATCAAGGAAGGTGACAATAAACAAGATAATCGCTAATTGAGCGAGTAAGGGTGCAATTTCACAATGATAAACAATAATGGCAGGCGGAAATTGCAAGCGTGTGATTGCTGGAAAATCGTGTTTTATAGCGATTTTAGACCATTCGAGCGTGTGATGAACTCCTGCACTTGAAATCGTGTTAGTCACGATTTTTTCGTGAAAGTTGACAGGTATGGGCGGTGTGTCTGTCGTGTGTGCGTGCGTGCGTCCGTCCGTGTGTCCGTAAACTTTTTCTTTAAAAATCTTCTCCTCAGAAACTACTGGATGGATTTCAACTAAACTTCACAGGAATGATCCTTGGGTGACCCTCTCTCAGATTCCTACAAAGAATTTGGATTGAACCAGAATAACTTGAGTTATCTGCCCTTGAATGTCAAAAAAAGCTGGTTTTGACTTTATTTTTACTCTAAAATCTACAAATATTAACCAATCAAGACAAAACTTGGACAGAATATATATAAGCATGATATCCTGCCTGGGTTTTATTTTCACCTTGATCGGAATTTTACATCATGAGTAATGTGCCCTTGAATTTGACAAAATTTCCATTTTCGACTTTGTTTTCACTCTAACAACCATAATTGTTAACTAATCAAGATGATATTTGAACAGAATCTTGTTGAAAACAAGATCTTGCTTTTGTGTAATTTTCAGGATGATTGCATTGCTACAATCTGAGTTATGTGACCTAGAAATTGACAAAATTTCAGTTTTCAACACTTTTTTCACTTTTGTGGCCACATATATAGATTAATACTGACAAAATTTGGACAGACCATAAGATCTTGCTCGAGTTTAATATTCAGCTTGATTATTGTGGTGTTCAAGACATAAATTATCAAGTCAAAATCATATTTTTAGATCAGAATGTCTTTATTTTCATGACCACTATGTTACATGCACAATCGCAACTTCTTGAACTAATTATCATAAAGAAAAACAAATCTTACTGAACTTAAAATTGCTCATATCAAAAGTTACTTCCCTTAGTCTACCACAATTATTAACTCACATATTGAATTATGTGCCCTTGAATTTGGCATAATGACAGTTTTCAACTTTATAATCACTCTAAAAATACCCAAAGTATTAGTCAATCATTTACCTTCTTTTCGCTTTGACCACATAATTGCTTCTCTTTAATTTGTTTCTGCTCTAAGAATCACAAGAATTTAAAAATATATCAGTTTAAGCATTTAGATAAATTTGTCAAATTTTTTATAGTAAACCACAAGAAATTCAGGCCTGTGGAGCGACTCAAGACCTTCAGGTCTTTCTAGTTCTAAGTTATCCTAAGAAGCACGTTAACACTTTGCCAAACACAAAATATTAGACTGGTCCAAATTGAAAGTAGTGTAGAGACAAAATGATTTTTTGAAAACAACAGAAATATTGGATGTTACTTAGCAAAGAAAATGTTTAGGAAGTTGAAACAATGATTATCACCATTTTCATCTTTTATTTTAACTTTTTGCCAAGCTTCTGAATCAGGAATTTAAAAACCAGGACCTGTTTTGATAAGAGTTAAGAAATTGTGTTTGTCAGAACTAAGAGTCAAGGTCTTTTTGGTCTGGAAATGCACTTTTCAGAGAATTTCATGGGAATTCTTTACAGAAAGAAAGAATAAGATGTGAATGGATGGTTTCCTCAATTTTTTCCGGGTCAATTGTTTGATAGTGCAAAACATTTCATTTCAGATTCTTGATTTCTAGCAATAAAAGTTTCTCAATTCAAAAGAGATACTGTATAAAAAGGAATGAAATGCTAATTATTTAAAAGGCTAAATCAATCATCTAATCAAAGTTGAGATTTTTATTCCGAATTTTAAAACACCAATGTGCATGCTTTCACCAGACTGCATTTTATTGCAAATTTGAATTTTTCAGTATTTCCCAGAATGCACTCTCATGCCTGGATCCCTTCCTGAAGTTCATTTTATTGGATCCTAAAGGGAACCAGCAGTATTCCACAATTAGAGGCCTGCTGAAGACCACCCTGATTGACAGCTTGTCCCAGATGGAAGATAGACATTCCACAAACACATGTTTTGCATATTTGTTACAGCTGATCAGCAAAATGCAGGTAAATAAAATTAGCTACATGTAATGTACACTCTGGAAAAGGGCCCAAAGCTACAGTTAAAATGTGTGTAAAGCTTTTTAAAAAATACGCCGCTGGAGGCGGTCATGTATTGGTGTCATCTTCTCTGTCTGTCTGCATGTACGTACATCCACTTTTCTTGTGAGCACATCTCCTAAATTCCTGGCTGGATCTCTTTGAAACTTGGTCAATGTTATCGCCTTAATTGGTAGATGTGCGTGAAGTAAGGATTTTATGGTTCATTTATTTTTCCCTGAATTATGCCCCCTTAAAACTTTGTCTTTGGGGCTTATTGAAATTGCAGCCTTGTGAACTCAACTCATCCTAAGTTTCTGGCTGGATCTTTAAAAAACTTGGTCAATGTCATCACTAATTTGTAGATGTACATGGATCAAGGATTTTATGGTTCATTGATTTTGGCAAAAGTTATGCCCCTTGACACTTAGTCTCTGGGTTTAATGATATTTCAGCCTTATGAACGCAATTCCTTCCAGATTTTTTACTGGATATTTATAAAACCTTCTCGTGAACACAACCTTTTACAGGTTTTTGAGTTGATTGTTTATAAATCCTTTTCAATGTCATTTTTGTGTCTCAAGTGGTCAGATATACATGTATTGTGACTATGGCACTCCAGGATTTTACCTTACACATCATGTAGTCTGTTGCACATTGGTTTTTATTTGGGCAATAAAACCCTCTAATCTTGTTGTTTTAAACAAATATCTACAAATATGGACCAATCAAAGCAAACTGCGACAGCAATATCAGGTCTTGTTTACAAAAGGTTAAATACACTCTTGGGATTTTTGTATCATATTTATCCTTTTTCCATTCAAGACAGAGTTTTGACGCCCCTGATAGAATAGGCTTGGGGAAATATTGAGACAAAAGAAGAAAATACTGATAATCAGCATTTTCTCCTTTTGCCTCAATACTTTCTGGCGCTTCATTTCACACAAATCTACACAAATCCTATCTTTATTTACAGTAATTTCGTTTCCTACAGCTACTATAGAATTGGATGACCATGGGGTTTTGCTGTTTGGGAAAGGGTTAAAAAGAATTTCAATCTCGTCTGCATGGCTGAAGGTGAAAGCATGCACACCATGCAACAAATAAACGGAATTCCTGAAAATGGATTCTAAATGGACCAGAAAAATGTCATAAAATCGGCCTTCTGTCTTGTTTCTGTGGTGGCAAATTGCCTTGGAGGATCCTTTCAACAAACAAACTATTCACCCTTTCCCCAAAAAGACCTGGGCCCCCTATTACTAAACATCTTACGATCAAGTTTTTGTGTAAACTGTGTAACAATACATCTGATTGCACGAGAAATTCGACTGAGCCAATCAGGGCTGTTGTTACAAGTACTTGCGCAAAAATCAAACATACGATTGTTAGTAATAGTGGCCCCTGGTTTTTGTGTCTCTGATAAAAAAAAAAAGATATCGGAGAGTGTGTTTAGGGCAAGGAAAATGCTAATGACCAGTGTTTATACCTTTTGCCTCAATATTTTCTGTGCAATATTGTATCAAAATTCCTCATTGAACATGATGCATATTGTTGTTGACAATACCTTTCAAATCAGATAAATGGTTTGATATCGTAAACCTATGTGGGGGAGCAGCTGGAGGCTCGGCAAGGGTGTTGTGGTAGTACTGGTATGAGAAACAACTGGAATCCATGGTTAGGTGCTCCAGCCACCACAATATGACCATAGCAGTTGAAAACAGTGTAAAACCCCAAGAAACCAAACCAACAAAGCCTGATTTTGACAACTGATAGTAATCTTATTTAAAAAAAGAAAAAAACAGCAGCTCTGATTATTGTTTCAAATTTTGTGAATGTTGAATTTTGACTCAAAAAAGGGGATAGGTATTTCATAGACATAATTTGTATTTGTCTAGTGGATCAAGTTTGGTACTCATGCACCCAAATCAAGACAACTGTCTTATGTCTGTCCTGGAATTCAGATGTTTGGATGTTTGTTTCTAATCTTGACCTTTTCTTGATAGTTTGTATTTCATAGACACAATTTGTTACTGTCTAGTGAATCATATTTGGTATAACAACACCCTAAAATCAGGAGACTTCTGGATCATCTTGTCAGGGCATCAAAAAGTGTCATTGTGTGGGAATGGGTTGGTTATTGGACACACCAAAACCAGCGGCACTTTTTTTAGAGCAAGATATTTTTTTTTTTTGAAATATCATAATCATAAGATGAAGCGTTTTTTAGAGCAAGATTTTTAAGCTGCACAATGGGAAGCACTATTTCCCCATACATCTTGCAGAACCCCTCAGTCAATTCTGTGAGGGAGAACTGACCAAATTGCTCCATTATTGATAATCCATGGTGTTCCAAATGCTCCAATAATAAATGATGTCATTTGTATAACGTATGAAGCATTTGGAACACATTGGCCAAATTCTTGGTCTAAAAACGCTTAATCTAAAACATCTAATCTTTAAAAAATTCTTGCTCTAAAGAATTCGCCTCTGACATCATTTCAGCCAGGCACATTGTCATGCATAGTTGTTCAATTAACAACAAAGTTCTTAATAAACTTGAAATCAGATTTAATTCCATGGAATAGAATATATACATTTTATTGCATTCAAGTGTGATAAAATTCACTACAAATTTTCTTAAAAAGACATTTTATCATCACTTGATTACCATGGTAGTGTAATTTAAGTATTTCTACTGGAAATAATTGAAAATGTTTACGATTTTAAAGTGTTAAGAGATTGTGTTGGCAGAGAGCTTGAGACAAAATTTATTTACTTACACCAATAATGAAAATGCAAGTGCTCGGTTTTTAGCGAGCGGGGACTTTTTGTCTGGGGAGCTAATGTCACAGCCCTAGTGTTGGCGTCAGTGTCGGCGTCGCATCTTCAAAAACTTTAACCTGGTTTATATGTCAGGCACTATTTGAGATACAGCCTTGATACTTCACACATGGATACCTCCTGCCAAGACCTTTCATTTGGGACCATGACCTTTGACCTAGTGACCTTGACCTTGGAGTTTGACCTACTTTTAAAAAAACTTTAAACTGGCCTATATCTCAGATATTTTTACAGATACAGCCTTGATACTTAAGACATGGATACTTCTCAGCAAGACCTTTCATTTGGGACCATGACCTTTGACCTAGTGACCTTGACCTAGGAGTTTGACCTACTTTTCAAAAACTTTAACCTGGCCTATATCTCTTGCACTATTATAGATAGAGCCTTGATATTTCACATATGGATACTTCGTACCTTGACCTTGAGACCATGACCTTTGACCCAATGACCTTGACCTTGACCTTTGACCTTGGACTCTTTTTTTGTGACAAGCTCTCCTATAGCTTGTCCGCGGACAACTCTTGTTTGTTTCAAGGTGACTGACTTTGAGATTATTCTAAACCTGTGATCATTCCGAATAATTATGTCCCCAATATCAAAAGTTTTTCTTGTTCCGTTCAAAAGTGGTGCAGATTACAAATGGTAAAATGGATGTAAAGATGGGACAATATATACTATGGAATATATTGAGGCAAAAACAGTTTCTACTTTTGTCTCAATGTTTTCCCAAGCTATTCTTTCTACTGAGGTCAAAACCAGAAGTTAAATGTCTCGGATAGGCGTAGTTATTAAACTTGGTGCATTCTATTTTCAAAAGATCCAACAAACAACAAAGTCATAAAAATTTTTTTTGATAATTTTAAGCTGAAGATAGAAGAAATAATAAAAACTGTCTCAATTAAATTACACACTATAAAACCATCAAGAAATAGCATCTTTCTGAGAATTTTAGAAATGAGAAGCTTTCAATTCATGACAGAAATATTTTGAAGTATTAGACATTTGCTTCATGACATAATTGAATTCTCACTCTCAACAACAACAGCAACACATTTTTATGCCCGTAACTAGATGTTGGGGGCATATTAGTCTACGGACTATAATTCGTACGAGCTCTAGAAAATGGTTTTGATGGCATTCTTTGTTAATGCTCGGCATCCATGCTAATAATATTCTTTGGTGTATGACAAAACCTCCTAGGGTGGATGCCCAGTCTGAAACTTCGAATTAAGGTCACAGCAAGGTCAAAGGTCAAATGGGTGCAATTTCATGTTTAAATAGTCTTTGAGACATTTTTAACTGCTTTACATGCTTGATTACTACTTCTAATTGTGCTAAATTTGCTGAAAACTGCATCAGAGACATTATTCTATTGAAAAGATTACTTTTTGTGAATATTTTGACTATTATGGGATGGAAAAATGCACTTTCCAAAGCTAAAAACGGTATATCTCTGAATATTTCTGACATTTTCAGTCTTTTTTTCAACTGTATTTGCCACGATGCCTCAGTCATAAGCATTTCTTAATTTGTGATTGTGTCCTCTACATTATGTAAGGTACTGTGTACACTTGTATTGTATATATAAGGAATAATCCGAGTTCTACCGTGGTATATCTCTAGTTCACCACGGTTCTGAGTAATGCAGCGAAATCTACCACAGGTTCCGTTGTCGGTATAACAAAATGCCATTCAATTTAGAAGATCGGTAAGTGTCCAAAATGCTATCTAGTGAGTCCAATACTCATGGCATTCTATGCTTATCCTACTTCATAACGTCTGCACTTGAAATGGCAATATGTTGCTGTTCAGGAATGGACGTTGCATCTAGTCCAAAACTTTTGTTATATCATTGAATTTTGCCCTAATTAACATATCTTTGCTAAAATGGTTCAATGGCAGTGGTCAGAATAGAACGGTGAATGCAATTTTGTTGTTATCTCTTGTAGTCTTCCTATTGAAATGGTTGCTCTGAAGTCTATTGGTACTCAAATACATTCTAGTGGTTGTAGCAGTGCTATTGTAGAGGCTGATAGGCGTATAGCGATGCCAAATTCTAAAAGTGCCAATAATTCCTAAACTGTGTTACATTTCCATTCCGAAAACAAACATAAGCATTTTGTGCGGTTTCGATTTTTGAACTAATGCATACTTATGGAAATATTTGACAAACATGTTCAACATTACCTCCCTTGCATATGAATATAGTGTAAAATAATACTTGTAAATGATTTTCTTCTAGAAGCATAATCTTGAAACAAGACCAGTCCAGATATCAAGTTGTCTGTACAAGTACATAAACTCTTTTGCAAACGAGAACTGGTTTTGATGTCCCTAGTAGAAAGAGCTTGGGAAAACATTGAGACAAAAGAAGAAAATGTTGGCTATATGATACACAAACACATTCCAGTATTCATAAAGATTCGTTTTATCGGCTTCAGAAGCTTCCAAATGGAAGCACCATAAGATTTTGTTGTTTGGGAAAGAGTTAAAGGTACATACGTATAACTATTACGACAATACAATCAATGACAAATGATGACACAAATCTTTCTATCTAGCCCTGGTACCACAGGCGCCTCAAGATAAGACTCAACAATTTCATCTGAATACACCCGAATGGTCGAATAATGTCATGGAATTAGTCGTCTGTCCGTCTGTCTACTCCTCCATCTGTATGCACTTTTGTCCGTTAGCAATTTCTTGGATGCTCAACTCCTCTTACAGTTTCTTTTGGAAGATAATCAAACTGGGATATCTGTTCATCTTAGAGGCATTTTATCTTTAGACCACTCAAAGTACTCAGCTGTCTTTCAGCTCTTTCAATCTGAGCAAATCGATTTCACTATGACCAGCCTTAAATGGAAATTTTAAATACCATGAACACACATTTTGGGGTTAACAGCAACTCTTCAGCAATTTTGGAAACGTGCACGCTGACGATGTCATGAATGCTATGGGGAATGCTTTTAAAGAAAAACATCCTGATTTGTTTACTCTTTACCTGAAGATAATATTAGTCACTACTTGACTTCTTTTGAGTAATGTAAACCAGAATTAACTCCCTGTGGTCAAAATCAATTTAGGATTTTAAAGTAAAATTGTAAGTATTATTCGAACTTGTTTATAGCTTGCAAATCACGAGGAAGCTATTTCTTCGAATTCTCCGGTTTTGCTTAGTTGAAACTAAATACTTCACAGCAGTACTAAGTTCCAGCTTGTCTCAGTTCTAGGAACCAAAATTGCAGCTGCAGATACAAAACCAAAAGTCTATGCTATCATAGTTGATGGATCAGCTGTGATAAACACATAGTCGCTTTGTTAACTCCAAATGCTTTAGGTACATGCAGCCGAATGTGCCAAACCTTCATGGGCTTTTACAGGCTAACTGATAACGGTGTGTCGATGTATACAGATACGCCAGCCTAAATGCTGAAACAAAGGTCAAAGCATGGTCAAGCCATCAAATACAGAGTGACTGACAAATGCATTCCATCTTAAGTATGGCATATATTTTGTTAAGACAATGACAACAAGACTGATTTCAACTCCTTTCAAGCTAAAGATTGTTCAGATGTGTCAGCAAAATATTGTCATTGTAAAAGGGGAAGAAAGGGTTATAGGTAGCCAGTTTTGGGGAAATTGCGCCTTGTTCTCATGAACAAATACATGTTTGATAATCAAAGCCAGCAGCACAGACGTCCTTATGATAATAACCAATGCATTTCAAAGACTAAATGATATTGGTACCTTCGTTTAAGGTTATAAACTTTTGCTAAATGCCCCTACATACAATGCACTAGGTTTTTTGGGGGAAGAAAGAAAGAGTCTTTCATGCTTTCACTGGCTATGATATTGTTTCAGCTTTACGGTTATAGGACAAGGGGCCTAGTTCTTCTCTTTTTATCATGTCTGCCAGCGAAGCTATATGATGCGTAATCCCCAACTAGCACAGCTTTGGAAAGGTCTACTTTTTACCAAGCAGAATACACCTGCGGTCAAATAACTTTCCCCAAAATGAAAGTAATGAGCCTTCCTAAATAGGAATGGAAGCGATGAAGAATCACATAGCATATTATCTGGATTTGAATTAACTTCCGTCAATTGTTGTGGGTGCAAGAAGTCATGCAAAGATTGATGCCATAAGTTTAGCCTACGCTGCACTGGATTATGCAGCTGTAAATGCTGACGCTCCAAGAAATCAGAGTGGTGAGCTATGCACGCTACCATTTAAAGAGACCAATGTTAGGTAATTTATGCATCAGGCTTACATCACATTATTTCTGACCAAAATGAAAGGAAACATAGAACTGGTTTTAAGTATAACACTTTCCATTGAGAAATATTTCACCATAACTATTACTAGAAATTAAAAGGGTCTTACTTTAAAAGATTGCGTTTTGCCTGCAAGAATTTTATTACTACCTCCGGGTTGATAAATTTTCTATTTTTTTGCCAAAAAGTATTGTTCAAAATATAAAAAAATAGTAATTTTATGCACAGAACATTTTGAAATTATGTTATCTTGTGTTTATAAACATACATTTGTTATATAAAAAAGGCGGCCAATCATATCAAGTTTTATAGTAAAAACGGTATTTTCCACCTGTCAATGGCTGCCATCTTGGAAAATAGTGGCCATCTTGTAATTTTTAGGCATAAAACATGATACATTTCTATTTTCTCATGTTTGGAAACATTCATTTTGTTGTGAAAAGGACAAAAATCGGCCAATTAAATTAGCTTTTATGGTAAAAGCGGTATCTTTCATACCTCAATGGCGGCTATCTTAAAAAATGGCGGCCATCTATACTTTTTGAATGGCTAATTGGTTTTTATTTAGCTACATGGTTTTATAGATGTTTGATGCTTGCATCGTCAAGTGCATGATTTTTACATTTATCTGCTTAGCTATTTGCCAGTTTCGCACGTTTGAACGTAATTTACCTGTGACCTCATTCTGACCTTGAATTCGAAAGAGACACTAAGCATGCTTCCGACATTGTTTGAAGTAGTCTACAATATTTCTAGCATTGCTACCTGTGGTTACAAGAATGTCTTGGATTATTTGTGTGTAATAAAAGAACTAAAGCTTTTATTCAAGTTCAATAAGAATTTCATTAAGTATCGTGCTTTATTTTGTTATTGACCTGGGCGTTTTTTAGCATAAATATGGTAAAATAATGTTTGAAAATGACAATATAGGCCCTGGGTGAGCCTCAGTCCATTCCTGATTCAATTTATTTGATTTCGTTTACATTGCTTTCATTTTGTGTGGACGCAAATAATTCCGCTTTATCTATAAGCCATTTTTTCTTGATTTTTGCACTCATTGACCTTTGACCTCACTGTGACCTTAAATCGAAAAATCACGCTGGGCATCCACCCCTATCTTGTTTGTAATAGTCTAAGGAACAATTCTAGCATGGATGCCGAGCATTAACAAAGAATGCCATCAGGAGTCATCGTAGGATTTACAGTCCGTAGACTATATTGTTTTACTCATGTCAGTCTATCTGTCTGTCTGTCCATCCATCTGTCTGTCTGAAAACTTAAAGGCTACCAAGCTTGGCAGTTTATATCACCGTATATTGGAAGAAAATCATTAAATTAACATGTTTTATAAAAGATCCGCCAAATTCGGTTGTTTTAAAAGTTTTATTTGCTTTTCTTCACATCGTTGAAAAAACTGATTTTCGAGAAAATAAAGATCCGCAATTTCCGTAAAATTGCCACGGATTGACGTCGTCAATGGCTTGACTCCGCCCCCAATCTAGAGCATGAGGTGTCTGACAAAGATAATGTGTTCGACTTTTCTGTCATATAGCGAAGTCTCAGTTTTTATCCATTTCTCGATCGTAAGAGTAATACAGACAAACTTAAAACGTTCTTTGGCACATTCCTTAATTCACTTACGACATATTCTTTGACTGTTTTAACATTTTTTTCTAACATTTACTGAGGACGAATTCCGTGTTTTGAGTATCGTTTGGGGAAGTCGCTTTATGACAGAAAAGTCGGACATTTAACTTTTTCAGAAATTTCAGACTTTCCGGGAAATGACCCATGACTGCCCGTTTTTCCCGCCATGACGTCATTCAGTGGCCAGTATGACGTCATAATTTCAAGTCGGACGTTTAGCGTATTTTCTTCGGCAAAGATCGGAAAAGACCAAAATATCCAATTTAAAAGACGAAATAAAAACACTTCTAATGTTGGAAAATTGTAGAAACTTTGATATTTGGTTAATAGTAAGGTGTTCTTTCGGCACAAGACTTTAATTTTGCCAATCATCGGACACTTTAACATTTTGCCATTTTTCCGAAAGTATTCAACATACAAAGCTGAAATTTGGTATTTAACTTTCTTTCAATTATATCTATCTGTTCCATGCAATTTGACCTTCCTCAAGTTCATCTTTTAATGGTTATCAACCCTTGACACAAAAACTTAAAACACTAGAAAAACAGCCATTTCGGGGGGCATTGCTGTTTCACAAACACATCTTTATTTCGAAACACTGTTACACCTGAGCATTTAAAAAAAAGCATACTTTTGGAAATGATATAGATGCAGAGTTGTTCATGACTAGTCCTTTATTAGCTTACCTGAGCACTAAGTGCTCAAGGTGAGCTATTATGGTCGCTTTTTGTCCGTCGGCGTCCGTCTGTCTGTCCTTCCGTCCGTCTGTTCACATTTTGGTGTTACCACTCTAGCACCCACAAATATTGACCAATCATAAACAAACTTGGTCAAAATATGTATGACCATAAGTTCTCGGATGAGTTCGATTTTGAGTTAGATCGGACAAGGAAGTCTGGAGTTATGTGCCCTTGAACGTCAAAAATGGCTAGTTTTGACTTTGTTACCACTCTAGCATCTACAAATATTGACCAATCTTAACCAAACTTAACTTGATCGAAATATGTATGACCATTAGTTCTCGGATGAGTTCGATTTTGAGTCAGATCGGACTAGGAAGTCTGGAGTTATGTGCCCCTGAACGTCAAAAATGGCTAGCTTTGACTTTGTTACCACTCCAGCATCTACAAATATCGACTGATCAAGTCAAAACTTTGCAACAATGTTGGTAACTATAAGTTCTCGGATGAGTTCGATTTTCAGTCAGATCGGACATGGAAGTCCCATGTTATGTGCCCTTGAACGTCAAAAATGACTAGTTTTGACTTTGTTACCACTCTAGCATCTACAAATATTGACCAATCTTAACTAAACTTGGTCAAAATATGTATGACCATTAGTTCTCAGATGAGTTTGACTTTGAGTCAGATCGGACATGGAAGTCTGGAGTTATGTGCCCCTGAACGTCAAAAATGGCTAGTTTTGACTTTGTTACCACTCTAGCATCTACAAATATCGACTGATCAAATCAAAACTTTGCAACAATGTTGGTAACTATAAGTTCTCGGATGAGTTTGATTTTCAGTCAGATCGGACATGGAAGTCTGGAGTTAAGTGCCCTTGAACATCAAAAATGGCTAGTTTTGACTTTGTTACGACTCTAGCATCTACAAATAGTGACCGATCAAGACAAAACTTTGCTACAATGTTGGTAACTATAAGTTCTCAAATGAGTTTGATTTTTTGTCAGATCGGACATGGAAGTCCGGCATTATGTGCCCTTGAATTTGACAAAATTGCTGTTTTTGACTTTGTTTACACTGTAGCATCTACATTTATTGAATAATCAAGACAAAACTTGGCCACAATGTTGGTGGCCATAAGGTCCTGTATGAGTAAAACTTTCAGCTTGATTTGACTAGAAAAACCAGAGTTATTGGCCCCTGAATTTCATAAAATTACAGGTTCGACTTTATTTTCACTCTAACAATATATTGACCAATCAAAAGAAATTGGACATACTGTTGATGAGAATACTTTTATCAGAACAGAGTTATGTGCCCTTGACTGTGACAAAGTTGTTGTTTTCTTCTACTTTGTTTTTACTGTACAGCCACAAATATTGATCATTCAAGATTATGAAAGCAGTTTTAAGCTGAATCATAATCTCACATCTTAAATTATGTGCTCTTGAACTTGACAAAATTGTGACTTTCTTTCTAGCTAGATTCAGGTGAGCAATTAAGGACCATCATTGTCCTCTTGTATCTTTTACTTGTTTCAAACAATGGAATATTTATCTCATTACCACATTTTGACGCCTTTTAATTGTTACCTCTCAAAATAAAGGCTTTGGAAAACGCTGTAGGAAATGAAGAAATTGCTTATTACAAGCAATTTCTTCATTTCCCACAATGTTTTCTATAGATTGAAAAAGACCAAAAATGTTAAGTTTCATATGCGCTTTAAATTGTCGTCTTCATAATCTTTAAATTCACGCAAGTCAAAAATTGTGCTTACTGGTAGTTTGTTTAGACTGTTGTTGAAATGAAGCCTTGTTAGAAAAATGTCATGTCAACAGTGTTTATTAAGGAGAGATTGATAAATAGCACATTGAAACATCCTGGATTTGTAGAGATATGAATGTAATTATTTTGCCATCAATTCCACAATGTGAATGCCTTATCTATGACAAATTACAGAAACTGCAAGTGTTAGCCCGTCTGATGCACAATTATTCAACATTTATTGATAGAGGGAAGAAACTTAAAATATTGATTGTAAAAAATGACTTGTTTTTGGGGTCTTTTGGCGTGATATTTGTGTAGAAAACCTTGATGGAAAGCAGCATTTTTTTCTTTTCCCTCAAGGATTTCTGATTTCCTTTAGTCCAGCTTTCAAATGAATTTAAGTACAATATGTGTCATGTCTTTGCATGACATCACTTCCTTTTCTGCCCCCCAAAAAAACATTAAAAATGTATAGGAATTTAGAATTTAGTGTATGTTTTAGTCTCATGTTCAAAAAAGTTTCAAACCAGAGACCTTATAGATTAAAGTATGTTGAAATTGAACCAAATTTGTCTGATTTTCTTTTCAAATATTGGCATTCTCAGACAATATAATGGTGTTAAAATTCAATTTTCATGTCAACAGAGTTTATTAAGGAGAAATTGATAAATAGCACATTGAACCATCCTGGATTTGTAGAGATATGAATGTAATTATTTTGCCATTAATTCCACAATGTGAATGCCTTATCTATGACAAATTACAGAAACTGCAAGTGTTAGCCTGTCTGATGCACAATTATTGAACATTTATTGATAGGATGAAGAAAATTAGATATTGATTGTAAAATATGACTGGCTTTGTGTCTTTATGGGGTGATATTTGTGCAGAAAACCTTGATGGAAAAGAAGAAAATGCTGCCAAACTGCAGCATTTTCTTCATTTTCCCTCAAGGATTCATCCACCAGAGTTAAGACAATTTTCATTTTCAAAATCTGCATTCAAAGAAGTTCTTGTTGTGTCCAATGAATCTAATGATATGTGGCATGTCTTTGCATGAATTCACTTATTTTTCTGTAAAAAGGTCATGAATGCATATAAATGACTTGAATATAGTGTAATAACTTTCAGTCTCATTTTAAAAAAGATATTTGTGTCAAACCAGAGACCTCCTAAATATAGACTAAAAGTATGTTGAAATTGAGCCAAATTTAATTGTCTATTAGGTCTTTTAGAAAAATGGCATTCTCAGACAATATTATTGTGATAAAAATCAAACTTCATGTCAACAGAGTTTATTAAGGAGAAATTGATAAATAGCACATTGAAACATCCTAGATTTGTAGAGTTTGAGTTTGAGTTTATTGGGGTTTTACGCCGTTTTCAACTACCAGGGTCATATCGCGGCGGCTGGAGCACCTAACCGTGGGTTCCTGGTATTTCTCGCACCAGTACAACCACAATATCCAAACCGAGCCTCCAGCTGCTCTCTCACATAGATGATTTACACCCATTGGTGAGAGACAAATGACTTTTTGTCAAATGTCAGAATGGATACTGGCCGAGCCGGGGTTCGAACTCGAGACCCCTGGATTCTAGATTTGTAGAGATATGAATGTAATTATTTTGCCATTAATTCCACAATGTGAATGCCTTATCTATGACAAATTACAGAAACTGCAAGTGTTAGCCTGTCTGATGCACAATTATTCAACATTTGTTGATAGAGTATGGAATTAAACCTTTTTCCAAGAAACAGAACTTAAATGGTAGTCCAATATGAATGTAATTGTCACGGACAATGACACTCACAGGATGGATGTTGATTAAAACAGTATTTAAATTGTTTACAAAAGAACTAGATTTAGCCAAAACTAAAATATTCTGGTTTTAGCATTAAATGCTTCTTTTGCATTTAATATTTTACTTGGCATTTTTTGCTAACCCATTCTCGCACAGTGATGCTTTTTGAGCTCTTCAAGAAAAAATGCTTTGGAAAACATTGTAGTGGGGCGCACAACTCAAAAAATTTGGCCTAATCGTTCACTTTGTGATACAAGCATGAATTTTGGTATGGTAAGTCATTGAGGGTCCCTGAATCAGAAAAAAGTGCTAGCCACTTGAAATTCGCATCCGGTGGCCATTTTCCAAGATGGCCGCCATTCGGATAAATGTAGTCTATATATCAGATAGAAAGACATTCCAAATGCTGAAATTCGGCAATATTTTTTTAATAAATCGTCCCAATATAGTCAATTTTGTAATTAATTAATAAACTAGCATGGCTTTTTACAACATTGCGGTCGTTTATCCGAGATGGCCGCCAAAATACTCCAAAAATGGCCGTTTCTTCAATTAGATATTATTTTTTAATAAGATATTATCAATCCTTGTCATAAAATTTCAACCAGAATAATGGAATGAAACACAAACCGATTTGGCCACATGAAAATCGCATCCGGTGGCCATCTTTCAAAATAGCCGCCATTCTCATGTATTAATAAGGCCTATATATGAAAATATCAAATAGAAATGAATCCCAAGTGATGAATTTCGTCGGGATTTTTTATATACCTTTCCTGCATAGTCTTTTTTGCAACCAATATAAACCAAATTGATGTCTTTATAACATGGCTGCCCTTTTCCAAGATGGCCGCCAAAATATTCAAATGTTCATAGTTTCTTCAAGGAAATCGTATTACTTTTAACAAAAAAGATATCAACCCCTCTCTTTAAGTATCAGCTAATGAAATGAATGACATACAAGCAAAATTGTTCTAAGAGAATATATATAATATTGCTATTGAAATGGCGACCATTTTTGTATTATCTTAACTGTCTTATTGGCCTCCATAATTAAATACCGGTCATCGTCGATTACTTTGAAAAACAACAGCTTAATTAACATTGTTTAAAGGAGAAAAGAAATGTCAAAATAACCGTTTTTTATCCTTTAGATAACAAAAAAATATTTAAGATGAACTATTTGAAAAATTAAAATTCGATTAGATAATGATGAAAATTACGATTTTCTAAAAGTACGCTGCACACCTGTAATCAGGCCCTAAATCTGGGTCAAGTGCGTGTGACGTCACCATAGGCGGGATGACAGATCGATGACACGGTTTTCGTAATGGCGGATCATACAAATTGAATAGCGATGCCTTATTTTCAACGGATTTAGCGTGAAATTATCACATATAAGAACAAGATGCCTTATAGGTGTGCGGCACCAGGATGCCGGAACGAAAATTCATCAAAATGTGCGGTGTTTTCTTTCCCATCAGACGAGAAACTATGTTTAAAGTGGAGAGTGAATATGAACCGTGGTCAAAGTGCGAAAGAAAAGCATGTCTTGTGGAAAAATACCAAATAGGGTAACTCGCCCTTGAGTCGAATTCGCCCTTGAGTCGAACAATTTCAAGACAATATTTCTACCGATCATAAGCGTTGTTTCCGTATAACGCTGTTATTTTTAGATATTTCGATATTTCGTCATATAGGATACATGTGGTCCTTTCCGGTAATTTCTTCCATATCTTCTTCGAGCTGCTTACCTCAATGACAGAAAAGTCATGTTCGGCGAACAAACTTTTTCGTATTTTTAAAAAAACAAAGGTCAAAAAGGAATGTTATGGGGGGGGCAAACGAATCATTTTAGACAAAATGAGTGTGTTTTTTGTTTAGATCAGCTTATCTATGCTTACATTATTTTTAATTTACACATTTTCATTTGATAGTTTACACATGTGACGTAATCAAAGTCGGATGAATGATTTGCCCTTAAACCAAACACGATTAGCCCTTGAGACGAACGGTGTTTAGCTTAAGGGCTATGGGGAAATCTAGACTTGTAAGCCACGATTCCTGTATAATGAAACTGTACAATTACAAAATGTATCTAAATTGGAAGATAATTGATCTGCAGTCGACAAAATATTTGTTTTCTATTAGAATTTTTACCGTACACGACAGATGCCTGAGAGGAAAGACGAAATGATTGTATATTATATTCATTTCCCTCGATGTTTTGGTCAAAGCCATGGATTATTCGGAATGTAGATGTACTCTGTGCTATAAATGTATGCCTTTTCAGTAGGCCTTCACTGATATAACACACATCCTTCATTAACCCTTTTCCACACAGCAAAAACCGACGTTCGACTCAAGGGCGAGGGTGTTCGTGTCATGGGCGAAAAACGGTATTTGATCTTTTTTGCATATGTAGCGTCCTATATGGCCGGTAACCAACCAGAAACACGTCTAAATAATCTTAGGGTAATATCCGAGGCATCCAGGCTATTCTACACCTGGTACCCTTTCAAGTTTTGAGCGAGTCGGGTGACGAAAAGTTAACCCGTTCGACTCATGGGCGAATTACCCTATTCGAAGTTGTGCCAGGAACATTTCACCGATGACTGTTTCCAAATAAATCCGCGAGTTGCAGCTGATATTGGATTCAAAATAAATAAACTATTACTGAAAGCCGACGCCGTTCCGACCGTATTCTTTGGTAACAAAAAGCCAACCCCAACTGGCCCAGTACGCGGTGCATACGAGAAAAGGAAGAGACAAGAGGTAAATACCACCTTTTCCCCATAATAGATCTAGTTTATCGAAATGAATTAAAGAAATTAAGAAATGCTGCACAGTTGTCAGTTCAGGACTTTCTCCCGGTATGTGGATCAAGGGCTTCTTGGGGGGGGGGGGGGGGCGCTAGGGCATGATTTTCCTACTAGTTTATTTCAAAACACAATCTTGATTGACTTAACTCGGCACTGAACTTCAGTAATATACATGTATGTAAATGAAATAATCAGGCTTTTGATGGCTTTAGAAGCCCTTTGATGTAAACAGCGGTGGATTCTGGATTTGGGAAGTTTCTTGTTAGCCGTCCTCAAAGTTTAAATGGTTGCCAGTAAAGTCACAAAATAGAGTAATATTTCATCAATACAGAAGAAAATGAGCGGGGGTATGGGGGCAGTAGCCCCCATAAATAATCACAAAATGAAATAAAGCTGGGGTGTGCCCCCAAAAATACTTTCTAGTAAATTTTATAGGGACCGGTATATTAGATGTGTTCCCCGGATTTTTGTGAGTGGGGTTCGAATAAGCAAGTGTGTGGAGGGGGGGGGGGGGGGGGGTCTGTAACCCTCCTATACACATTCAATTGGCGGATCCAGGATTTTTGTGAGGGGTGGGGGGGTGAATATACAAATAGGGGGGGTTCGTTTTCCTCTTATTACACAACTTTTGGCTGAATTTGTGCATGAAAATGAAACAATCAGGCTACAGAGGGGGTTTGTTTGAACCCCTCGAACCCTCCTCTGGATCCGCCACTGCTACAGACCTTCTAGATCTACCCTGGACACAGATAGCTAGATAATTGATATTATTTCTATCAACTCTTGTACCTGCAGTTTCAATTAAGGGACAATTACAAGGTTGTAGATAGTTGCAATAAAGTATTAGTAACTAAAACCTTTTTGAATTTTGATCTGGGTTTCCACACCAGTACCTATCATCAAGTTTGTGGCTACGATACAGGGGTGGATCCAGGATTTCTGTAAGGGGGTTCGAATATACAAGAAGGAGGGTTCGTTTGCTTAGAATTACACAATTTTTACTGAATTTCTGCATGATAATGAAATAATCAGGCTACCGAGGGGGGTTCGTTTGAGCCCCCCGAACCCCCTCTGGATCTGCCACTGGGATATCGCAGCTAGGATGTAGAATGACACAGAGTGAGACAAAATACTGTTTTTCCAAAAATATGTCATGGATTACCTGATTGAATGGAACACTATTTTTTCTGGTTGTGTTAGTAAGAATTCTATTTCTTTTATGTTTTAGATCCTGAGAAACATTACTAACTGTATGTTTACCAATGAAAAACAACAAAACCCCAGCAGTGCCTCAGAGAATAAACCAGAAAATGAGGTTGAGGAAATTTACACCGCTGTTCCTGTAGAAACATACTGTAACTTCAATGGCCAGGAAAACATTGAACCAGATAATACATGCACAGGAGAAGGCCAAAATAAACGGGTATGTTTGGATTGCATTTTATAATTTTGTTGATTAACGCTTTCCGAAACAAGACCTCTGGTTTTGACGTCCCTAAAAGAATACGCTTTGGAAAACATTTAGGCAAAAGAAGAAAATGCTGATAAACATAATTTTCTCCTTTTTTATCAATATTTTCTGTGCTGTATTGTACACAATTCCTATCTTCTTCTATATACATATTGTCGTCTGCAACAGCTTTCATTTTAGACCACCCCAAATTTCTGTGGTAATTAATTGATCAGAATTTGACAAGTTTCTCAACCTGACAATTTTATATGAAATCTAAAAGGGACAAAGTTGGCACTGGACAAAACACGTACTTTTGACTCGTTCCTTGTTGACACAAGTCATGTGTCCACTATAATTGCTCAAAACTGTGAGCAAATTTGGAAAATTACCAACAAAGTCCACAAAAAGAATCCGAAATTTATTATTCATCAACATTGAGTATTATTAATTACACATCAGGGGTGCGGAATTCACATGCCCGACTTGCCCGACCTGGGTTTTGCGGTGGACGGGCAAGGGCTTTTTTCAAGTGAGCTTGTCCGTGGGCAAGTGCATATCAAGGGGATCAAAATGGGATAAAAACGAAATTTTAATCTTATTTTTGCTCACGATCCGTCTGAAAAAATCCATTTCAATCAAATCACATTTTGATTTTAAAAGGTAAACATTTGTTTGAATTGTGTTCATTCAGTTTTATATGTTAACTGAAATATTATTTTCCTGTCTAGATGTTGTTTTTTTCTGGACAAGTAAACTTTGCCTTTGGACAAGTAGAAATTTGAGTTCAACTTGTCCAAGGACAAGTGGAAAAATTCCATATTTCCACACCCCTGCACATACATGTGTGCAATTAAAATTCAGTGTTTGTGCCTACATCAATATTAATTGACCTACTTTAAAAAAAAGAACAAAAAAAAAACTTTAGCTTGGCTGCATCTCATGTACTTTTATAGATAGAGCCTTGATATTTCACATATGTGACCCGTCGCGCTAAAAGGTACCTTGTCGGGTGTGTGAAAAATATCGACCCTAGTCAGTCTGCGCAGTCCGCGCAGCCAGACTAGGGCCGACACTTTTCACTTGTATGTACATTTTTATATCTGGAATGTTTTCCCTATCTTACTTTACGTTCATTTTTCGAATACAGTATCTGGTTTACCTGTGCTGAATCTGAAAAGTTTGTCAAAGTTTGGATTTTTGGTATTCGGATAAGGTCCCTTTTAGCGTGACGGGTCACATATGGATATCTCATGACTTTGGCATTGTGACCATGACCTTTGACCTCTTGACATTGACCTTTTACCTTGAACTCTTTTTTTGATACAAGCTCTCATAATAGACAAGCTATGTTGTCCGCGGACAAATCTTGTTGCTGTTTGGAATGGTGTTAATTTGAATGATTATGTATTGTTTCTTTATGTTACTTTTACAGAGATGGCGTCATAGGAGTGCACAAACGCCAATGACCTGGAGGTCAAAACTTCCAGTCCCTGTAAAGTCCAGCTACACCCAAACAAGACCAGAGACACGGGAGCAAGGTGTCCAGACAGACCCGTGCGACATGACCAGGACATGTGACAAACAACCATTGGACGAAAGTTTCCACTCCGAGATTATGGACATGGCTGAAGAAGACAAAACAGATGAGGACTATTTGCCCGGAATGGAGTTCGACAATAGGTACTAATTAATATTTATAAGTGATCTTTGACCTTGGACTTCATGTTCAGGGAGCAACAAAATTTGATTAACAGAGCCTGAAAGCTTGAAGAAAGTGATATATTCCAGGGCCTGTATTACTATTAGTAATAGTATTACTGACTCTGTTTATTCTAACTTGATAACCTTATCCGAAAATGTTTGGGAAAAGTAAATTCTTTTCCAAAGCAATAAAGATCTAGACTGGTCCAATTTGAAAACATCAAAATAAATGTCACCAAATATATATAATATGATATATACTCATCCGCAAATATACAGAACTGAAGTATTTTAAAAAAGGAAAATTAAAATTAAAATTAAGGTTGTGTACCCCTAATGAGATTCGTGGAACGTCAGAATTATTTGGGCGATGTCGAAAACTTTCGGCGTTGTAATTTTCCACTGAATGTTTACGACCGTGTGAAAAAGTTTGGATACATAACAACATTGGTCGAAAAAATCTGATGTTTCATGAATCTCAATATGGCCTCATTACGGGTATTCTGCCTTTATCAGCTTTTCCTTCTTTTCGTCCATGCTTTACACAAAACTGTCAATGAGGTAGATTTAGTAAAATGTGTTTGTCAAAGGGGTAAATGATAACATGCCTAGAATGAAAAAAAAAACAAAAACATTGTTTATTTTCAGTGATGATGATGATGATGATGACGAGACATGCCAGACAGACCACGGGGACATGAAGTATATCGTGTATGAATCGCAGCTCAAACAGTTACTGTCAGTGTGTAGATTTTGTTCATTGAAAAGCAATCAAATTTCAAAGAGGACATGTGGGACACTAGTGACTTTTCAAACTGTATGTGAAGTGTGTGAGAACAAATTCTGTTGGACTAGTCAGCCGACTGATGACAGAATGCCCCCGGGTAATCTTCTCCTCAGTGCCAGCATCCTGTTCAGTGGCTCAAGTCCAGTTAAAGCCCTGAACATGCTCAAGTTTAACAGAATTGCAGCGTTTTCTATGAAAACATACTACAACATCCAAAATTGTTATCTGCTGCCCTCCATAAACACCGTATGGGAGCGTCAGCAACAACAGATGCTGCAGGCTGTGAGTGGTCCCCTGCGACTGGGAGGAGATGCCCGCTGCTGTTCACCAGGCCACTCTGCTAAATATGGAAGCTATTCCCTGATGGATATCCAGCAGTCCAAGATAGTCGACATGCAGCTAGTACAGGTAAATAGTTCATGGAAGGATTGTATGCACTTATTTTAAATTTCAGAGAAAAACAAACTCAAAAGCCAAAACAGGCCAAAGTGTTGTCAAAGTTAAGGATTACAACCCATTATTAGCTCACCTGAGCACGAAGTGCTCAAGGTGAGCTATTGTGGTCACTTTTTGTCCGTCGTCCGTCTGTCCGTCTGTCCGTCCGTCCACAATTTCGTGTTTACACTCTAGCATCTACAAATATAAGCCAATCTTGACCAAACTTGGTCAAAACATGTATGGCCATAAGATCTCGGATGAGTTCGATTATGGGTCAGATCGAACTAGAAAGTCAGGAGTTATCTGCCCTTGAATGCGAAGAATACTTAGTTTTGACATTGTTTACACTCTAGCATCTACAATTATTGATCAATCAAGACAAATCTTGGACATAACATTGCAGACCATAAGATCTCGGATGAGTTCGATTTTCAGTCTGATCTGACCAGAAAGACGAGAGTTATGTGCCCTTGAATTTGACAAAATTGCCATTTTCGGCTGTTTTTGACCTTGTTTACACTCTAGAATCTACAATTATTCATCAATCAAGACAAAACTTTGACACAATGTTTGGGACCATGAGATCTCGGATGAGTATGATTTTCAGTCTGATCTGATCAGAAAGTCAAGAGTGACTTGCCCTTGAATTTGACAAAATTGTCATTTTTGGCTGTTTTCGATGATGTTTACACTCTAGAATCTACAATTATTGATCAATCAATCCAAAACTTGGACAAACTATTGGGGATCATAAGATCTGGGATGAGTTTGATTTTCAGTCTTATCTGATCAGAAAGTTGAGAGTTATGAGCCCTTGAATTTGACAAAATTGCCGTTTTTGACTGTTTTCGACCTTATTTACACTCTAGAATATACAATTTTTGACCAATCAAGACAAATCTTGGACACAAGGTTGGAGACCATAAGATCTCAGATGAGTTTGATTTTCAGTCTGATCTGACAAGAAAGATGAGATATATGTGCCCTTGAATTTAATAAAATTGCTGATTTCGGCTGTTTTTGACATTGTTTACACTCTATAATCTACTATTATTTATCAATTAAGACAAAACTTGATATGTTTGAGACCATAAGATCTCGGATGAGTTCGATTTTCAGCCTGATCTGACTAGAAAGTCGAGAGTTATGTGCCCTTGAATTTGACAAAAGTGCTGTTTTCGGCTGTTTTCGACCTTGTTTATACTCCAGAATCTACAATTATTTATCAAACAAGACAAATCTTGGACACAATGTTGGGTACGATGAAATCTTGGATGAGTTCGATTTTTACAATGTTATTGACCATAAGTTCGTTTTCAGTCTTAAAGTCATAAATATTTTTTGAATTGAAGAAAAGTGTTGCTTATATCATTTTGGTTCAGGTGAGCGATATAGGACCATCATGGTCCTCTTGTAATTTATTAGATACCGGTAATAAACATTTCATGGGTATTCCTTAGCAATTTCCATTGTCACAGATGATGTGCGGAAATTGACAAGGGCATCACTTGTTCATTGCACCTGTTATTGTATTGATTTATCAACTGACAATCAAAACAATCGACATGCCAATTGCAAAGAATTTCGTGCTAACATTTTACAATAGACTAGGTTTACCGTATGTTTTGATAAACCATCGGTGTTGTTATAAAATCTCGTACATACGGCTTAAATTAAGTCGTAGTTACAAAATTTTATAACAACACCTACGAAATACTATTTTGTTTGTCCGAATTTACTTCTCGATTAACTGGATAAAATCGTTCCCTATAAACTAACACATGTCCATTGTTTGTATTAAATTCTATGTTGGGCAGAGCGATCTGTCGATTGGTCAATTGATGACCAACAGAAATGGATAAATATCATTCTATTCGAAACCGAACAGAAGTCGAATAACCATGAGTATCTTATTCACTAATTGAATAAGCCACACTCTTTATTTTTAGCTGAACTAGGCAAAGCATGTAATCAAATTTGTCTGTCTGTCCATCCAGAATTTTGTGTTTGCCTCCTACAAGCATCCACAGATATAAACTAATGTTGACCTATCATTTCAGTGCAATGAAGTAGCCAACTCAAATGCGATGGAGTTAGAGGGGTTGAAGAGATGCTTGTCTAAACTAGCAGATGAAGGTATTGAGGTGTCAGATATCACAACAGACAGACACCCACAGGTGAAAAAGTATCTGAGAGAACAACATCCAACAATAAACCACTGGTTCGATGTATGGCATGTAGCTAAAGGTAATTTTTGATGAAGCCAAGGTTACTTCTTTATGTAGTATACCTATGATTCCCAAACAACAATTTTACTCGGAACTACAGATAAACAGGGTTATGACTGTTCACAAAGCAATATTTCCTTTATTGTCAATCTAACCCCATGTTATGAACACACACATTGGAATCATCTGCAGAGGATTCAAATGAGTACACACAACAAGAGATTTGGATTTCAAATTTAACAAAACTACCTTTTGCAGCTCTCTTACCAGTAGATCTACATGTTATTTTAAAACCAATAGTTAGGTGAAATGTGTAAATGTGACAGAAGTATGTACATGTATTTTTTTAACATTAACATCAATCAGGCCCGTAGGAAGGGGGGGGGGGGGGGCTAGGTCCCCCAAAGTTGGCCAAAAATGTCAAATTTTCCATTTTTCACAGTGAAAATTTGGGAAATTCAAATTAGAAAGTATTAAATATTTTCTCTTTTTTTGCAGGTGTAAAAAAGAAGATCGAGGTAGCCAGTAAGCGAAAAGGGTGTGAAGTATTAGGGAGATGGGCACAGTCCTTGTCCAATCACCTATACTATTGTGCTGCCAGCAGTGAAGGGAATGGTGAAGTAGTGGTTGCCAAATGGAAGTCGGTCTTGAACCATGTAGCGGACAAGCATGATGGTCATGGTCCATTGTTCCCATCCTGTCTCCATGGACCTTTAGATGACAGAGAATGGATCAAAAATGGTAACTATTCTGACAATTCTTGAGCAGTTGCCTATGGATACTTTGTGATGTCCGTAGTCGAGAGGTAGAGCGAAGAGGTTCCGAGTTCGCTCTCCGGTAGCGGAGGTTGTTCGAGACTTCTCATTGGCCCACACATTCGGCGCGAGTACTGGTCAGTGTATTTCCAGGAAGCTGAATCGAGAGGGATTAAAATAAGTTGAAAAAACTTGCTTCCCAATCAATGTAGAATAAACATGTTCAAAGGAACGTCTGAAGAAAGAAAGACACATTTTTAGATGAGCCCTTTTGTAACGATACAGGACTTCATGTCGCAGTAAAAGTGTCTGTGTCAGTACCTTAGACACATATTTCAACCTTGCCTATGTCTCATGCTACCTTATTGGAGATGAAACACTAATAATATATTTCACACATGGATACCTACTGTCATGACCATTAAAAACCACAGCCTTTTACCACATCATCTGGGTGTTTGACGTAGTGAAGGCGTTGGTTGATTATAGACTTGACCATAAAGAAGTTGAACATATTAGATGTCTTATTACCCTTTCATCTGTTTCAGGTTCAAAACCCCATAAAGAGCTGACAGAGATAGTAGAGAGACAGGGGTTGGTTCGGGATATCAAGAAATTATCCCCATCGGACCAGACGTACAGTTTGGAGTCGTTTCACAAGATCTGCTGCCTTTTTGCCACCAAATTTGTACATTTCTTCTACTGCAGCATGGAAGGAAGGCAAGTTTGTTTTCTCTCTGTAGGGTTCTATATTCCCAATCGAAATTGAGTTTATTGAGTTTATTGGGGTTTTACGCCGTTTTCAACTACCAGGGTCATATCGCGGCGGCTGGAGCACCTACTCATGGATTCCTGTTGTTTCTCAAACCAGTACTACCACAACACCCTTACCGAGCCTCCAGCTGCTCGCCCACTTAGGTTAATGATTTCAAACCCATTGGTGGATGACAATTTTGTCAGAAAGGGTATTTGCCGCGGCCGGGTATCGAACCCGGGACCTCTCGAATGAAAGGCAGATGCGCTACCAACTGCGCTAAGGCCGAAAGCAGTCTATTGGTATGGGACTTCTTGCCTCTTTTCAATATCGTTTTTTAGCTCCACTGGCCGAAGGCCAGCGAGCTATTGTCATGGCGTTGTGTCCGTCGTGCGTGCGTGCGTCCGTCCGTCCGTGCGTCCGTCCGTCCGTCCGTTAACTTTTTCTTTAAAAATCTTCTCCTCAGAAACTACTGGATGTATTTCAACCAAACTTCACAGGAATGATCCTTGGGTGACCCTTTCTCAGATTCCTTCAAAGAATTTTGATCGAACCAGAATAACCTGAGTTATCTGCCCTTGAATGTCAAAAATAGCTGGTTTTGACTTTATTTTTACTCTAAAATCTACAAATATCAACTAATCAAGACAAAACTTGGACAGAATATATATAAGCATAATATCCTGCCTGGGTATAATTTTTAGCTTGATCGGAATTATATATCATGAGTTATGTGCCCTTGAATTTGACAAAATTGCCATTTTCAACTCTATTTTGACTTTGATTTCACTCTAGCAACTACAAATATTGACAAATCTAAACAAAACTTTCACAAAATGTTGGTGACTATAAGATCTTGCCTTGGTGTAATTTTCAGCTTGTTTACATTTGTCAAAAAATGTGGCCATGGCAGGGAGGAAGGGGCTTATCAGACTTAAAGAAATCATAAGAAAATTCTTAAAAAATCAACCAGTGTGCCCAATTGAACCAAACTTTGCAGGAATGAGCCTTTAGTCGTTCTTTTTAAAATTTGTTCACAAATTTTTATATTTGTCAAAAAAATGTGGCTGTGGCAGGGAGAAAGGGGCTTATCAGACTTACAGAAATCATAAGAAAATTCTTTAAAAATCAACCATAAGGCCAATTGTAACCAGACTTTGCAAGAATGTTCTTTGAGTCTCTTTTCAAAATTTATTCACAAATATCAAGATTTGGCTGCCCCTGTGTAAGGCTTACAAGAAATCGTGGGATAATTCTTCCACTTTAACCAGTGGAGCGATTCAGGCCCTCCTGGGCCTCTTGTTTTATCCAAGCTTGGGCTTGAAATTCTCGGTGCATCATCTATGTGTAAAAATATATTGTCTTGGGACACCATTTAAAATTTTACCAATGTCTATAATTAACTTCATTGGGCAAACTTGTTTCTTGACTTTTCTATATTATAAAACTGTTTAAATCAATTCCTCCATGTTCCAGAAACTTTTAATGCAATGCTATTCTTGTTCTTTACAGACTTAAACTTGCTGCTCTCCACTTCAATGAAAACTCGAACAGAGAACAGTGTTTAAACAAAGATGGGTCATTAAGATGGCAGATTTCCAGGCCCAAGTACAAACATGGTAATCCCACAGCCAAGGAAATGAAAGTAGCCCTATCTTATGGTAAGTTCCACTTAAAGCTACTATTTCCCAGATTTGGACCAAAAAATTGTCAAATACAAACGAAATGTACACTTTTTAAGCTTTATATGACCTGATTAAATGATTACGAGAAACTATTGAAGCAACGACTCATTTTTTCGCAATTTGATACCAAATTCATGAAGCGATGTCGAAAGTAGGTCAAAACAGTAGGACATGCGACTTTCTTAAATGACGTCACAACATACATGATGACGTCATATTGAAATTTAAGTATAAATCTCGTTTGAATCATGGTCCGCGCTGTATGCGCATGCGCAACAATTTGAAAATAATTCTAACCCCATCAGTGATGGGGTTGAATTTAGGCTTGGATTCTCCCTAAATTCAGCTATCTGTCTTGTAATTTCGGCCCATTCTCTGTCTGAATCGCATATTATCAACCATTCCGAGGTGGTCAACACAAAAGTTTTGCATATTTTTTCAAAAAATTTCATTTTTTGCAATTAGACCATCTGTTACCGTCGCCCTTTAATATGGAGAGCATTTTTTGGCTGCCTATGTCACCCAAATTAGTAAATCTTTATTTCTTCAATTTCTTCTCCAGACTATATCATCCCATGAAAATATATAGGTTATACTATTTAGATATGGGACAAAATAGGACAGTCATCAAAATATAGGGCAAATATAGGATATAGGTCAGAAGTTGACACCCTGCAATTCACCACATAATCTAAACGATCAAAATGAATCAATGTTTGAATGGCATTTTTTTTTCATTTATCCAGAATATATTGACAATTTAATGGAGGAAGTGTGGAATAGAAGACAACAATACCAAACCTACAGACAAAGTAGAGAAGAACTGAAACCCTATCTGATGTCAACTCCACGACCTGTGAGCTTAACTTATGAAGTGGTAGATAAGCAGGCCATCATTGAAGCCCATAGGACGAGATTTTCATCTATTCAATGATTGAATTTATACCTTATGGTTACAGACTAGCCTTGAAATTGCATATAGAAATGTGGTGTAGACAGTTTTGACACTGTTCCAAACATTCACGTGTATTCATGTCTAAAATTTCCATAGTAAAATCTTGTGAGCTGTGATTAACCCTTTCCCGAACAAGAACTGGTTTTGACGTCAATAATAGAAAAGGCTTGGGAAAACATTGAAGCAAAAGAAGAAACTGCTGATAAAAAGCAGTTTCTCCTTTTGTCTCAATATTTCTGTGCCATATTTTACACAAATCCTATCTTTAATAACATCCATTTTGTCTTTTGTGACAGTTTTTGAAGTGGATCACCCTAAAAATTTGTCGTTTGGGAAAGGGTTAAGCCCTAGAGGGCAACAAAGGAAAATCAGGAAATGCTTTTCTTCTTTTCTTCGTTGTCTTCTTCCCTGATCACACACATTTGCTATCTTCAGGTTCTCATAATATGGAATTAAAGTTTTAGTATTCGGATCAGTCTAAACTTATGTTGTCTGGGTACGGATTTGAGTCCTTGCATAGTGTGCCATTGCATTTCGTTTCGGCAATGGTAGGCGGAAGTGTAATTTCTTAATGATATCTGTGTTAGCCTTTCCCATGCAGCAACCATTCGAAAGCCTTTTCGACATCCATTTGACAAGGCCTTGGCGGAAAAAAAGAAAACATTGATTATCAGCATTTTCCAAGATTATCTAGCTCTAATGTGAAGAACTCAAGAATATGCATTCTTTTTGTCATATTGTTTTCTGTTCAATTTGGGTCTGTTTACCATTTTGTCATTTTGGAAAGGGTTGGATTATATTTATTTGATTTTCAAAGCTGCTGCAAATGACAAATTGGATTTATTAATTCAAAGTTGGGCTATTTAACATAGCACAGAAATCATTGAGACAAAAGTAGAATTTGCTGGTTACCAAGTTGCTTCTGATGCCTCAATGTTTTCTCCAGCTTCTTCGATGAGACATGTAAAATCAGGTAGTGTGTGGGAAAGGATTAAACAACTACATTATTTGCATACCATTTTTTTTTTATTGAATACTATCATTGTCGGTGTAAATGTAAAAGCAAAACCTTGTATGTCGATTTGTGAGATTTTCAAAGTCAAATCTTGTGTGCCCAGTTAAGACAATTCTTGCATATTTTGGGGTATTTTTATTGATCTGTATTAATGACATATTATTTGTGAACAACATGTAAATCCTTTCTGTTTGGGAAAAGTTATTACACTTTTTTCCGTCCCTTTCAAAATTTACCAAAAACGAGATACAAGGTTTTGCATTTACTACGACGTCATGCATTGTTAATGTACATGTATATACAATCATATATAAACAGTTCAGGAAAAGGATGCATGTCGTAACATATACATTTATAGATGATGATTGAAAATATACATAACAGTGATGATAAATTGATTACACCTGCTTGGAGGAAACCATTTCCCAAACAAGACCTGTTTTAACATCCCAAATACTGGAAGCTTTGGAAAACATTGAGGCAAAAGGAGAAAATGCTAGTAACTGTTGCCATAACCCATTGCCACACAAGAACTCTTCTTGACTCCCCCAATAATAATAGCCATGAAAAATATCGTGGAAAATGAAGAAATTGCTTGTGATGATAATTATCTTCATTTCCCACCATGTTTTTCTTCTAAAAAGACCCCAAAATTAAATGTTTGATTCACCTGATTTGTCATCTGCATGATTTTAAAATTTGGACCACCCTAAAATTTTGTCGTTTGGTAATCAGTTATTATTTTAAATGATGTGCTGTACATTGATAAGATATTATTAATCGGATTGTTCACCAAATCCTATGTTGTGGGAACTCATTTTCATCCTCTCGTCAAGACGATTCTAATGATGCCCACAACATAGGGTTTTGAATTCAAATAACAAAGTTAGATGGCTTTCACAGCCACTCATCTGTTGCTCTGAGTACACATCTATCCTTTTCCGTCAATGCTCTATGATCAGGGGCGTTCCTGGGGCCGAAATTGGAGTACTCCCTTACCAAAAAGAAGAAGGGGTCTGGGGGTGCGCAGACCCCAGGTAGGTGAAGGTGCAGAGCCCCTCTAGGGGGTCCCGAGGGGGGGGGGGCGAAAAATGGAATAAGAGATTCAGAAAGATTTTTTTGCCTAGGGATGTTTTCCCCAATATGAAGTGAATATCTTTACCAATACAGGCGCGTAAAGTGGTTATGAACTTTGGGGCTGCAAACGGGGAGGGTTTGGGAGGGGTGTCCCCTCCCTCTACGAAAGAAAATTTTATAAATGAGTAAACGAAATGGTGCCATTTCCTGGACTTTAAATTCCATTTCTGTCTAATTGTAACGATTAGAATCAGGTATAAAACAGTGAAATAATATCTATTTTAGACTGAATCCAAGTGTGTGTGTTAGCCTACTGATGGAACAAATTATGACAGTTTATAAATCATACAGTCAGGACGACGACTTATTATGACAAAATACCGAAATATTGTTGGAGAAAAGATATGTCAACTCAACATATTTCTTTCAGAAACAGAAAAAATGCCATATGAATGGATGGTTAAAAGAGGTTCAAATTCGTATTGAATCATAGACAATCAGTGCCGGATCCAGGATTTCTGTGAGGGGGTTCGAATATACAATTTATATGGGTTTTGTTTTGTTATTATTTAACAATTTTGACTGAATTTCTCTATGAAAATGAAACAGTAAGGCTATACAGAGGGGGTTCCTTTGAACCGCCTTTAAATCCAGAACTGCCAATGCACTTTACCGGCGCACTGCGAATATTTTGGAAATATGGTTCAGTGGGGCCGAGGGGTGTTATTTCAAATTATAGTCACAGTTTGAAAAAAAGATATTCCGCATACAAAGCGAGATGTCCGTATTTACCCGCCTGTCCGTCACGTCACTAAGTAATTTTAAGGGGAGTAACCACGGCCGATACGAGTTTTACTAGCGACAAATACACACAAGAGAAAATATGACAAAATTACTAAGAAAACAAATTCAACCTTTATAAAAATGACATTTTTGCTACAATCATTTACGAAATAATATTCTAGTGAATTCATACTTACCTTGTGCCCCTTAGGCTTTGGTTTAACACCCTTTTTATGCCACAGAAAAAAAACATTTTTCGAATTCGGAGTACTCCCGGGAGTATGGGAGTATGCCTGGATACGCGCCTGATGATATAAAACATAGTTATAGCCTTTGAAACGTTTCAACTTAGACAAGTCTGGTTGACTTATTCAACTTTTCCAGACGAAAGGAAATTTCCACTCTGACAATTGACTTTCTATAACAGCACTTGGTTTTACTGTAAAGTTGGCTTTGGAAAACATTGAGACAAATGAAGTATTTTCTACTTTTGCCTCAATATTTGTAATGATATATCAGGCACAAATAATATCTTCATCTTGTTATCCTAGAATATACAAACATTTTCTGTGTCGACTCCATTATATTTTGAATTCTGAACAGTTCATATATTTATCCTTTCACTAATTTTAGGACTCAGAAAGGCTATGTAGCCCTTACCCAAACGACCTGGCCCTGGTTTTTCGAAAAGACATAAGTACATACTCATGAGTACATGCTCAACTTCAATGGAATACTCTCCTACGTTGAAGGGTATTCAATTTAAGTGCACGTAAATTAGTGTGATTTAAGTATGGTGCTCAGATTTGAGTCTGAGAATGTACTTACGTTTTTTTGAGAAACCGGGCCTGTTTTGATGTCCGTGAAAAAACATTGCGGCAAAGGAAGAAAATGCTCCTTTTGCCTCAATATTTTCTTGGTTATATTGTACACAAATTCTACATTGGCGTTCATTTTATCATCTGCAGCAGCTTTTATATGGAGTCAGTCTATCTATTCCGTTTGGAAGAGGGTTATCAGTATTGAGACAAAAAAACAATGCTATTTACAAGTGCTTTATTTTTTATGTGCTACCTTTATTATAGATTCTCTTTTAAACAAGAAGATTACCGTTGTTTTGATAAAGCAATTCTGCTGTAATGATTCTGGTTTAAATGTGAATCCATTATACATGCTATTGTTAATTAGAATTATATTCACAATATGTCATAGTTTGGTTTTAGTTCATCCATCAGTAGTGCCTTGAATATTTAAACCCTGTGAATTGTTCGGACTGCCACTTTTGTCTTATCTTGCTGACTGCACATGCTGGTAGCACCTTACGGTTCCCACGGCCCAGTCTGTGCCACACCCATCGTGTGAATCTTCGATATGCAACATATCGGTACAGCCTGCAATAAATAATATGCCATATATGAAAGTATAATAAATATTGATTGTTCTAATTATTAGATCCATTTCCAGAAAACAGACCAACCAAAGTGAGAGTGATAAAGATACTTGTCTTTTCATTTCAACCAATTAACTTGTTTGAACAAGTTAATTTAAAAAGGCCAATTGCTTTTGTAGCACATGGGTCAAAACCATTTTATTTTTAGTCTGGTACATTTCTAAGCCACACAATTTGTATTTCTCATGTATTATTCCATGTTTCTGGAAATGGGTCTAGTAAACAATTTTCGGAGTCTTGTTGAATATTATAGATTTTATTTAATGAATGTATTTAATTTGAAATGAAATGTATTAAATTTTTTAATATCTACCAAAGTGTTACCTTGTCATTTCCACCTTTTGATAGCAACCTGAATCAAAACCCTTCCCAAATGAATTATTCTTTGGGTGATTGACTATGATTCAAATGAAAGGCTTTGGCAGAAAACAAAATACTTGAAGAGAAAGATTGGAGTTATGTGAAACATAATTGACGGTAAAAAATATTTAGGCAAAATGAAAAAATGCTGGATATCAGTATTTCTTCATTTTCCTCAATGTTTTCTTCATAAAGCTGGTCTTTCGGAATGTTCATGTCTAATCAAACATTTTGTGAAAAGAAGAGATTTCATTGATTAAAATTCCCAAACAACAAAATTTCAGGGTGGTCCAATTTGAAAGCTGCTACAGATGACAAAATGAGTCACATCACTAAACCTAAAATTTTATTTAGGAATGATATATCACAGAAAACATTGAGATAAAAGGAGAAAATGCTGGTTAACAGCATTTACATCTTTTCTTTCAATGTTTTCCTTAACCTATTCTATTGGGGATGTCAAAACAAGGTCTTGTTTGAGAAAGGGTTAAATTATCATATGTATCACTCTGCATGAGATATGAAAATCAAGGTTTAGTGATATTGCCACCGCAGCTTCATTTTATCTTGAAGTCTTCAAGAGAAAACTGTAAAGCAAATAACATGTAGACTTACTCATGCACTGGTTCATCATCACCAACATGCCCATACCCATCTAAGAACTCATAAAATGAGGTCTCCACCACATACTCGTTCAGGCAGTTCCCCTCATATCCAGGATGCTGGGTGATACACTCAAGATCTAGGTCTTCCCTAAGGCGGTCAACCAGGTCTATCTCTCTGCAACAACGGCTCTCGTGTTCCGTCTGCATTTGAGGGCACTCTCCACAACGACACCTGGAAATACATATTGAAATAAAACTAAATAGAACTATATCACTTTCCCATACAAGTCGAGACCTTGTTTTGGCGTGCACTGTGCAGTACTAAAATTTTATGTCATGTAAAAAGATAAGACAAAAGGAAATTTTGATAACCAGCTTTTCTCCTTTCGCCTAATGTTTTCTGTGGAAAATTGTAACACAAATCATGTTTTTCAACAGGAATTTTGTGATCTGCAAGACCTGAAGTTCTACATGTATCCAACAATCCAAGTTGTTGCCATTTGGGAAAGGATTAAGCTCAATTCAAATCCATAGGACTTAAATTAACGAGCCACGATTATGTCAATCATTATCGTATTCATTGAACATACCTAAACCAGGCCTGCCTCAACGAAAACGGCATTATCCTCTTATAGAATAGGGACGATGCGAAAAGGTGACGAATAGCGTGGTTATTTGATCGTCACTATCTGAAGCATATATGTTGATGTTCAAGTCTAATCATACCCTGGTCGAACTCTCTCAACTCGAATTACGAACATAACATAATGAATAGAGGATTATTAATTACGATTGGAAAACCACCCTACCAGTTTGTGTTTCCGACCCGACCATTCTCATCTTCGGACTGGGATTCGGCGCTCGAATGCTCTGAATCGGAATCCGAAAGTGGTATGTCATTGACGTCTGACCTAATGGGTTCGTACTGGTAGGGCTGTACGCGCTCATACGTAGTCACAAGGACAGATTCTTCGTCGTTTCGTTCAAGAGCTGTCAAATTTGTACTATCCGCCATATTGGTTCGTATTAGGATACCGCTAGTGTGACGTCACATTCAAGTGCGCATGCGTGAATTCTCGATTCCGGACAGGTAAAAAAATCCAATAAATCACGCCGTGTTTTTTGTTAACATCGTCCCCACAAAATAAAACTTTTAAATACGGAATTAACAATTAAATTTATTTAATTTCAAAGAATTTAGAAATGTTTTTAACTCGTGTTCCATAATTTAGGTTTCTTTCCACCTTTAAAGCACTTTCGTGTGATTAGTCGCTTTGCGCTAAGTAAGTCAAAACCTAGTGTTCAAATCATCCTTTGAATCGTCCACACCAAATATCAGAAAACTCATGCATTCTAAACCATATAGTGTAAAAGGAAGTCTTTCTTACATTAATAATGGATGATTGTAAAACAAATCAACAAAAATATGTAAAGTAAATGTTATCCCTGCCAAGAGGACAAATCTAATGATTTGCTTATTTCTCTTCTGAGTAATTTACAAAAAGAGCAAGATCTTAGTGGATACAAATGTACAATAATACTGCAACAGATATTCCTTTATACCTTGCCTTCAATGATATACCAACTTCGTTCAATCCAGCTCTATTAGATGATAATGAGGGCAAAGAGAAAACTTTGACACTGCATAAGCCAAGTATCATAATAGATACCGCCTTTTATCTACAATATAAAGCTCAAACGGGCACAGAAACAAGGTTCCATTACAGATGAAGACAGCTGTAAAAGGTCTATAGAATCTGATTTGCAAACGACGAGGTCTTAACAAAATATGATACAACAATAGTTTTGTAAAAGATTTACAAGTATCATGTGGCTTTTTTAACTTGTTATATACCGGTATATCATGGAATTCATGGCTTCTGAGAAAGTCCAGTTTTCAAACTTCATGACTTAGTCCTATTGTATAAGCACCATATCAATGCGCAAAACAGGCTGCATACAAAGCTGGCAATATTTAGAGACTGTGTAATATTCAGCAACCGAATGATTAATGCCGGTCGAAATGGGGATTGCCAAAAGAAAATGAATGTTGGAAAGTTGTTTGGACCCAGTTTCGTAATGCTGCAGAGAGATGGCTACGAATGGGTGCAAAAACTTGAAGTGGACGGTGTAAGTTCAAGAAAGCAGGACTTTTCTGCACTTCACTCTATATCTGCGTCTGTGAAACATCACATGAAAGTTAAAATCATGAATAAGCAGTGGCGGCCATCTATGTTGTACAGCTTCTTCAGTGTTGATATGACTATGTTCACAATCACCAAACCTTGCTTGTATTCGACATACCATCTCTTGTTGTCGAGGGACCCCATATGGGGTGAGGACTAGTTTCCTTGTAAAGGCTGTTGATTTACAGAACTATTCTGGCCAAATAACGAATACACCGGACACATGGATGTTGAAAATAGGAATCAACTGAGACGGCGTTAAAACAATAATTAGCCTCAGTGGGTTTGGCTGCCATCTCTTGTAGGCATATTGTAAAAATTGAAAATCGTCTGCTACACTTTTTAGAGACCTTCTTTGAAAAAAGCCGGTTGGCTGCCCTCTCTCATGGGGATCTTATCAAATTTGAAAACTATATCACTGGGGACTTGTTCCAGATGATTTCCATCTCAGGTCCACAAACACTATAGCTCACTTGTATTCTACATACCATTTCTCTTTGTTGAGGGACCCAATCTTGTAGTCTACTTGTTACGGTAGGTTCTGTGGCTCTAAATTAATTGTCTCACCGAACCGATATACACTACATATTACATTTACAGATATCTATGGCAATCGATTAAAAGAGTAAGAAAATAATGAATACACAGACTTGGTTGGCTGCCATCTGTTATCAAGTCAGTCGAATTTTATATAATTCGTCAATGGAATGAGCCAGTGGGGCTTATAAGTCGAAAAAAGCAAATCAAAGATTTTTTTCCAGTGGTAAAATCGCAATTTTCATATAAAAAATGAAGAACTTTATATTGTATGGCAGCCGTATGAGATTTTGGTTGCCATCTCAAGCACAAATATTGTCTTTTTTACATCTGGCATTTATGTCTGAGTGTTTGAAATGAAAAATGCAAGTGTCTATTAGTTTTAGTACATCATATTTTTACACAGGGAATCTCTATAATGCCCAGATGGTGGCCATCTCAGAAAATGGCCGCCGTATTGAATTTCAAGTGGCTAGCACTTTTTTCTGAAAATGTACACTTGAAACTATATATATACTTATTATAGTAGATTCTGTGGCTCTAAATTAATTGTCTCACCAAACTGATATACACTACATATTACATTTGCAGATATCTATTGCAATCGATTAAAAGAGTAAGAAAATAATGATTACATGGGCTTGGTTGGCTGCCATCTGTTATCAAGTTAGTTGTTTTTTAAAAGATTATTAATTAAATTAGCCAGTAGAGCTTATAAGTCGAAAAAGCAAATCAAAGATTTTTTCCAGCGGTAAATTCGCAATTTTCATATAGAAATAAAGGACTTTATATTGTATGGCTGCCATATGAGATTTTGGTTGCCATCTCACGCACAAATATTGTCTTTTTTACATTTTGCATTTATGTCTGAGTGTTTGAAATTATAAATGCAAGTGTCTATTAGTTTTAGTGCGTCATATCATTGCACAGGGAAGCTCTATAATGCTCAGGTGGCAGCCATCTAAGAAAATGGCCGCCATATTGAATTTCAAGTGGCTAGCACTTTCTTCTGAAAATATACACTTGAAACTATATATATGCCAAATTTCATGCTTGTATCACAAACTGAACGATTATATGAGTTGTGCGCCCCACTATTGTGGAAAATAAAGAAATTGATTGTAACAAGCAATTTCTTCAATTTCCACATCACTTTCAAATCCAAATGGAAATATCTTTGAAATTTTGCTCTTGAAATTGCGGTTGTACTGTTGACAGAAATACCAGGAATCCACAGTTATATGTTCTGCAGTCGCTGCAATATGACCATTATCAGTTGAAAGAGGTGTAAACCCTTTCCCAAACGACGGGTTTTTAGGGTGATTCACTTCAAAAATTGCCACAAACGACAAAATGGATGTAATTATGCCCCCTTTCGAAGAAAATGGGGGTATATTGTTTTGCAAGTGTCGGTCGGAAGGTCGGTCGGTCGGTCGGTCCGTAGGTCAGTCGGTCTGTCCGTAGACCAAACCTTGTCCGGAGCATAACGCGAAAAGTATTGAAGGTAGAATCATGAAACTTCATAGGTGGATAGATCTCATTATGGAGAGGTGCAGTGCACAAGAATCGTAACTCTGCCGATCATATTTTTGGAGTTATTGCCCTTTGTTGATTTTATAACTTGATTCTTGTCCGGAGCATAACTCAAAAAGTATGTAAGGTAGAATCATGAAACTTTACAGGTGGATAGATCTCATTATGGAGAGGTGCAGTGCACAAGAACCGTAACTCTGCTGATCAATTTTTTTGAGTTATTGCCCTTTGTTGATTTTCAAACTTGATTCTTGTCCGGAGCATAACTCAAAAACTATGTTAGGTAGAATCATGAAACTTTGAAGGTGAATAGATCTCATTATGGAGAGGTGCAGTGCACAAGAACCGTAACTCTGCCGATCATATTTTTGGAGTTATTGCCCTTTGTTGATTTTCAAATTTGATTATTGTCCGGAGCATAACTCAAAAAGTATGTAAGGTAGAATCATGAAACTTTACAGGTGGATAGATCTCATTATGGAGAGGTGCAGTGCACAAGAAACGTAACTCTGTCGATCAAATCTTTTGAGTTATTGCCCTTTGTTGATTTTATAACTTGATTCTTGTCCGGAGCATAACTCAAATAATATGTAAGGTAGAATCATGAAACTTTACAGGTGAATAGATTTCATTATGGAGAGGTGCAGTGCACAAGAACCGTAACTCTGCCAATCAAATTCTTGGAGTTATTGCCCTTTGTTGATTTTTACACTTAATTCTAAACCTTGCCTATATCTCATGTCCTTTTACACATACAGCCTTGATATCTCACACATAGATACCTCCTATCAACATCGTTCACATTTAACCATGACCTTGGACCTTGTGACCTTGACCTTTGAGTTTGACCTAGTTTAAAAAAATTAAACCCAGCATATATCTCATGAACTTTTACAAATACAGCCTTGATATTTCACACATGGACACATCTTACCAAGACCTTTCACAATTGACCATGACCTTGGACTTTGTGACCTTGACCTTGGAGTTTGACCTACTTTTAAAAAACTTTAACCTGGCCGATATATCATGTCCATTTACACATACAGCCTTGATATTTGACACATGGAAACCTCCGACCCAGACCTATCACATACGACTATGACCTTGGACCATGTGGCCTTGACCTTGGAGTTTGACCTACTTTAAAAAAAAATTAAACTGGGCCTATATCTTATGTGCTATTACACATACAGCCTTGGTATTTCACACATGGACACATCTGACCAAGACCTTTCACATTTGACCTTGGACCTTGTGACCTTGACCTTTTACTTTGACCTACTTCAAAAAAACTTTAACCTAGCCGATATATCAATTCCTTTTACACATACAGCCTTGATATTTGACACATGGACACCTACGACCAAGACCTTTCACATTTGACCATGACATTGGACCTTGTGACCTTGACCTTGGTGTTTGACCTACTTTAATAATACATTATTCTGGCCTATATTTCATGTCATTTTACATATACAGCCTTGATATTTCACACATGGACACATCTTACTAAGACCTTTTACAATTTACCATGACCTTGGACTTTGTGACCTTGACCTTGGAGTTTGACCTACTTTTGAAAAATTTTAACCTGGCCGATATATCATGTCCTTTTACACATACAGCCTTGATATTTGACACATGGAAACCTCTGACCAAGACCTATCACATATGACTATGACCTTGGACCATGTGGCCTTGACCTTGGAGTTTAACCTACTTTTAAAAAAATTAAACTGGGCCTATATCTTATGTGCTATTACACATACAGCCTTGGTATTTCACACATGGACACATCTGACCAAGACCTTTCACATTTGACCATGACCTTGGACCTTGTGACCTTGACCTTTTACTTTGATCTACTTTAAAAAAAACTTTAACCTAGCCGATACATACAGCCTTGATATTTAACACATGGACACCTACGACCAAGACCTTTCACATTTGACCATGACATTGGACCTTGTGACCTTGACCTTGGTGTTTGACCTACTTTAATAATACATTAACCTGGCCTATATTTCATGTCATTTTACATATACAGCCTTGATATTTCACACATGGACACATCTTACCAAGACCTTTTACAATTGACCATGACCTTGGACTTTGTTACCTTGACCTTTGAGTTTGACCTACTTTTGAAAAACTTTAACATGGCCCATATATCATGTCCTTTTACACATACAGCCTCAATATTTGACACATGGAAACCTCCGACCAAGACCTATCACATACAACTATGACCTTGGACCATGTGGCCTTGACCTTGGAGTTTGACCTACTTTAAAAAAAAATTAAACTGGGCCTATATCTTATGTGCTATTACACATAAAGCCTTGGTATTTCAAACATGGACACATCTTACCAAGACCTTTCACATTTGACCATGACCTTGGACCTTGTGACCTTGACCTTTGACCTACTTTAAAAAAACTTTAACCTAGCCGATATATCAATTCCTTTTACACATACAGCCTTGATATTTGACACATGGACACTTAAGATCAAGACCTTTCACATTTGACCATGACCTTGGATCTTGTGACCTTGACCTTTGTGTTTGACCTACTTTAAAAATACATTAACCTGGCCTATATTTCATGTCATTTTACATATACAGCCTTGATATTTCACACATGGTCACTTCCAACCAAGATATTTCACTTTTGACCATGACCTTGGACCTTGACCTTGGAGTTTGACCTACTTTTAAAAATTTAAACTAGGCCTCTATCTCATGTCCTGTTACCTATACCGTCTCAATATTTTACAAATGGACACCTCTTACCAAGACCTTTCACATGTGACCATGACATTGGCCTGTGTGACATTGACCTTTGATTTTTACATACTTTTAGAAATCTTTAACCTAGCCTTTGTCTTATGTCCTATTACACCTACAGCCTTGATATTTCACACATAGACACCTCCTACCAAGACCTTTCACATTTGACCATGACCTTGACCTTGGCATTTGGCCTACTTTAAAAAACTTTAACCTGGCCTATGTTTCATTTTACTTTTACATATACAGCTTTGATATTTCACACATAGACACCTCCTACCAAGACCTTTCATATATGACCATGACCTTGGACCTTGTTAACTTGACCTTGGACTTTGACCTACATCAAATGTAGGCCCTTGAGGGGGCATATATGTTTTACAAACATCTCTTGTTAAAGATAGGATTTGTGTGAAATATGGCACAGAAAATTATGAGACAAAAGGAGAGACTGCTGGTTATCAGCAATTTCTTCTTTTGTTTCAATGTTTTCCCAAGCATTTTCTATTAGGGACGTCAAAACCAGGTCTTGTTTGGGAAAGGGTTAAAGCCATTCAATCAATTCACAGTTTACAAAAGGTTATAAGTGCAGTAAAAATTTCTCAGAAAAAAAAAGCATCTAGAAAATAACAGAGCTGAAGTACAGGTGTCTAATGCACAAATTGCATTTGCAAATGTTCTCTTTTAATTTTAAACTTGAGATTTATGAGTAAAATCTGTTCTAGCAATTGACCCTTAATCTTGCATGGAACAGTTTATCAAGATACCTGCCTTGTTTTGTGAAATTTTGTAAATTAGGCATTATGAGTGTAACAGGTTTTGATCTATAGACTCAATCAATCATCAAGTCTATATATCATTGTGCAGAAAATAAGTTTTCTATCTTAACCCTTTCCCAAACGACAAAATTTTAGGGTGATTTGCTTCAAAAACTGCCACAAGACAAAATAGAAGTTATTAAAGATATAATTTGTGTAAAATATGACATAAAAAATATTGAGACAAAAGGAGAAACTGCTGGTTATCAGCAGTTTCTTCTTTTGTTTCAATGTTTTCCCAATCCTATTCTATTAGGGACGTCAAAACCAGGTCTTGTTTGGGAAAGGGTTAAAGCAGAATGTTCTGCTGTTTGTTTGAAATTTTCATGCCCCTCTCCCACACCCCCATCCCTAAAAATATAAGTATCGAAAGATCCGAGGCATATTGTTTTACTCTGTCTGTATGTCCATCCCGTATTTTACATCATCAAGGATTAAATATGGTAGATCTATCCAAAAACTTCAGTCATTTTGGGGCATTCCTGTTTCTTGTTTTATTTCACCTAAGCCTCATGATGAGCTCAGAATTAGCTGATGACACACCATCTGTCTGCCTGTCTTTCTCTGTTTATCTGTATGTTGGTCTACATATTGTTGCTTTTCTGCAAAAACCTGGTATCTGCAGCTTAAAACAAGCTGCAGATACGAGGTTTTCGAAGAAAAGCAGTGATATGTTATGTTGTTTGGTATGCATGCACATCTCATTGATATATGCATCTTTCACCTATCAAGGTCCAATTCGTCCATTAAGGTTATTGCACAGCATCTGCGATTCATCATTTGTTTATCTCTCCTTTGATATTTATACAGGCTTTGACTGTGATTTTGTAGTTTAGTTGCAGTTTCATCTATTTTCACAATTTTCATGATGGTATAGCTCATACTTATGATAAATTTCCTGGCAGAGCCACGGGTGGTAAACAGAGAAACTAGCTCCAAAAAGAGTCAACGGTATTTCGTTTCCTCGTGACATCCGGCCTCTACCGAGGTAGTTGCATAGAGCGAAAAATCTGTAAACAAAGGTAGGTCACAAACACATTTTTTCTACAAATAGTTCTTTTACAACAAGTTTTTGAAAAATCCGACGATGCTGTAATATGAAGAAATGGTCGAAGTTTGTTGTGCACGAGAATATACGGTGTTAGTGAGCAGAGTTTGAAAACAATCGTTGAAAAACATTTCAAGATCGAAAGTAAAAACTTCTTTACTTTCGATTTTGAAATGTTTTTCAACGATCATATTAAAACCCTGCTACTAATACCGTATATTCTCGTGCACAACAAACTTCGACCGTTTCTTCATATTACAGCATCGCCGGATTTCTCAAAAACTCGCTTTAAAAGAAATAATTTTAGAAAATGTGTTCGTGACCTACAAATTTTCGCTCTATGCAACTACCTCTTTTTGGAGCTAGTTTCTCTGTTTACCACCTGTGAGAGCACCCCTAAGGTATTAGCTAGAGATGCTCTGGCAGGCCATTTATCGTGAGCTTTAGAAATCAAAACCAGGCCTTGTTTTTGAAGGGAATAATTCATTTAAAATTTGAGAAATGTATTAATAATGTTCCAATGTAAGTTGTCAGTTAACCTGTCAATTTTGACAGATTGATAGAAAACCCACTGATGGTTTATACATAAAATATATTACCAGGCATTTATTAAGCCCCAGATTACCTTGAAACCTTTGATAACAAATTTAAGAAGATTTTTAAAACTTTTCCCAAATGGAAAAACATTTTAATGGTTTCAAGTTGAAAGCTTCTACACACAACATAAGGGATGGCTTTTTATACACCTGTCGAAGACGGGACATATTATGGGATCACCCGTGATGTCCGGCTTCCGGGCATCCGGGCGTCCGGCGGCGTCCACTTCTTTGTCCGGAGCATTACTTTGTCATCTTAAGTCCCATTGACTTTAAACTTGGCAGTTATATTCTTCTCATCATTACGGAGTGCAGTGCACAAGAACCATAACTCTACCTGGCCTAAATTTTCGAGTTATTGCATGCCCTTTGTTGTTTTTATGCCCCCGATAGGGAGGCATCATAAATTTGACTTGTCCGTCCGTCTGTCCGTCCGTCTGTCTGTCCGTCCGTCATTCCGTCCAAAAACTTTAACATTGGCCATAACTTCCTTATTACTTAACATATTCGCTTCATACTTTACCACAACAATCCTTGGTACATTACCTTTCTGTAGGCACATACTTTGGTGACCTTGACCCCTGGATGACCTTGACCTTGAACATAGATTGGCCATAATTTAAAATCAAAGCGGTGTCGGGTGCATTGTCATCTTACAGTGACAGCTCTTGTTCATACTTGAATCTTGTCCGGAGAGTATCTCTAAAAGTATCATAGCTAGGATCATGAAACTTCATGGGTGTATAGATCTCACCAAGGGGAAATGCAGTGCACAAGAACCATAACTCTACCTGGCCTATTTTTTGAGTTATTGCCCTTTGTTGTTTTTCATACTTGAATCTTGTCCGGAGTATATCTCTAAAAGTATAATAGTTAGGATCATGAAACTTCATGGGTGTATAGATCTCACCAGGGGGGAGTGCAGTGCACAAGAACCATAACTCTACCTGGCATATTTTTTGAGTTATTGCCCTTTGTTGTTTTTCATACTTGAATCTTTTCCGGAGTATATCTCTAAAAGTATAATAGCTAGGATCATGAAACTTCATGGGGGTATAGATCTCGCCAAGGGGCAGTGCAGTGTACAATAACCATAACTCTACCTGACCTATTTTTTTTAGTTATTTCCCTTTGTTATTTTTCATACTTCATTTTTGTCCAGGGCATATCTCGAAAAGTATAATATGAAACTTTTACCAACCTGCTCCCCCTGTCGACAAAAGCAGTGTTACGGGCATATCTTGTGACAGTTAGACACCTTGTTACAAATTTGAATAGGACAGAAAATATTGAGGCAAATGGAGAAATTTCTACTTACTAGCATTTTCTTGTTTTCTGTAAAACTTTGCCCAAATGTTTTTTTTATTAAGGACGTAACCCAGGTCTTGTATGGGAAAGTGTGAAATGACAGCTATAGCCTTTGGTCAGATTCATCAAAGCATCTAGAACATTTTATATATAGAATGGGGTAGTACAATTATCTCATTACATAAGAAAAGTGATTTTTGTCATAAACATTTCGTAAGATTTTGGCAAGGTAAAAATACTTTGTTGATGCTTTGATGAACCTCATTATGCAGACTTCATGATCCTTTAACCCTTTCCCAAACAAGACCTGGTTTTCACATCTCTGATAGAAAATACTTGGGAAAACATTTAGACAAAAGAAGAAACTGCTGATAACCAGCAGTTTCTCCTTTTGTCTCAATGCTGTATCTTACACAAATCCAATGTTTTTCGATCTTTTTTTTTGTCGTCTGCAGCAGCTTTCAAATTGGAGCACCCTAGAAATGGGCCAAAGAGGCATCAGCCTAGGAGAAGGCCTCTAAAGTCAAGTATCAAGTAGATTTTTGTCCTTTTGGAAAGGGTTAATTATCAATGATGCTTCTTTTTCAGAAATCCACAAGAGATCAGGTGGCTGAAGCCACACAATTTTGTGTCCAGCTATTGACCTGCTACAAGGCTCAGTTTTCAAACATTGATAAAGATGCTGGTGACCAACGGGGTGGCCAGTCTATTGGAGAACAACTTGGTGTCCAGTCTATTGGTCTGATAGCCAAGAATCATCAGCATGGTTTGAGTGTTACTGGTCTCTATAAGAAGGTCTTGGATGTTGGAAAGGAAATTCCACAGGTAAAACATATGAGGGCTGTTAATAAATTATAAAATAAAGATGCTGGTGACCAACTGGGTGTCCATGCAGTCTATTGGTCTGATAGCGAAAAATTATCAGCATGGTTTGAGTGTTACTGGTCTCTATCAAAAGGTCTTAGATGTCGGAAGGGAAATTCCACAGGTAAAACATACAAGGGCTGTTAATATATAATTGTAAAAATATAGATGCTGGTGACCAACTGGGTGTCCATGCAGTCTATTTGTCTGATAGCCAAGAATCATCAACATGGTTTGAGTGTAACTGGTCTCTATAAGAAGGTCTTGGATGTTGGAAGGGAAATTCCGCAGGTAAAAACGTATGAGGGATGTTAATAAATCATAAAATAAAGATGCTGGTGATCAACTGGGTGTCCATGCAGTCTATTGGTCTGATAGCCAAGAATCATCAACATGGTTTGAGTGTAACTGGTCTCTATAAGAAGGCCTTGGATGTTGGAAGGGAAATTCCGCACGTAAAAACGTATGAGGGCTGTTAACATATCGAGGGCTGAGTGCAAAACTGTCTCAACTCAATTTTTTTCAAAAATATTTTTTTTTACATTTTTCACTTTCTAATCAACTGCTACACATGTGGGAAAAATATTTTGTAAAAATCTTTGTGGGAAAAGGACAAAAATCAACAGTGACACAAGTGTCCTAACTCAAATTGTGCAATTTTCTTTTATGCAAAACTGTCGTAACTTGAGTTAAGTACAGTTTTGCATGGAATAATTCCTGAGAATTTTATAAGATTGTTAGTGCAAAACTGTACCTAACTCACAATTTTCTACATATTAAATAGATAACTGAACAAATATAATGACTTCAGTATTATAAATTGGTTACAAAAAATAAATTTGGCTTCCAGTCTTTAACCGCCAAGTGATTAACCCTTTCCCAAATTATAAAACCAAGAACATACTATTGTATTTTAAGCTATGGGGTAGTTTGCAATGCAAAATCAAACAGAAATGTACAGCTAATGACGTTATTTTGAATGCAGGATATATTTTCATATTCTGAGTATGTGTTTTTAAATGATTGTGATAAAAATGGGCAAATCATTGTTTTGGAAATGTCTTCTCTGTCCAATGTATATTCTGTTTTTATTCGGGAGACAGGGCGGAGCCTAAAAACGGTTCATTACATTTAAGCGTGAGGAGAAACAGCCTTCTCGATTTAAGGTAAATCTTCGGTATTATTGCAAAACATTATAACTACAGCGTTAATTAAGCTGTAGTTACGAGGTTTTATAACAGCACATTTTACAATTGCACATTCTTTCAATTTCGAAATGTGCTCATGCTCGTACCGCACGTTTTTTTTCTCTTCTATCAACCAAGGTATCGAGAAGTAAACTCGTCGAATAACCTCTTTACTTAGCCACACCCTGTCAGGTGAATAAAAACGGAATATACAACGAATGGATTTGCTTATTTTGATTGATTGAATGCTGTTTTTAAAACACCTCTATAACAGTATAGCAGAATAATTGCAGCAGATGGAGCACCTGACCATGGTTTCGTGTTGTTTTTCTCCCCAGTACTAAAACAACATCCATTTTTAGCCACCAGCTGCTCTCCCACATAGGTTTACCGTTTAGATTATCAAATAAGTGGTGGGAGACAAAATTGTTAGAAAGGACATTTGCCACAACCAGGGACCTAAGAAATGAGAGTCTGGCGTACATCCAACTGCACTATATATGCCCATTGTTGTTGTCCTCTTGAAGATACCAAATAACTTTGATGAGCAAGGGTGTCATTAACATAGGTGTTATCGTCAACTAAAGATTTTTATGACCCGGTATAGAAAGATCAGGGGCATATTGTTTTACTCGTGTCTGTCTGTCTGAAAACTTAACATTGGCATTTTCTCCAAAAGTATTTGACATACAAAGCTCAAATTTGGTATGTAACCTTCGTTCAATGATATATACCTGTTCCATGCAATATGACCTTCCTCAAGGTCATCCGTTAACCCTTATCAGCCCTAAATGTGAAAACTTAACATTGGCATTTTCTCCAAAAAATTAAACATTTCGGGGGCATTAATGTTTCACAAACACATCGTCGTTTGTCTTTACTAGGTAAATGCTGCTTTAAGACTCAATTATTGCTTCTATTTTCTAGAATGTGTCTCCACCTTTATTTAAGAGCAATATTCCAATTTGTAAAGGTGCAAGACATCTTTTTTTGACATTGATATTTTCCTCAAACAAAGAATTCCCATTTTATTCCCATGTCAAGTCTAGTAATCTTTTGAGTCAGAGAAAATAAGGAACATGGAATAAGTTTGTCACAAACAATTTGAATTTGAGAGCTTTCATATTATGATAAAAATGCTATATAAGTTTGGTATATTGTAATTGTGTATCTAATTCAAGTACATTTTGCCTATCTAAAACTCAAATATTCTAGACAGAGACTGATTAAGTAATTTGAAAGTTGCTAAGTCATTAATTTTTAGTTTTTAAGCCTAATAAAGCAGTTTTCCATCTAAATTTTGCTACAATGCAAATTTTGAATGATAAGAGGTTTCATCAGCTGTTCAAAGTTGTCCGAGCAATGTCTTGTATACCACTTTATGTATTGTGCTATCAACTATCAAAGCTCTTTGATTTTAAATACTTGTTGTTTATAACAGAACTGAGATGGGGGCAATACTTTTTTTAAGCTTCTAGCCTCCTTAAAAGGTGCTACCCCTAACTTTGTTTCATGCTCCATGAGGGATGAGGGTCAAGTTATGAGGAAGACACATCTCATTTTAATTGGTCCTTGACTTGATCTACTTTGTGACTCCAGTGCATTTCTTTGTGCTGAATACTGAAGTGGTGTAGGGATGAACTCTGTCTTTAGTTCAATGTGTAAGATCTGGCTACACAAGAAGTACTCTGGAATCAGGATGAGATATGTCACAATGACCCAGACTATGTATGCCCAAGATGATGTGGTACTGCATGCCAAATTGACCAGTTACCCACGTGGTGGTTGATGATACTCAAATGGAGGTAGAGCCATTTACTTTCTGCTACCTGGGAGACATGTTGAGTGCTGGAGGTGGTTGTGGATTCACTATCACCATCATATGCTGCTGAGTGCTGCCTGGGGAAAGTTCAGGTACCTCCATTGTTTCCTGATATCCAGGCTTGCCTTCCTCAAGGCTTAGCCACCACAATACGACCTTAGTAGTTGAAAGAGGCATTTAACCCTAATCAGCGAATCCTCCTGGCCCAAGGAAGGGTCTTTAATGCCCATTCTTCCCTTTGTCATAGTGGAGAGACTTTGGGCACCTAATGCTTTGGATTGCAACACCTCATTTGAAATGACAGAGATATGATCTGGTGGATCTGTTGTATCAGACCCCTGGATGACAAATTGATGGAAGCTTCATGTTCCAGACTTAGAATCCAAGAAGTGACGGTCTCTTCAACATTATGCACAAGACATCTCAGATGGTAAGGACATGTCTGAATTGCAAATGATTACATTAATTTCATAATGGGAATGGATATACTAGGAGCTAGAAGCTGCAGAAAACCAAGAAAGATCTGGATTGACAGTGTCCAACCATACTAAGTTCAAAAAGAAAGTGTGCACTTTTACACTTTAAGCTTAATTTTCACAAAGTATGTTGTTTATTCAAGGGGTAAAACTGATGCCATATTTCAGATAAGACTTTAAAGTAAACATTTCTCAAAACAGATGTCGATAGAACTTAACATTGGCCATTTCTGGGGCATTAGTGTTTCACACATGATGACATCTTTATCTTTGCTATTTCCTGTAGTTCAGGAGGCTACATTAGCTCAATGCTTTTGATAAGGGTTCACTGTAATGTGTCAGTTGCAATAGATCAACATCTACTAAAGCTATCATTTCTAAACTTTGCATTAGCATTGTACCTGCATAATTATGATATATTTGGCAGTCTTATACAATTCTAAATTTAGACTGTTATCCCCCTTGACTAAGAATTTTGGTGAATACTTAACATGCAAGTTTCTCTATCTCTAATCACCAATAATTTTGCTTAAATTCTACTTCCACACATACTTTTTTCCAGATGCTATGCTCTAAGACAAAGTCCCTCTACTCTGACACAACCAGATTTATGTCCTTTTGGTAAACTTTTTATGTTTCTTTTTATTTGAAATAACTATATGGTTGCTCTTCTCTGATATCTCTTATTTTTTCTGCAATTTCCTTGAATGATAATAAGTTTGTGCCGTTCTGTAACACATTCTGTGACACATTGACTGACTTTTCTGAATGGTAAACAAGAGTTGTCTGCGGACAACATAGCTCGCCTATATGAAAGCTTGTCCAAGGTTCAAAAGTGAAGGTCACTAGGTAATGGTCTCAAGGTCATGGCATGAGGTATCCATATGTGGAATATGAGGCTCTTGCTGTAAAGTTTATTAACAGTAGGTCAAACTCCAAGGTCACTACTCACTAGGTTAAAGGTCATGGTCCCAAATGGAAGGTCTTGGCAGGAAGTATCCATGTTTGAAATATCAAGACTGTATCTAATAGTGCCAGAGATATAGACCAGGTTTTTGAAGACACGACGCAACACTGATGTCGGCGCCGACACTACGGCTGTGCACATGACATTAAAAATTTAGCTCTCCGGACATTAAGTGCTAGCATGCTAAAAATTAAGGTGGTCAATATGATAAATGCAGCAGACAGCAAAATAAGTATGAATAAAGAAAGGATTTGTACATGATAATTATAACATTGAAAATATTGAGAAAATAGGAGAAAAAGCTGGTAAACAAGTATTTTAAAGTTTCCCAAAACCTTCAATACCGGTATTAGGAATGTTAAAACCTGGTCTTGTTTGGAAATGGTTAAACTATTTTTATCTTGTTTTCTATGTAACTTTGCAACAAAAGAAGTATTTTGTTATCTATAGACAAAAGAAAATTGAGTTGAGACAGTGTTGTACAAAGAAATGAGATCAATGTTTAACATTTTTAGATGGAAAACTGTCTCAAGTCAAGTTGGTACAGTTTTGCATACAATTTTTTTGTTGATTCTCTAGAATTTCGGAGGGCATACTGTCTCAAGTCAGATTTTTTACAAAATCATCTTTTTACAATGTTATTAGTAAGATCTTTATCATTCACATAAAAACTTAGGTAATTGTCCCTTGATTCATTAAAACAATGTTTATTCAACAAGTCCATTTGAAAAAATAAAACAGTTTTTTGCTTCTCCTGTAAAATTTACAAAAAGTGAGTTGAGACAGTTTTGCACTGAGCCCTCGATATTATTAAATAAAGATGCTGGTGACCAACTGGGTGTCCATGCAGTCTATTTGTCTGATAGCCAAGAATTATCAGCATGGTTTGAGTGTTACTGGTCTCTATAAGAAGGTCTTGGATGTTGGAAGGGAAATTCCACAGGTAAAACATATACGACCTGTCATATTAAAACAGACTTTATGATAAGTGTGAAAAGTATCGACCCTAGTCAGTCTGGATTCGGGTGGAAAAATGCAATGACCATGGCAAGCGCGTTTTTCCACCCGAATTCGCTTGAATCGCCGCAATTTTCCATTAGACCATCGCGAATCATTGCGATTGCTTACCTGGCATTTCCACCAAAAAGGGGCAAATCTCGGTGATGCACAGAAATTTCGAGTAGAAAAATGTGGTGGTCGCGATGGCAAATCACTGCGATTTTTCACTTAAATATTTTTTGTCCGTGGTGGGTGAGGGTTTTAGGCAAAAAAAAATATGCCGGATGTACTGTATCAGTCTCAGTGTACTTCCCACTAATTTGTTGAGGAAGTATGAAAAACTGCTGAAAACGGAAGAATTAGAATCTATAATTTGAGAGATTTGTATATAATTATCTAGTAACAAAGCAAATACATCAAACTTAATTACAAGAACCAGTCGATTTCACCCTTTTCCAAATGGCAAAAATTTGGAATACTATAATTGGAAAGCTGCTGTGTGAATGACAAAATGAATGTTGATAAAGATATGATTTGTGTACTATATTGCACAGAAAATATTGAGGCAAAAGTAGAAAATGCTGATTATCAGCATTTTCTTCTTTTGTCTCAATATTTTTCCAAGCAATTTCTACTAGGTATGCCAAAACCAGTTCTTGTTTGGTAAAGGCTTAATTACAATGACCAGTCCATTTAAAAGCTAAATAATGTTAGACCTGTTTAATTTTGTGATCTAGTCAGACTCATTACAAGCTTAATGCTCTAATTATGGGAAAATGGCCATTTAATGACTTGTAATCATGGTCAGAAAAGAATGACATTGAGAATGTGATCTTTCCCATTTTCCTAAATAGTCTTAAAGTACATTTTCCGTGGGAGTGAAAGATGCTCTTTAACAGATTTCAGTAAAAAATTCAAAATTTTAGAAAATACTGTATGTGTAGAAATATTCGCAGGCTTCTAATTTTCGCTATATTCACACTAGACCATCGGCCCACGAATTAATGATTGTGCAAATATTTGTACTCCCAATTCTTCCGGAAAAGTTTAATTTTCGCGTAAGTTGAAATGTATGTTTATTGTAAACAGTACATGAATATGCATTCAGTTCGTACATGTATATGTTTTATTGACTAAATAGTTGAATAAAGAAGGTGACAAGATACATGCATCAAAACTGATTGAACAATAAAACTGTGAATAACCATTTAACACTTTATCCGACAATGTACTGTTTGGCATTGTTTGGTATAAAATACATGTAACAAACCCTTTATTAGAATGCATAAATAATTAGTAATAATTAATCCAACTCCTGAATAATCCTACTCCTGAACATTTAAGATACTGCAAATAAGAAAAAGTATAATTCATTTTACTGTGCGCGAAATTAAGAATTCTTATTTTGTCTCTCCGCGAATTCAAAGTTGTGCAAATATTTGTTAAACTCGAATTTGGGACCCTACCGCGAAAACTCCGCGAAAATATCTACACATGATGTATACTTTGACCTAATTTTGACCTTATATTGAACAACAAGATCCAAATACTGTAAATCTTCTTCTTAGTATAAGAAACATGGTAGATCCTAAGACCGATTAAAATTAATTGAGGGTGAATGATCATTCAAGGTATTTCAATAGTTGAAAATTTGGAATCCATTGTCCAATATATGGCCTTGAGGTTACCAACGTCAAACTTGGCAACGTTTTGTAATAGGAACAGCACGGTGGATAATCATGTGATGCATCAATTTCAGAAATTCTTCAATAATTTTGTAAATACTGGACCGATTTGAATTCAGTTTGAAGCAGAGAATGTGGACAGATGTCACGCATTAGATGGATGTGGTTTTGATTTTTGAAAAATCAACTGATAAAAAAGTTGTTGAAGATAAACCAAAATTTTGGTTTATCTTCAATAACTTTTTTTATCAGTTGATTTTTCTAAAATCCAACACATCCAGTTATTCCTGCCATTTTCCCACATTCTCTGCTTTGAACCGAATTCAAATTGGTCAAGTATTAAAAAAGATATTGAAGATTATCGGAAATTCTGAGTCACATGATTATACACCGTGAACAGAGAGATAGAATTTCGTTGTTGCAAACAGATCTGGGACTTTCATGCAACAACCACATAAATTGACTTAAATTTACTCTTTCCCAAATGGAGAAATTAAAGTGTAGTCTATAATTTGAAAGCTGTTGCAGACAACAATGTGTTACTGTAACTTGTGGTAAAACCTCTTTGTCAACTGTTGATTTATAACTTGTTGAAAAAATATGCACATGTTTGTACACTTTGATGGCAATAAAATTTGTTTAAACTAAACTGTAACTAATGCTGAAGACTATAGGATTGGTGTACAATACAGCACAGAAAATATTGAGGCAAAAGAAGAAAATGCTGTTTTCCCAAACCTTTTCCTTTACAGACTTTAAAACCCTGTCTTGTTTTGGAAAAGGATTAAGGAGTTCTTTTACGATTCTTTTTCTTCTTATTTTTACGACAGCTTCTAGGAAATCCATGCAACTTGGTTGTCCTCGAGGATATTGTGTTGAGAAGTTATCCTACTGATCTGATCTATCTACTGAACATTGGTAAGAATAACCAGTGTATAATCATGTGACTCAGAATTTCCGATAATCTTCAATACCTTTTTTTAATACTTGACCAATTTGAATTCGGTTTGAGGCAGAGAAGGTGGGAAAATGCCAGGAACAAGCTGGAAGTGTAGGATTTTTGAAAAATCAACTGATAAAAAAGTTATTGAAGATAAACCAAAATTTTGGTTTATCTTCAATAACTTTTTTATCAGTTGATTTTTCAAAAATCAACCACGTCCATCTAATGCATGATGTCTGTCAACGTTCTCTGTTTCAAACCGAATTCAAATCGGTTCAGTAATTACAAAATTATTGAAGATTTTCCGAAAATATTACGTGATTATCCACTGTACTTATAAGAAGGAAATTCTATAATCTAAGACCAAAATTAAACTTTGCCATTTTCTCTAAATGCATTTCATATGCAAAACTAAAATTATGTCCTTTATGTCATATCATAGATACCAATCTAAGCTACAAGTTATGTTTTCCAAACAATCCTAACACAGTAAATTTTAAGAGAAAAGGAGAAAATGTAGTTCACTGCAGAAATTTAGCTTCATGGGATTGTCTATATATAAATCTTTCCACATCCTAAGTCAAATAAATTTTTATCCTCCTGTATCGAAGATCACCGGCATTTTGTGTTACTCGAGTCTGTCTGACCGTCCATCTGTCTGTCTGTCCAACAACTTTACATTAGCATTTTCTCCAAAAGTATTCCACATACAAAGCTCAAATTTGGTATGTAACTTCAATGATATCTACCTGTTCCATGCAATATGACCTTCCTGAAGGTCATTCGTTAACTCTTATCAACCCATAACATGGACATTTTCTACAGAAAAATAGCCATTTCGGGGGCATTTGTATTTCACAAACACATCTTTTTCTCTTGTATTTTACAGTGAAGCTCTGTTTATCATCCCTGCCCGCATCACGTGCTGTTCAAGGTCACCTGTATACTGCGGTCATAAACCTTCTTGCAACTCCCATATCTAAGAACCTTCCCTACCAGAAGTCAGTGTCCTCCCTCGCCGCGGAAATTCTAGGCTTGCTGACAAACAATGTTGCTCGTAAATTGGATAACCATGAGGTACGTGACAGTGGTTTGCTTTAAATGCCTGTACACTGCAGTCATAAACCTTCTAGCTTCTCCCATGTCTAAGAACGTGCCCTACCAGAAGTCAGTGTCTGCCCTCGCTGCGGAAATTCTCGGCTTCCTGACAAACAATGTTGCTTGTAAAGTGGACACTCACAAGGTATATGTCAATGACTTGCATTCTCTTCCCTTTTCGAAATACTTTGTTCCACCCTGGGTTCAAGTAAACTAAAACTATTGACCTCTTAAGGGGGAATGCTCCAGTTTCCTAAATTTTTCCCCAATAATAGAATTTATTTATATTTTGTATGTTGAAATTACATGTTATTACCAATTGAAAAATGAAATAAAAATGGATGGTCAGCGATCTTGTTTGAATTTTATAGGCATTCGTATCACATACCCCTACATCGAAAAAATGCACAATTTCTTGCACCTGTCCAAGGTCACTAAAATGCTAATAAAATGCTTTATATTCATCGTTTAGTCCCGAAAACGGATTTAAAGTAACGTCTTACATTTAATAAGAACAGAAAACCCAAAATGTGTACCATTATAAACGCGTAGATGTATAAAACAGCATGCTCATGTGTTCGGTTTGATCAACGAAGCTGGAGTATTTTATGTCAAAATTTGCATATTTTTGGAAATATTTCAAGTTCTACATAATAGAATTTGATAAAACTCCCTCACTGTATTAAGCAACATGTCCTGATAATAATTCAAACAGAAAATGTATAGGTCAGCGCACTTATTGATGAATTACAGCAATTTTTATCAGCTACACATGAATAAAATGACGCAAAACAGTGGTAACTGCATACACACTTACGACTGTCTCGCTCTAAATAATCGATTTCCAACTTGAGGAAATCAGTTTTGCATAATAAATACACTTTTACCATCGTAAATCATAAATTTTAATGATGTGTTATATTATTGAAAATATGGTAGCGAAAAATATTGGTACGAAACGTTTAATTTACTACAGTAATGACCGAGTGTTCCGAAAAACTGGAGCATTCCCCCTTAACTTCTCAAATGTCTAAGAACATTCCCTACCAGAAGTTGGTGTCCTTCCTCGCTGTGGAAATTCTCAGTTTGATGAGGTACGTTATAGTGATTTGCGTATAAGGTATACAGCTCGCCATTAAAAACACCACTTTCTAGCCATACGAAGTGCATCAAATTACTCACACTTCACATAAGTTGATTCACCATACGTAAAAATGTGCATCGACGCATAAAATTTAATCAAGCAGTTGAAAAATATGCGTTGACACGTAAATTTTATGCAAGCAGGAGTAAAAAATGTGAAACCGAGGCTGGCCAATTGGAGAGGCGGTTAGAAACCTTTCCCTTTATACCATAAAATTGATGGACACATAATTATATTTATGCGAGCAGTTAGAAATTTACACGTTGACGCATTAATTTTCAACTGCTTGTGTAAATTTTATGCATCAACGCATATTTTATCTATTGACTAATCAGATCCTTTGTTTCATCCATCAATTTTATATGTCAATGTCAATGAAGATGGCACAGAAAATATTGAGGCAAAAGGAGAAACTGCAGGTTATCAGCAGTTTCTTCTTTCGTTTCAATGTTTTCCCAAGCATTTTCTATTAGGGACGTCAAAACCAGGTCTTGTTTGGGAAAGGGTTAACTGTTGAGGCTTACGAACTGAGAATGAAATGCAGAGCCAGAGGCGAAATTTGAAAAGTGCCATTAAGTCCTAAACTGTGTTACATTTCCATTCCAAATACAAACATAAGCATTTTGTATGGTTTAGAATTTTGATTTAATGCATACTTATGGAAATATTTGACAAATTGTTCAAAATTACCTCCCTTGCATATGAATATAGAGTAAAATGATATTTGCATATTATTTTCTACTTGAAGCATAATCTTGAAATCCGGCATGGTGAATCAACCTACGTGAAGTGTATTTACAAGTGTGTGTAATTTGGTGCATTTCGTATAGCTAGAAAGTGGTGTTTTCATTCTCAGTTCGTAAACCTTAAAGTAAACTGGAATCATTGACCTCTAAGAATGTTCCCTACCAGGAGCCAGTGTCCTCCCTCGCTGCGGAGATTCTCAGTTTGTTGATGATCAACATAGCTCGTACATTGGACAATCACTAGGTATATGTCAATGACTTGCATTCCCTTCCCTTTTCACAATGTTTGTACCACTCAGGGGTACAACTGTTAAAGTAAACAAAAATCATTGACATTTAAGAATGTTCCCTACCAGGAGCCAGTGTCCTCCCTCACCGGGGAGATTCTCAGTTTGGTGACAAACAACATAGCTCGTAAATTGGACAATCACAAGGTATATGTCACTGACTTGCTTTCTCTTCCCTAGTTTTTAGCTGACTTTTCGAAGAAAATGAGAGCTTATACTGTCTCCCGGGCGTCGGCGTTGGCGTCAGCATTGGCGTTGCAACAAAGGTTAAAGTTTTTTCAAACATCAATAACATCAAAACTTCCATACTATCAAAGGGATTCAACCCAAACTTGGAATACTTATTCACCATCACACCCTCTACCTTACTATCAGGGCCCATGACCCTGGGAGACCACTCTATTTGGAGTTATGCCCCCTTTATACTAAGCAACTTAGAAAGTCAAGCGCGCTGTCTTCGGACAGCTCTTGTTCACAATGTTCTGTATCACCCAGGGTTTATAGTGGATTAAGATTATTGCTCTCATAGCTACTCCCATGACTAAGATCATTCCCTACCAGAAGTGATTGTCCTCCTTTGCTGGGAAGGTTCTCCGTTTGATGACAAACAACATCACTTTTAACCCATTCGGGCACAAAGATGCCTATTGACACCCTGTAAGATAACAGATATGGAAAACATTGTGGAAAATGAAGAAATTGCTTGAGACAAGCAATTTCTTCATTTGCCACAATGTTTTCTAAACTAAAACACCTAAAAATGTAAAATTCCAAGCACTTGATATTGTCGTCTGCTACACCTTTCAAATTGGAACAGTCCAAAATTTTGTCGTTTGGTAAAGAGTTAAATTGGACAATCACAAGGTGAATGCCAGTGACTTGCATTTTATTTCTGTTTCACAATGTTTCATGCCACAATAAGCATTGAAAATATTGAGGGAAAAAGAGAAGTTGCTGATTATGCCATGCCAGGCATTTTTGCCCATCCTTACCGTTTTGTTGATGGACAACATTATATAAGCTTGTAAATTGGATTATCAGGAGGTTTGTGGTGGTGACTTGCATTCTATTCCTATTCCATAATATTTAACCCTTTCCCAGAGTTTCCATTTACGACGTTAAAGTATCAGTATACGCATGAAAATCAGCTCGGACGCAAAATGTTTATACTCGTCGCGTCCATGGGACGCAGAATAAAGTGAGAGGCAAACACAATGTATTTTCATAAATCTTACGCAGAAACGTCAGATAACTAGCGAAAACAATCCAAAATGTTTCAAAGTACCACAGATTTGAAGCAAAGTCACTGGTTTTCCAAAGTTACTATAAATAGACTTTGCCAACATCTAACCGAAAATTTGCGATTGTTGGGATTCCCGCTTTTTCGTATGGTACCCGAACTGTCAAAAATATTGTTTTGTGGGCAGTTTGATAGCCGGAAACCAACTATTACTTTCATTTTGTAAATAATAATGGCTTCTCCAGCCAAGAAAAAGAAACAATCGCAGTCTTTTCAAGACCAGTGGCTTGCCGATCCGGTGTTCAACGACTGGCTGATAAAAGCTGCTGCAGATCACAAAATTTGTGATAACTTAGGTATAAAACTTGAGAATATCTCAGAAAACATTGAGGCACATTGAAAAAATGCTTATTATTAGCAGTTTTGTCTTTTGCTTCAATGTTTCCCCAAGCCACTTTAACTGGGAATATCAAAACTAGGTCTTGTTTTGGAAAGGGTTATTAAGCCCGTTCAAGTACAACAATTAATTTGAAGATGATTTGTGGAAGTAAAAATTGGACTCAACTGAAAGTGTCTGGGACTCAACTTTTTCTACAGCACTGGGTCCCAGGGACTCAATATTTTTTTATGGGTATGTTCAAAAATAATGAAGCAAAAGTAAAACATCCATATATTTCTTCAGCATGAGGTTTTATAGAATTGCTTTTAGGTCTAAAAGATGTGTTTCCATGGGACAAACCTGAGTGCAAAGTTTCGTTGTGATATCTCACTTAGGTAAAAAGATATTCCGAAAAAACACCCCAAAAATGTCCCAAGTGTACGGTTTTTGCGTGACATTTTAACTTAAGCCTTAATTTCAACCCTTCACTATATTTTAAGGTGAAGGATTTCACTAAATTATCATTGTTTATCAAGTAGGCAGATATATCTCTGCAACGGCCTGGGCGTATGAATGACAAGAATCTTGTCAAACCGAGGAAAATGTGTATTATTACTGTTTAACTGTTTCATGTGTAACATAATAAAGTAGACAAAGAAATGATGATTCTGGTTACATTTGAAAGGCACTATAACTGATGAAATAACCCATATACAATGGAACTATTTTCTCAAGCCTCCTTACCAATGGCAGGAATTTTGTGCTAAAAATAGACTAGGTTTAATGTTTTGTTTTGATAAATCGTCGGTGTTGTTATATAATATCGTATCTACGGCTTGAATCAAGTCGTAGTTGCGAGATTTTATAACAACACTTATGAAATACTATTGCTTGTCCGAAATACGTCACGGTTAGCTGGATAAAATCGTTCCCTATCAGAATGAAACGTACAGAAAATTTGAATAAATGACATCAATCTAAAAAAATTAAATTATTTTCGTTGGAAAATGATATTAAATTTTAAGCACCGTGAAGTATGACATATTTTGGACTTTGGAAAAGAAAAATTATTTGTTATTGCCGTTTTGATGTGACAGAAAGTGACGTAATCTAGCAGATGATGACGCAATACTCTCTGAGGCAACTACAGAGGTGAATGTAATGAATGAACCGTGTGCAAGAGAGTGATATTAAGGTTCAGAAAAATGGAAATTCAAAGTTTGTCGACATTTTGTGTTCTTGTTATACAGGTTCAAAGCATTGAGGTGCTTGCCATTTTCATGCCATAATTTTTGTCATTGTTTACAAATAAAAGTGCAGTAATACAATGTGATTGAATAATATGTACAAGAACAACTTGCACATTTCAGCAGACACTTGTTTATTCTTCAAGGTTTTCCAAGTTTTAGTGTAATAATCTGAAACAGTCAATAAATATAAGGTATATACCTAATGCACTCGGAATTTGTCCCAAGTGTACATTTTGCTTTAAACTTCAGATATTTTTTTCAATGAATGATTTATTTAAAGTTTTACACTTTTAAATTCACAATATGGTCACTCAGAACAAGTTGTAATAAACCCTTTTGCCATAGTGGCCTGTACTTTTTGTCCAAGATGTTATCTTGTGTTGTCCCAAGTGTACGGAATTTTGTCACATTTGATTGATAGCTTCTAATTTCTTAATACATTAGCTTCAGGCACACATTTTTCAACTAATTTACAGAAATGAACAAAATATCACATCAAACAGTGAATTTGTCATTTCTGGTTGCTTGATAATTTGTATTGCTGAAACATCTTGTACTGATATTTCAGGTAAGAGGTAGAATAAATCAGAAGTATCTTAAATTAACGATATTTGACTAAAAAATGTGTCCATAAAAGAAAACAACATTCTCTCCCTCAAATTTTATCAATTTTACAACAGAATATATATTACTATTTTGCATTTATATGATACTGATAAAGGTTATTAACTGTTGTACACTTGGGACAAAAACATCAGTATTTGGCATCGTAACAAAAACTTGTCATTGCATTTTCTTTTTTAGCTCCAAAAATTGCAAATTTCTGTGAAAACAATTGATATTATCATTATTTAAGAAAAAATTTACATTTAAGAGCTGCTATTACAGTTTGGTTTTATAGAACCACAATCTTTGTTTAGAATGAAATATGTAGATGTTTTCAAACCCTATTCACATTAAAAAAAAAACATACCTATGTGAGTATAAGTGGAATTTATTTAGTTGGAAAAATGAAATTTTCAGTCATAAAATAATAACAGTACTTTTGTTTTAGCAGATTGTGGATACTTGTAAGAATAGTCTGACATGAGCAGTTCTAACTAGTTATTAAAACAATCTATGTTTAAAAGCAAAATATGAAAGATATGTGTACCGCTCTACACTGCAAAGGGGTCTTAGCAAGTTAACATAGCATTCCACGATCAATTTGACAAACATTATAGTACATGTAACTGCAAGTCCATGACAGTCATTGTTGTGATTGTCAAACAATCAGAACTTTTCCAGGGCAAAGAATCAAGCTCAGAGGAATCAATTCAGAGATGTACCTCCTTTGTTGTGAACATTGACATGTATTTGATCAATACACCTTTTGCTTAAGCGTACAGAGAATTGTGGCTTTGTATTTACTTTAAGAACTGTATGCAAGTTCCTGTTAAATAGCTTAAACTCAAATCTATTGATGGATGCTGATTGAATATCTTATTAAGGGACAAAAGATTTTTAGGTGACGTCAAAGAAACAGGGGGTTGTGAAAAAATGTGAAATTTAGTCTTGGTCATGTGATATTTGAGAGAGAACCTGGAGTAAGGGTTTCCCACCACACTGAACACAATCTAGGCTGCACAGCAAGGGAAGAGGTTTAGAAGGGTCAGAAAAAAAGAAAAGAGGGATAGTACAGTTAGTGCTTTTTAGTAAGGACCAGATTTTAAGCAAAGGTGCTCATTAGTCAGTCAGGCAATTATTTCATGAATGATCTGTACATTTGTTTTTGTCGATATTCGTATGATATGATTCAAACATCCTGATGTTTCAAAAGTGAATTAAAAAGCACTATTCCATCATTTCCATGTATATGTGAGTCTATCAGTATTATTTTTAGAGATATTTTTTAATCACAAAAGGATAATATGTTTATTTGTAAAGTGGGTGTTTTATGCCTTTCCATACATAAATGTCCCAAGTGTACAAACATGGTTTATTATTCTGAAAAATACTTTAAGATTTCCTCATGTTTAATTGTTTTAGCATTGTAAGGATAAAGATGAGTAAATACTTTAAGATTTACACTTATTTGCTGTTTGCAGCTTTAGTGAAAGATGAATACATTTTTGAAATTTCAAAAAACATGATGCTCTTGTTATAGATTATAAGATTTCCTAGAACAAGTGCTAGTGCCATAATTTGAAAATGGGAACATGGCTTTTTAATGCCAATTATAATGCCAAGTATAAATAATATCAATTTTGTGTGTTATAGTTGCTTGTGTATGTGTCATTGTTCTTACCTTGATCAATTGTCCCAAGTGTACGAAATATATCCAAATTATGCACCATCTTTAACAAGCAATATCTGAAGCAACTTTTGACATACATTGACCAAACTTGGTCTTTCTTTTAGGAATATCATAAATTCTAGTAAACATTGAGTTTTTTAATCCTTCTCCACTCCAGACAAACATAAACAAAACTTTTAGAGGTACACATTTAAAAAAAGTAGGTAAAAAAAGTTAAAAATCTTAATTTTTCAATTTTGTTATAGCTACTCAATGTTTTTTGGCATTGCAAGCTTTGACTATTACCTATTTTTATTTGAAATAGTGAAAAAACACTGATTGAATTATTTATTTGGTTTCAATGAGGTACCAAATACTGTCATTTTTTTCACAAAATTTAACTAAAAGTTTAAAGCAAAGCCTTATTTGTGAATTTATGTTTGCACTTATCATCACGGCCCTAGTAATTTATCAAATTTGAACCATTTTCTTTCATGATGCAAACAAAGATTTTGTCCTATTTTAGCATCTAAAATTCATCAAAAAATAATTTCTTGCTTCATTATTTTTGAACATACCCTTATGTAAATGGAAACACTGCTTTCCCAAGCAAGACCTGGTTTTTGACATCCCTAATAGAAAAGGCTTTGGAAAACATTGAAACAAAAGAAGAAAGTGCTGATAACCAGCAGTTTCTCCTTTTGTCTCAATCTTTTCTGTGCCATATTTTGCACAAATCCTATCTTTAATAACATCCATTTTGTAATTTTTGTCAGTTTTTAAAGTGGACCGACCAAAAATTGTGTCCTTTAGGAAAGGTTTAATACAACTCGGGGGCTCAATGCAATAATGCTATGAGCATTGACATATTGAGGGAAAATGAGAAATTGCTGATCATCAGCAATTTCTTCTTTTCCTTCAATGTTTTCTAAAGTCTTTAACATTTGGGATGTCAATACAAGGTCTTGTTTGGGAAAGGTTCTCCCTTTTCTAAGAAAATGTCATACCTGACGTCAATGTCCAACACTCACCATGGAGATTTTCAGTATGTTTATAAACAATCTTGCCTGTTAATTGGATAATCATGATGTATATGTCAATGAAGTGCATCCTCTTCCCTTTTCACAATGTTTGTTCCACTCAGGGGTTAAAGTATGCTACAATTATTGACCTCCTAGCTTCTCTCTTATTAGCTCACCTGAGCAGGAAGTGCTCGAGGTGAGTTATTGTGGTCACATTTTGTCCGGCATCCGTCCGTCAACATTTGGGGTGTTTACACTCTAGCATCCACAAAAGTTACTCGATCTTGATCAAACTTGGCCAAAACAAGTACGATCATAAGTTCGATTATGGGCCTGATTGGACCAGAAAGTGCTGAGTTATCTGCCCTTGAATGTCAAAAAATGCTGTTTTTAACCTTGTTTACACTCTAGCATCTACAATTATTGATCAATCAAGACAAAACTTGTACATAATCTTGGAGACCATAAGATCTCGAATGAGTTTGATTTCAGTCTGATCTGATTAGAAAGATGAGAGTTATGTGCCCTTGAATTGGGCAAAATTGCTATTTTTGGCTGTTTTCTACCTTGTTTACACTCTAGAATCCACAATTATTAACAAATCAAGACCTTGGACACAATGTTCCGAAGCATAAGATCTTGGATGAATTTGATTTTCAGTCTGATCTGATCTGAAAGTCGAGAGTTATGTGCTCTTGAATTTGACAAAATTGCAGTATTCGGCTGTTTTCGACCTTGTTTACACTCTAGAATCTACAATTATTAATCAAGACAAAACTTGGACACAATGTTGGGGACCATGAGATCTCCGATGAGTATGATTTTCAGTCTAATCTGACCAGAAAGATGAGCGTTAAGTGCCCTTGAATTGGGCAAAATTGCCATTTTCGGCTGTTTTCGACCTTGTTTACTCTCTAGAATCTACAATTATTAATCAATGAAGACAAAACTTGGACACAATGTTGGGGACCATAAGATCTTGTATGAGTATGATTTTCAGGCTGATGTGATCAGAAGGTACAGTACAGCTCGCGCGTTTTTTGCCTAAAACGCTCGCCCACCGCGGTCCAAAAAAAATTCGGGTGGAAAATCACGGCGATTTGCCATCGCGACCAGAGCGTTTTTCCACTCGAAATTTTCTTGCATCACCGCGATTCGCCGTGATGGGGGGAATCGCGGCGATCGCCGCGTTCGGGTGGAAATGCCAGGTTCGGCCAATATTATCCTACAGCGCTCAGTATTAAATGCGTTTTTGTTAAGTTTATATTATTTCATCCTGAGTGTGTTTTTAGCTCGACTTTTCGAAGAAAATGAGAGCTTATACTGTCACCCGGGCGTCGGCGTTGGCATTGGCGTTGGCGTCGGCGTTGGCGTTGCAACCAAGGTTAAAGTTTTTTCAAACATTAATAACTTCCATACTATCAAAGGGATTCAACCCAAACTTGGAATACTTATTCACCATCACACCCTCTACCTTACTATTAGGGCCCATGACCCTGGGACCACTCTATTTGGAGTTATGCCCCCTTTATACTAAGCAACTTAGAAAGTCGAGCGCGCTGTCTTCGGACAGCTCTTGTTAAATTGATTTACAGAACTATTTCAGAAATAAAGAGAATGTTGTATTAAATACAAATGTTTTCTATTAAAGTTCTATGAAGTCCGGTAATAACACATCGTTTTTGTAAATTAAAATATATAGTTATAGGTTATTATATATTATAACACTCCACCGTAAAATCCATATATAACGAAAGAAGAACTGCAGCGGGTTTTATTTGGCCAATAAAGACTCTATGTAATTATGCTTTGTGTATGCGCCAAAACGTCACGTAGCGTCAAGGTAACGTCAAATGACGTCATCAATGACGTCACTTAACCTGCAATGCGTTTCCTACGCCGAAAACTAGATCATGACAGATTTTCCACGAAATAACACATTTAAATTGTGCGTTTTGTTATTTAGAGTGTTATAATGGAGATAATAACAGGTTTAGAGGTCTTTATTTGCCAAATAAAAACCTCTGTGCTCTGAACTACATGTTAAGGCAAATACCTCGGCGCGGAGCGCCTCGGTTTTTACCTACACATGTAGTCCGTCGCACATCGGGTTTTATTTGGCAAATAAAGACCTCTAAACCTGTTGTTATTTCATAAATATAGAACAGGTTATTTCCGCTTCTTTGTACATTGTATTATAATAATAATAATAATAATAATAATAAAGACTTTATTTTAAGAGGTAGCACAATTGGGCAAGCCCAGTCTTCCTTGTGGCCCTCTATGAATTTACACATATTTACAATATAAACAATTTTACAAGTTACAAACAAATATACAAAATGAAATAGAAATTCATATTTAGAGCAATCTTTTAGCTCCCAATAAATGACCTGGCCGAACATCCCATTTGATTAGCATGGGCTGCTCTACCAGATCATTCACTGTGAGCTTTATAGTTTATCAAAGTCAACATTCTATCAATGTATAACATAAAATATTTCAACATCTGGATAATTCAAGGTATAGAAATACTTGTATTAGTTGTGTTCCACCATGACAGGAATGCAGATTTAAATGTTTTCAAGTCATCTGCGCTCCTGACATGAAGTGGAATCTGATTCCACAATTTAGGACCTGAGTATGCAAGGGAGTTTCTAAAGAACTCAATCCTTGGTTTGGGAATTATTAGAGTTTGTTGACCATGTGATCTTAGTTTAGTATTGTCTGATTTCTTGAAAATTTGTGTCATGTAATCTGGAAATTCTTTATTAAGAGATTTGTAGATGAATATTGCCTTTTTATAAATAATTCTGTCTTGAAATTTCATCCAATTCAGTTCCCGAAACATGTCACTACTAGGAGTGTCCAAACTTTTGTCAAGTATGATACGAGCAGCTCTTTTTTGAAATTTGTATATTGTGTTCATAAGTGAAGCATTACAATTACCCCAAATTGTACAGCAATAGTCAAGATGTGGTAAAATATATGCATTGTAAAAAAGCTTTCGTGAGTGTAAATTGAGATAACATTTTATTCTGAGAAGAAGATATAAAAGAGAGTTGCACTTTTTCAGGATGTGCTCCACTTGGTTTTTCCAGTTTAATTTATTATCAACCTGGACACCAAGTAGTTTTTCAACTGTTGAAAATTCAATTAGTTCACCATTCAGATGAAGGGAACCGCTGTCTTTTAATATATCAGATGTGTTAGTATTGTTAGAAGACAGTAACATGGCCTTGGTTTTCTTTGGATTTGGCACCATGCAATTTCTTTTACACCATAGATCAACAGTTGATAGATTGCTTTGAAGAGAGTTGATGACTTAATCAACAGTTTTAGCAGTTGTACTAATTGTAGTATCATCTGCAAAAAGGTCTGAGAAGGAAGCATCAAGATGCAAAGGAAGATCGTTTATGTATATTAAGAAAAGTATTGGTCCTAGAACCGAGCCTTGTGGTACTCCAGATGTTATTTCCAGAGCTGATGATATTTGTCCTGATATGGCAACCTTCTGCGTTCTATTTCTAAAGTATGACTTAAACCATTGGATTGCAGTGTCATTTATGTTGTAAAGTGACAGTTTATGAAAGAGAAGTGAATGGTTGATTAGATCAAAAGCTTTGGTAAGGTCTAGAAAAATGGTTCCCACAAGCTGCTTATCGTTTATTGCATTGATCCAATTGTCAATGATATTGGTTAGGGCAGTCTCACAAGAATGATTTTTTCTAAAACCAGATTGCGTTTTATGAATTAGAGAGTTTTTATGAAGGTAGTTTTGTAGATGATTACTAATATGTATTTCTAAAATCTTTGATAATACTGGAAGAATAGAGATGGGGCGATAATTACTAGTGTCGGACGCTGTGCCCTTTTTGAATACTGGAATAATTTTTGCTTGTTTGAAAATAGATGGAAATTTACAAGAGGAAATGCTTTGGTTGAAAATATATGTTAAAGGCTTCGAAATTGCATTAGCACTAATTTTCAGGAAATTTGGTCCTATACCATCCAGACCAACTGCCTTACTCGTATTAAGAGATTTAAGCTCCTTTTTAACAAAGGTTTCTGTTAGAGGAGGAATTGCAAATTGATCTACAGACTGAAGTTTTCCTCGTAAAGACTCTTGTATTATATTTCTGTCATTTGTAGATAACTCGGATTGATTATTGGATGAAGAAGAAAATACACTTGTAAAGTATCTGTTAAATGAGTCTGTAGTCTCTGAAGCATCAATAATAGGGTTACCTGTTTCATCATTTATGATATTTGATTGTCGGCTCTTTGACTTACCTGACAAACTTTTCAGGTTTCTCCATAATATTTTAGGGTTTCTCTTGTTTTGATTAATTGTTTCTGAGTAAAAAGATTTTTTGGCTTGAAAAATCATAGCTTTTGTTTTATTACGCAAGAGTTTATAACGGGGTATATCATTTGATGATTTAGCTCTGTCTCGTTCTCTAGATGCTTTTCCAATGTCCTCTTTATACCAGTCTGGTAGATTTTTGTTTTTTACGCGTTTGTGTTTGATAGGGGCATGTGAATTTAAAGCATCAGAAAATATTGACATAAAGCTTTCCAAGGAGTCATCAACATCATCAAAAATTTCGACTACTGACCATGGTTGACACTCGAGACACTCAACGAATGCACATTCATCAAACTTGTTCATTTTTCTGTATGTGATATAGTCATGGTTTGGTGTATTTGGTTGGTTTGCATTGAGCTTGCGTGTGAAATACACTGGGTAATGGTCACTAATAGATAGTTTTGGTACTGAAATAGTGGTTATATTATGAGGTGAGTTGGTGTAGACATGGTCAATTGTAGTGGATGTATTGTTTGTGACTCTGGTTGGTAAGTTAACAAGTTGTGTTAAATTAAAAGAGTTAGTAAGTGCATTCCATAGTGGATTACATGTCTTGTCATTAGAAAAATCAAAGTTAAAGTCACCGAGAAGAATGATTTCTTTTCCTTCAGAATATACAGATTCGAGTATTTGTTCAAATCTAGATATCCAATCATTATTTTCTGATGGCGGTCTGTAGATGTTTCCAAGTAAGAATGGTTTTTGTTTTGAGATTCGTAGTTCTAGCCATATTGCCTCAATGTTATCAACTTCAAGATCATGTCTCCTTAAACTTTGAAATTTTGAATTTACATAGCAGGCCACTCCTCCCCCTCTTGTTTTTCTGTCCTTTCTAAATAGATTGTAACCATTTATTATGCTTTGTTATGCTTGATTTAATTCAATTAACTGTTTGTATAATATTCTGTTTTTTGCAGATACATGTACGTGAAATCGTAAACTGCATGTTGGCTTCCCGGTGTAACAGTTTATCTTGGCCCCCCTGGGCAGCTTGGCCCCCGGGGGCTAAGCTACCCGCGGGTAGCTTGGCCCCCACCCTGGGTAGCTTGGCCCCCACCTAAAATCTTTTTCCAGAGTCCCCCGAAATACAAAACAATGTCTGTAAATGTTACGCCTACTGTTAAATGAAAAGAAAAATCAAAGTTTACTGTGTTTCGGTAGAATTAATTTTTTGCCTTTTTTGGCTTCTAAGCCAAAAAAGGGGGCGGGGGCCAAGCTACCCAGGCCTGGGTAGCTTGGCCCCCGCCTAGAATCTTTTTCCAGAGTCCCCCAAAATACAAAACAATGTCTGGAAATGTTACGCCTACTGTTAAATGAAAAGAAAAACCAAAGTTTAATGTGTTTTGGTCAAATTAATTTTTTGCCTTTTTTGGTGTAGAATAGGGGCGGGGCCAAGCTACCCAGGCCTGGGTAGCTTGGCCCCCACCTGAAATCTTTTTCCAGAGTCCCCCAAAATACAAAACAATGTCTGTAAATGTTACGCCTATTGTTAAATGAAAAGAAAAACCAAAGTTTAATGAGTTTTGGTCAAATTAATTTTTCGCCTTTTTTGGCGTAGAATAGGGGTGGGGGCCAAGCTACCCAGGCCTGGGTAGCTTGGCCCCCACCTAGAATCTTTTTCCAGAGTCCCCCGAAATACAAAACAATGTCTGTAAATGTTACGCCTACTGTTAAATGAAAAGAAAAACCAAAGTTTAATGTGTTTTGGTCAAATTAATTTTTTGCCTTTTTTGGTGTAGAATAGGGGCGGGGGCCAAGCTACCCAGGCCTGGGTAGCTTGGCCCCCACCTAAAATCTTTTTCCAGTGTCACCCAAATTACAAAACAATGTATGTAAATGTTACGCCTACTGTTAAATGAAAAGAAAAACCAAAGTTTATTGTGTTTTGGTCAAATTAATTTTTCGCCTTTTTTGGTGTAGAATAGGGGCGGGGGCCAAGCTACCCAAGCCTGGGTAGCTTGGCCCCCACCTGAAATCTTTTTCCAGAGTCCCCCAAAATACAAAACAATGTCTGTAAATGTTACGCCTACTGTTAAATGAAAAGAAAAAACAAAGTTTAATGAGTTTTGGTCAAATTAATTTTTCGCCTTTTTTGGCGTAGAATAGGGGCGGGGGCCAAGCTACCCAGGCCTGGGTAGCTTGGCCCCCACCTGAAATCTTTTTCCAGAGTCCCCGGAAATACAAAACAATGTCTGTAGATGTTACTCCTACTGTTAAATGAAAAGAAAAACCAAAGTTTAATGCGTTTTGGTCAAATTAATTTTTTGCCTTTTTTGGTGTAGAATAGGGGCGGGGGCCAAGCTACCCAGGCCTGGGTAGCTTGGCCCCCACCTAAAATCTTTTTCCAGAGTCCCCCGAAATACAAAACAATGTCTGTAAATGTTACGCCTACTGTTAAATGAAAAGAAAAACCAAAGTTTAATGTGTTTTGGTCAAATTAATTTTTCGCCTTTTTTGGTGTAGAATAGGGCGGGGGCCAAGCTACCCAGGCCTGGGTAGCTTGGCCCCCACCTGAAATCTTTTTCCAGAGTCCCCCAAAATACAAAACAATGTCTGTAAATGTTACGCCTACTGTTAAATGAAAAGAAAAACCAAAGTTTAATGTGTTTTGGTCAAATTAATTTTTCGCCTTTTTTGGCGTAGAATAGGGGCGGGGGCCAAGCTACCCAGGCCTGGGCAGCTTGGCCCCCACCTAAAATCTTTTTCCAGAGTCCCCCGAAATACAAAACAATGTCTGTAAATATTACTCCTACTGTTAAATTAAAAGAAACACCAAAGTTTAATGTGTTTTGGTCAAATTAATTTTTCGCCCTTTTTGGTGTAGAATAGGGGCGGGGGCCAAGCTACCCAGGCCTGGGTAGCTTGGCCCCCACCTAAAATCTTTTTCCAGAGTTCCCAAAATTACAAAACAATGTCTGTAAATGTTACACCTACTGTTAAATGAAAAGAAAAACCAAAGTTTAATGAGTTTTGGTCAAATTAATTTTTCGCCTTTTTTGGCGTAGAATAGGGGCGGGGGCCAAGCTACCCAGGCCTGGGTAGCTTGGCCCCCACCTAGAATCTTTTTCCAGAGTCCCCCGAAATACAAAACAATGTCTGTAAATGTTACGCCTACTGTTAAATGAAAGGACAAGAGGGCCATGATGGCCCTGCATCGCTCACCTGAGAGGACTTTGAGACAAACAACTTGCAATCTTCAAACTCGCATGACCCACTTTTTACATGACCTAGATATCATTAAGATTAACATTCTGAACAATTTTCACAATGATGAGTAAATATTTAGGTTCTTCGAGCAAAAACAAGATTTGACCTTTTGACCTAGTTTTTGACCTAACATTAGCCACTTTCTACATGACCCATTCATCATCCAGATAAGCAATTCTGAACTATTTTCACAATGATGAATAAATATTTTGATTTTTCAGAGCAAAAACAAAATTTGACCTAGATTTTGACCTCCCATGGCCCACTTTATACATGCCCCAGATATTGTCAAAATAAACATTCTGAACAATTTTCACAAAGATTCAGATATCATTATGGTTCTAAATGCAGAAAAAAGATTTGACCCCGTGACCTAGTTTTTGACCTCACATGGCCCCCTTCTTACATTGACCAAATATCAAGCAAAAACAAGATTTGACCTAGTGACCTAGTTTTAGATCTCGCATGACCCACTTTTTACATCACCAAGATATCATCAAGATAAACATTCTGAACAATTTTCCCAATGATAAAGTAAATATTTTGGTTCTCAGGGCAAAAACAAAATTTGACCTAGTGACCTAGTTTTTAACCTCGAATGACCTGTTATTCATATCACCAAGATATCATCATGATAAACATTCTGAATTTTCACAATGATTGCATAAATATTTTGGTTCTTACAGGAAAAACAAGATTTGACCTATTGACCTAGTTTCTGACCTCACGTGGCCCACTTTCAAAATGACCCAGATATCATCAAGATAAATATTCTGAACAATTTTCACAAAGATAAAGTAAATATTTTGGTTCCTAGAGCAAAAAACAAGATTTGACCTAGTGACCTAGTTTTTGACCTCGCATGACCCACTTTTCACATCACCAAGATATCATCAAGATAAACATTCTGAACAATTTTCCCAATGATAAAGTAAATATTTTGGTTCTCAGGGCAAAAACAAAATTTGACCTAGTGACCTAGTTTTTAACCTCGAATGACCTGCTATTCATATCACCAAGATATCATCATGATAAACATTCTGAACTTTCACAATGATTGCATAAATATTTTGGTTCTTACAGGAAAAACAAGATTTGACCTATTGACCTAGTTTCTGACCTCACGTGGCCCACTTTCAAAATGATCCAGATATCATCAAGATAAATATTCTGAACAATTTTCACAAAGATAAAGTAAATATTTTGGTTCCTAGAGCAAAAAACAAGATTTGACCTAGTGACCTAGTTTTTGACCTCGCATGACTCACTTTTCACATCACCAAGATATCATCAAGATAAACATTCTGAACAATTTTCGCAATGATAAAGTAAATATTTTGGTTCTCAGGGCAAAAACACAATTTGACCTAGTGACCTAGTTTTTAACCTCGAATGACCTGCTATTCATATCACCAAGATATCATCATGATAAACATTCTGAACTTTCACAATGATTGCATAAATATTTTGGTTCTTACAGGAAAAACAAGATTTGACCTATTGACCTAGTTTCTGACCTCACATGACCCACTTTTAAAATGACCAAGATTTCTTCAAGATAAACATTAGGAACAATTCTCACAATGTTTAAGTATATATTTCCGTTCTAAAATCAAAACCACGATTTGACCCAATGACCTAGTTTTTGACCTCGCATGACCCACACTTTGTACATAAGCTAGATATCAAGGATAAGTATTTAGGATAGTTTTGACAGAGTTTTTGGGACTAAATTGGCATATCTAGAGCAAAAGGAAGGATTCTGTAATATTATACCTTGTGACCTAGTTTTTGACCTTGCATGACCCACCTTTGATCATGACCAAGATATCGTGAAGATAAAGATTTAGGACAATTTTGACAAAGTTTGGACCAAAATTGGCACTTCCAGAGCAAAAGGGAGGATTTTACAAGATTTGGCCCAATGACCTAGTTTATGACCTGGCATGATCCACTTCTTGACATGACCTAAATATCATCAAGATAAACATTCAGGACAATTTTGAGAAAGTTTGGGCCAAAACTGGCATGTCCAGAACAAAATGAAGGATTTTAAAAGATTTGACCTTGTGACCTAGTTTTTGACCTTGTATGACCCACTTTTCATCATTTCATAGATATGATTGAGATAAACATTGAGGACAATTTTGACAAAGTTTGGACAAGAATTGGCACTTCCAGAGCAAAAGAAAGGATTTTGTAAGATTTGACCTCTTGACCTAATTAATGACGTAGCATGACCCACTTCTTGACTTGACCTTGATATCATCAAAATAAACATTCATGACAATTTCTACAAAGTTTGGACCAAAATTGGCACTTCCAGTGTAAAAAGATGGATTTTACAATATTTGACCTAGTGACCTAGTTTTTGACCTGGCTTGACCTATTTTTTATCATGACCTAAATATCATCAAGACAAATATTCTGATAAGTTTTCGCAACGATTGAGCAATAAATGTGGCCCCTAGAGCAGAAAGAAGATTTGACCTAGTGACCTACTTTTTGACCCCATTATGGCCCCGATTCAAATTCTTTGAAGTATTTTGAAAAAGCATGACCCATAGATCATATGTGTGAAATATTAATGAATTCTGTCAAGTACTTTAGGAGGAGAAGATTTTTTTGTGAAAAGTTGACATACAGACAGATAGACAGATGGACAGATAGACAGATAGACAGACGCCGGACAACAGACCGATCACAATACCTCACCTTGAGCACTTCGTGCTCAGGTGAGCTAAAAAACCAAAGTTTAATGTGTTTTGGTCAAATTAATTTTTTGCCTTTTTTGGTGTAGAATAGGGGCGGGGGCCAAGCTACCCAGGCCTGGGTAGCTTGGCCCCCACCTAAAATCTTTTTCCAGTGTCACCCAAATTACAAAACAATGTATGTAAATGTTACGCCTACTGTTAAATGAAAAGAAAAACCAAAGTTTAATGTGTTTTGGTCAAATTAATTTTTCGCCTTTTTTGGTGTAGAATAGGGGCGGGGGCCAAGCTACCCAAGCCTGGGTAGCTTGGCCCCCACCTGAAATCTTTTTCCAGAGTCCCCCAAAATACAAAACAATGTCTGTAAATGTTACGCCTACTGTTAAATGAAAAGAAAAAACAAAGTTCAATGAGTTTTGGTCAAATTAATTTTTCGCCTTTTTTGGCGTAGAATAGGGGCGGGTGCCAAGCTACCCAGGCCTGGGTAGCTTGGCCCCCACCTGAAATCTTTTTCCAGAGTCCCCCGAAATACAAAACAATGTCTGTAAATGTTACTCCTACTGTTAAATGAAAAGAAAAACCAAAGTTTAATGCGTTTTGGTCAAATTAATTTTTTGCCTTTTTTGGTGTAGAATAGGGGCGGGGGCCAAGCTACCCAGGCCTGGGTAGCTTGGCCCCCACCTAAAATCTTTTTCCAGTGTCCCCCAAATTACAAAACAATGTCTGTAAATGTTACGCCTACTGTTAAATGAAAAGAAAAACCAAAGTTTAATGTGTTTTGGTCAAATTAATTTTTCGCCTTTTTTGGTGTAGAATAGGGCGGGGGCCAAGCTACCCAGGCCTGGGTAGCTTGGCCCCCACCTGAAATCTTTTTCCAGAGTCCCCCAAAATACAAAACAATGTCTGTAAATATTACTCCTACTGTTAAATGAAAAGAAACACCAAAGTTTAATGTGTTTTGGTAAAATTAATTTTTTGCCTTTTTTGGCATAGAATAGGGGCGGGGGCCAAGCTACCCAGGCCTGGGTAGCTAGTCCCCCTCCTAAAATCTTTTTCATTGTTTTGTAATTTGAGGGAGTCTGGAAAAAGATTTTAGGTGGGGGCCAAGCTACCCAGGCCTGGGTAGCTTGGCCCCCGCCCCTATTCTAAGCCAAAAAGGTGAAAAATTAATTTGACCAAAACACATTAAACTTTGGTTTTTCTTTTCATTTAACAGTAGGCGTAACATTTACAGACATTGTTTCGTAATATGAGGGAGTCTGGAAAAAGATTTTAGTTGGGGGCCAAGCTACCCAGGCCTGGGTAGCTTGGCCCCCGCCCCTATTCTAAGCCAAAAAAAGGCAAAAAAATTAAATTTGACCAAAACACATTAAACTTTGATTTTTCTTTTCATTTAACAGTAGGCGTAACATTTACAGACATTGTTTTGTATTTGAGGGGACTCTGGAAAAAGATTTTAGGTGGGGGTCAAGCTACCCAGGCCTGGGTAGCTTGGCCCCCGCCCCTATTCTACGCCAAAAAAGACGAAAAATTAATTTGACCAAAACACATTAAACTTTGGTTGTTCTTTTCATTTAACAGTAGGCGTAACATTTACAGACATTGTTTTGTATTTTAGGGAACTGTAGAAAAAGATTTCAGGTGGGGCCAAGCTACCCAGGCCTGGGTAGCTTGGCCCCCGCGTCTATTCTACACCAAAAAAGGCGAAAAATTAATTTGACCAAAACACATTAAACTTTGGTTTTTCTTTTCATTTAACAGCAGGCGTAACATTTACAGACATTGTTTTGTATTTTGGGGGACTCTGGAAAAAGATTTCAGGTGGGGGCCAAGCTACCCAGGCCTGGGTAGCTTGGCCCCCGCCCCTATTCTATCCAAAAAAGGCGAAAAATTAATTTGACCAAAACACATTAAACTTTGGTTTTTCTTATCGTTAAACAGTAGGCGTAACATTTACAGACATTGTTTTGTAATTTGGGGGACACTGGAAAAAGATTTTAGGTGGGGGGCCAAGCTACCCAGGCCTGGGTAGCTTGGCCCCTGCCCCTATTCTAAGCCAAAAAAGGCAAAAAATTAATTTGACCAAAACACATTAAACTTTGGTTTTTCTTTTCATTTAACAGTAGGCGTAACATTGACAGACATTGTTTTGTAATTTGAGGGAACTCTGGAAAAAGATTTTAGGTGGGGGCCAAGCTACCCAGGCCTGGGTAGCTTGGCCCCCGCCCCTATTCTAAGCCAAAAAAAGTCGAAAAATTAATTTGACCAAAACACATTAAACTTGGTTTTTTCTTTTCATTTAACAGTAGGCGTAACATTTACAGACATTGTTTTGTATTTAAGGGAACTCTGGAAAAAGATTTTAGGTGGGGGCCAAGCTACCCAGGCCTGGGTAGCTTGGCCCCCGCCCCTATTCTAAGCCAAAAAATGTAGAAAAATTAATTTGACCAAAACACATTAAACTTGGTTTTTTCTTTTCATTTAACAGTAGGCGTAACATTTACAGACATTGTTTTGTATTTTAGGGGACTCTGGAAAAAGATTTCAGGTGGGGGCCAAGCTACCCAGGGTGGGGGCTAAGATACCCCTGGGTAGCTTGGCCCCCGGGGGCCAAGCTGCCCGCAGGTAGCTTAGCCCCCAGCTTAGCCCCCGGGGGCCAAGCTGCCCAGGGGCCAAGATAAACTGATACACCGGTCATAAATACGAAGAGTTTCTCTGTTTTAATTACATATCAAAGTAATGCGTATAATTTGACTACTTTTCAGTTTACAAAATAAACCAGTAAACCTGGGACTGGCATTTAAGGTTTATTTTTACCATGTTGGAACTTGCATGCATGTTAAAAGAAACACCGATGTTTTATGCATGACGCTACATTCTTAGTTACACCATTTCCAACATTGCTACGATTTGGCGCGTCCTATTAAAAATCTACTCATACGATAAGTTGGATGTTGCTGAAAACAGGATTGTGAAGGATATATTACAACAATAGGAACTAGATAATGAGACACAAGAAGACCAGGGTAGTAATCAGTATGTTCTTCTTTTATCTTAATATTCTCAAATCATTTCTACGATAGCCCTTCATTCTCTTTCGAGGGGAAGAATATCCGGGGATCCAATAACAAAGCTGAGCACTGCAGAAAACAGATCAGAAAATATCGATAAAAATTGTCTACAATATACATGTAGCATAGAAAATATTGCGGTAGCAGGGGAAATGCTGATCATAAGTATTTCTTCTTTTGTCTCAATTTGTTCTCAAGCCTTGTGTATGTATGTGTTATTCTATAATTACATGCGCTTCCAAAAATACTAATTTTGTGTAATCATCACTGCACAAAGTATCTGCAATTATTTTGTAATCTATATCCATGAAGGTCGTGTAGCAAAGATAAAAGAAAAATAACTTCGAATACGTTGAAAAGAAGGCAAAAGGGTCATTTTTCTGTTGAAGTAGAAGAAGAATCCACAAACCCATTCAAAATTAACAAAAATCAAATCTGCAAAGGCATTCTTATCTTATCAAAACCTAATATATAATTATAAAAAAACCCAATAATTACGATAAATCAGCCAGAAAATACAGGCTTACCTGTCCGCGCAAATCGCGGTGAAAAAATCGTGGCGATCCCCGCGATTTCGGGTGGTAAAACACGCTCGCCGCGGGGACTGCGTTTTTCCACCTGAAACCACCCAAAATTCAATCGCGGCGATGCGCGGAAATAGGCAAAAAACGCACGAGCTGTACTGTAAAGAGTAAAGTGCCCTTGAATTTGATGAAATTGTCGTTTTTGACTGTTTTCAACCTTGTTTACACTCTAGAATCTACAATTATTGACAAATCAAGACAAATCTTTGATACAATGTTGGAGACCATAAAATCTCGGATGATTTTGATTTTTAGTCTGATTTGACCAGAAAGACGAGAGTAATATGCCCTTGAATGTGATAAAATTGCCATTTTTGGCTGTTTTCGACCTTGTTTACACTCTAGAATCTACAATTATTAATCAATCAAGACAAAACTTGGACACAATGTTGGAGACCATAAGATCTCGGATGAGTTTGAATTTCAGTCTGATCTGACTAGAAAGACAAGAGTTATGTGCCCTTGAATTTGATAAAATTGCCATTTTCGGCTGTTGTCGACCTAATTTTTTTATTGTTTACTCTCTAGAATCTACAATTATTAATCAATAAAGACAAATCTTGGACACAATGTTGGAGAATATAAGATCTCAGATGAGGTTGATTTTTCAGTCTGATCTGACCAGAAAGACGAGAGTTATGTACCCTTGAATTTGATAAAATTGTCATTTTTGGCTGTTTTCAACCTTGTCTACACTCTAGAATCAACAGTTGTTTAAAAAAAAACAATATTGGGCACCATAAGAGCTTGGATGAGTTTGATTTTCACATCGTTATTGACCAGAAGTTCATATTCAGTCCTAAAGTCATAAATATCAATTGAATTGATTATAAGTGTTGCTCATATCATTTTGGTTCAGGTGAGCGATATAGGGCCATCATCATGGTCCTCTTGTCTAAGAAAATGCCATACCTGACGTCATTGTCCATCTTCACCATGGAGATTTTCAGCATGTTAATAAGTAATGTAGCCTGTAAATTGGCTTATCACGTACGATGTGTATGTCAATGAAGTGCATTCTCTTCCCTTATCGCAATGTTTGTACCACTCAGGGGTTCAACTGTTAAAGTATGCTAAAATCATTGACATTTAAGAATGTTCCCCACCAGGAGCCAGTGGTCTCCCTGGATTGCTGCGGAGATTTTCAGTTTGTTGATGATCAACATAGCTTGTAAATTTGACAATCACGAGGTATATGTCAATGAAGTGCATTCTCTTCCCTTTTTGTACCAATGTTTTGTACCAATCACGGGTTGAAGAAAACTACAATGTTGATGTCTCTTTTAGATATTTTTGGAATATTTCATTTTGCAGGAGAATGATTCCCTACTCTCACTTCAGACCTCAGAAATGTTTACATCTCAGGCTATTGTTAAACTGTCCATGGTTTTATATACAGATACCAGGCTGCTGGAGCAATGGCTAATTATTATGGAAAACAAACTGGGACATTAACATATTTTGTCGTCACACTAAAATGCCCCTTTGACTTCCCAAATAAGGTTACATGTATTTTATTACTTACAGGATAATGATTCCCTGCTCTCACTCCAGACCTCAGAAATGTTTACATCTCAGGCTTCAGGTCTTCTAGTTGATGTCCCTATTAACCCTTTCCAAAACAAGACCTGGTTTTGACGTCCCTAATAGAAAGGTTTGGGAAAACATTGAAACAAAGAAGAAACTGCTGATAACCAGCAGTTTCTCCTTTTGTCTCAATATTTTCTGTGCCATATTTACACAAATCCTGTCTTAACCCTTTCCCAAACAAGACCTGGTTTTGACGTCCCTAATAGAAAGGTTTGGGAAAATATTGAAACAAAAGAAGAAACTGCTGATAATCAGCAGTTTCTCCTTTTGTCTCAATATTTTCTATACCATAGTTTACTCAAGTCCTATCTTTAATAACATCGATTTTGTCATTTGTGGCAGTTTTTGAAGTGGATCACCCTAAAACTCTGCCGTTTGGGAAAGGGTTTATTATAAAAATGACTTGGGACAACATTGAGACAATAGAAGGAACTGCTGATAACCAGCAGTTTCTTCTTTTGTCTCAATATTGTCTGTGCCATATTAAACACAACTTCCATCTCAAAATAGGTCCATTTATCGTCTGCTGCAGCTTTTGAAATAGAAATGTAAAAATTTGCCATTTGGGAAAGGGTTAATTCTATTTTTGATTTCCCTTTTAAATTTATTTTGTATATTATATTTTACAGGAGGATGTTTACCTACCCTCACTCCAGACCTCAGAAATGTTTACATCTCAGACTATTGTTAAACTATCCATGCTGTTATATACAGATACCAGGCTGCTGGAGCAATGGCTAATTAACATGGAAAACAAACTTGGACATAAATCAATTCTTTCCTGAACAGCAAAAATTTAGGATTCTGTGGATCTAAAGCTGCTGCAAAATGACAAACTGAATGTTGAGAAATTAAAAAGTAGGATTTATGTACAATAAAGCAAGGAAAATATTGAAGCAAAAGGAGAAAATGCTGGTTATCAGCATTTTATTCTTTTGCTTCAATGTTTTCCCAACCAAATTCTCAAACAGACATCAAAACCAGGACTAGTCTTGTTTGGAAAAGGGTAAAATTAACTTGTTGTAGTCGCTCCCTAAAATGCTCCCTCTGACTTCCCAAATATGGTTACATGTATTTTATTACTTACAGGAGGATGTTTCCCTACTGTCACTTCAGACCTCAGAAATGTTTACATCTCAGACTATTGTTAAACTGTCCATGCTGTTATATACAGATATCAGGCTGCTGGAGCAATGGCTAATTAACATGAAATCATACTAGGACATTAACATATTTTGTTGTAGTGGCACACTAAAATGTCCCTTTGACTTCCCAAATAAGGTTACATGTATTTTATTGCTTACAGGAGGATGTTTACCTTCTCTCACTTCAGACCTCAGAAATGTTTACATCTCAGGCTATTGTTAAACTGTCCATGCTGTTATATACAGATACCAGGCTGCTGGAGCGATGGCTAATTAACATGAAATCATACTAGGACATAAACATATTTTGTTGTAGTCGCACCAAAAAATGCTCCCTTTGACTTCCCAAATAAGGTTACATGTATTTTATTACTTACAGGAGGATGTTTCCCTACTCTCACTTCAGACCTCAGAAATGTTTACATCTCAGGATATTGTTAAACTGTCCATGGTCTTATATACAGATATTAGGTTGCTGGAGCAATGGCTAATTAACATGGAAAACAAACTGGGACATAAATCAATTCTTTCCTGAACAGCAAAAATTTAGGATTCTGTGGATCTAAAGCTGCTGCAAAATGACTAAATGAATGTTGACAAATTAAAAAGTAGGATTTATGTACAATAAAGCAAGGAAAATATTGAAGCAAAAGGAGAAAATGCTGGTTATCAGCATTTTCTTCTTTTGCTTCAATGTTTTCCCAACCAAATTCTCAAACAGACATCAAAACCAGGACTAGTCTTGTTTGGAAAAGGGTAAAATTATCTTGTTGTAGTCGCTCTCTAAAATGCTCCCTTTGATTTCCCAAATATGGTTACATGTATTTTATTACTTACAGGAGAATGTTTCCCTACTCTCACTTCAGACCTCAGAAATGTTTACATCTCAGGCTATTGTTAAACTGTCCATGGTGTTATATACAGATACTAGACTGCTGGAGCAATGGCTAATTAACATGGAAAACAAACTGGGACATTAACATATTTTGTTGTAGTCGCACCAAAAATACCCCTTTGTCTGCCCAAATAAGGTTATACATGTATGTATTTTATTACTTACAGGAGAATGTTTCCCTATTCTCACTTCAGACCTCAGAAATGTTTACATCTCAGGCTATTGTTAAACTGTCCATGGTATTATATACAGATATCAGGCTGCTGGGGCAATGGCTAATTAACATGAAATCATACTAGGACATTAACATATTTTGTTTTAGTGGCACACTAAAATACCCCTTTGACTTCCCAAATATGGTTACATGTATTTTATTACTTGCAGGAAGATGGTTCCCTACTTTCACTTCAGACCTCAGAAATGTTTACATCTCAGGCTATTGTTAAACTGTCCATGGTTTTATATACAGATATCAGGCTGCTGGAGCAATGGCTAATTATTATGGAAAACAAACTGGGACATAAATCAATTCTTTCCTAAATAGCAAAAATTTAGGATTCTGTGGATCTAAAGCTGCTGCAAAATGACAAAATGAATGTTGACAAATTAAAAAGTAGGATTTATGTACAATAAAGCAAGGAAAATATTGAAGCAAAAGGAGAAAATGCTGGTTATCAGCATTTTCTTCTTTTGCTTCAATGCTTTCCCAAGCAAATTCTCAAACAGACATCAAAACCAGGACTAGTCTTGTTGGAAAAGGGTAAAATTATATTGTTGTAGTTGTCCCCTAAAATGCTCCCTTTGACTTCCCAAATATGGTTACATGTATTTTATTACTTTCAGGAGGATGTTTCCCTACTCTCACTTCAGACCTCAGAAATGTTTACATCTCAGGCTATTGTTAAACTGTCCATGGTATTATATACAGATATCAGGCTGCTGGAGCAATGGCTAATTATCCCCCGCCGAAAAATTTTTTCGGGGGGTGGATATTGTTTTTGCCATGTCTGTCCTTCCATCTGTCCGTCCGTCCATCCGACATTTGTTTCCGCGCTATTTCTTGGAAACTATAGACCGGATTTCGATGAAACTTGGCACACAGCTTCACTACAAAGAAGACATGTGCATATCGTCGGGGTTACCCGGTTCGACCATTGAATTCAGAGTTACTGCCCCTGACTGTTTAAGCCATATACATACAGAGTGATTTTTGTTTCCGCGCTATTTCTTGAAAACTGTAGACCGAATTTCGATGAAACTTGGCACACAGCTTCACTACAAAGTGGACATGTGCATATCGTCGGGGTTACCTGGTTCGACCGCAGAATTTAGAGTTACTGCCCCTGACTGTTTAAGCCATATACATACAGTGATATTCGTTTCCGCACTATTTCTTGGAAACTATAGACTGGATTTCGATGAAACTTGGCACACAGCTTTACTACAATGAGGACATGTGCATATCGTCGGGGTTACCCGGTTCGACCGTCGAATTCAGAGTTACTGCCCCTGACTGTTTAAGCCATATACATACAGAGTTATATTCGTTTCCGCGCTATTTCTTGAAAACTGTAGACAGGATTTCGATGAAACTTGGCACACAGCTTCACTACAAAGTGGACATGGGCATATCGTCAGGGTTACCCGGTTCAACCGTCGAATTTAGAGTTACTGCCCCTGACTGTTTTGGCCATATACATACAGAGTGATATTCGTTTCCGCGCTATTTCTTGAAAACTATAGACTGGATTTCAATGAAACTTGGCACACAGCTTCTCTACAAAGTGGACATGGGCATATCGTCGGGGTTACCCGGTTCGACCGCCGAATTTAGAGTTACTGCCCCTGACTGTTTAAGCCATATACATACAGAGCGATATTCGTTTCCGCGCTATTTCTTGAAAACTATAGATCGGATTTCAATGAAACTTGGCACACAGCTTTACTACAATGAGGACATAAGCTTATCGTCGGGTTACCCAGTTCGACCGTCTAATTCAGAGTTACTGCCCCTGACTGTTTAAGCCATATACATACAGAGTTATATTCGTTTCCGCTCTATTTCTTGAAAACTGTAGACCGGATTTCGATGAAACTTGGCACACAGCTTCGCTACAAAGTGGACATGGGCATATCGTCAGGGTTCCCCGGTTCGACCGCCGAATTTAGAGTTACTGCCCCTGACTGTTTAAGCCATATACATACAGAGTGATATTCGTTTCCGCGCTATTTCTTGAAAACTATAGATTGGATTTCAATGAAACTTGGCTCACAGCTTCACTTCAAAGTGGACATGGGCATATCGTCTGGGTTACCCGGTTCGACCGCCGAATTTAGAGTTACTGCCCCTGACTGTTTAAGCCATATACATACAGAGTGATATTCGTTTCCGCGCTATTTCTTGAAAACTATAGATCGGATTTCAATGAAACTTGGCTCACAGCTTCACTTCAAAGTGGAAATGCGCATATCGTCTGGGTTACCCGGTTCGACGGTCAAATTTAGAGTTACTGCCCCTGACTGTTTTAGCCATATACATACAGAGTGATATTCGTTTCCGTGCTATTTCTTGAAAACTATAGACCGGATTTCAATGAAACTTGGCACACAGCTTTACTACAATGAGGACATGCGCATATCGTTGGGGTTACCCGGTTCCACCGCCGAATTTAGAGTTACTGCCCCTGACTGTTTTAGCCATATACATACAGAGTGATATTCGTTCTGTTGAAGCCATATACATACAGTTATATTCGTTTCCGCGCTACTTTATTATCCCCCGCCGAAAAAAAATTTCGGGGGGGATATTGTTTTTTGCCATGTCCGTCCGTCCGTCCGTCCGTCCGTCTGTCCGTCCGCTCTCATGAGAAGGTAGTTGCGAGTTGCAAGACACGTATGCAGAAGAATTGTGGGGATAAATGCTATTTACGAGGTGCACCTCGCAATTGAACATGAAAAAACACAAATTCGGCCACAAGACCTCACAAGTACCATTTGTGTTTTGCACCTCAGAAATTTTCGGATTTCCGGACATGTCCGTGGTGTATGGCCGAGATCATGAAATTTTCAGTTTCAATACAATGTATATTTAAAATATGTATTATTACACAATATTTCACCATTGGCTGGTTCCCTGTATATTATTATGATTGTGACTACTGGGGGTTCAGTCTATAAAGTGTAAAGTTACTAAACCGGGAACCAGAGCCCAATCAATAGAAAAAGTAGTTCCACACTTTGAAGGTAAATAATGGAATATACTGTATTTTATTCATGATTCTTTGTAAAGTAGAAGTTATAGAAATACATTTGTAGTAATTCTTTTTATTTTATAAACTATTCTAGTTGCTAGGGAAAATTCTCTTATGTTCTTGACCTTATTACAATGCATGTGTCAGGAGTTAAAATAATTGACCGCCATTTTGGATACTCAGTCAGTGTTTTGGACTTAATTAGTTGTGTCTTGAAGCTATTTAGAAATGGATTGAGAAATGATTTGTGGTTGTTGGAATTGGTCATATTGGAAGTTATTGAGAGCATGAATGACCAGATGAAAACAGTTTTTTCCTTGTCTAAGTTCTATTCATTTGACCTAATTAGGTCAATTGTGTGATTGTGCAGCTGTCAAAGAGATGGATCAGACATTTACTTCTATGGAGTCAGGAGTTTAGTCAAATTAGGTAATACTTTGTTTTCACAAATTATCTTGACTTTGATAAACTGTCATTGTAACACCAGTATGGGAGATTGAATTGCAAATGACAGCACACGAGCTTGAAAATGTAAACAAAGCAGGCCAAGAATTGTGCAAAAGTTTGTCCATTTTTCTGAGTTGCACATTATGGCTGACTGCAGTGACAGATCGAGAGGGGGTTCCAGGGTTCAAACCAACCCCCCTTCGTAGTCTGATTATTGCATTTTAATGCAGAAATTCCTTCATAATTGTGTACAGTTGTTTAGGCAGTAGCGGATCGCTAACTAATTTGTCGTTGTGCACAATTTTATTACAAGTGATAATCTTTTTTGTTTGGTACCGATTAGTAAACATGTATTCCTGTCATAGAATCCCATACCTGGGCACAAATATTATTTATCTACTAGATAGACCCTTTTTGCTGACAGCACTAATTAGGTCATTAGCGGGTAGCTTCCGGTCATAACGGATCGGCAGTTCAGGTTGTGTCTCAAAATTACCAGGACAGCAATTCACTGCTTTAGGTCTCTGGGAAAGCTGTTCACAAGCAAGTCTGGCCAAACTATGCCTGCTGATGGGACTCAAGCAGCTCAGAGTCAACTTAAAATAATTGTAAAAAAGACTTAGGCTACCAGAGCTTGAAAGCAATGTGGAGAAGTAGAAAATCAATAATGGGGAACCATTGTGGGTTATCGTTCCTTAGAAAGGTTGTGCCGTGGTTCACGGTCCAATATTTATTACACTCGCCCTTTACACAACACGGAAAACACACAACCGCCAAACTAAAGTAAAACTAATGTTAAAATGTCTGAAATTATGTCACTGTTTACTTGATTAAGTCGAGCCCTATTAGATTGGTTTTGGGGAAAAGAATAAAAAATTGGGAATGATCATTCCCAGTTACCCAAATGTTCTCCTCTTCTTTCTCTATTTTCTTCAGTCATACAAATTCTTCGAAAGTTAGGTAATTCAGTTTGTTAACCGCTTTACCTAATAACACCTGGTTTTAACCCTCTCTCGACAAGACCAGATTTGACCTCTATAATAGATAAGAATTAGGAAAACATTGAGGTAAAACAAGAAAATGCTGAAATCTATATAGCATTGCTAGCAGTTCCTCAGTCATTGTACTTTTTGGTATTATAATTTGCACACAAGTCCTTCCTTTTTCACGATGCATCTCGTCATTGTAAATGCAAAACCTCGTATCTCGTTTTTGGAAAATTTTAAAGGGGTCGGAAAAAAGTGTAATAACTTTTCCCTTACTGAAAGAATTTACTTGAAATTTGAACACATTGTTCACAAGTAATGTGCCATTAATACTGATAAGTAAAATTACCTCAAAACCTGCAAGAATTGTCTGAAATGGGCACACAAGATTTGACTTTGATCATCACAAGAATCGACATACGAGATTTTGCATTTACACCGACGATTTGGCATCTGCATTACCTTTGAATTATGTTGGAAAACTTTCAGAGGTGTAGGTTTTGGCACGGGTAAATGGTTAAAGATCTCAATTTTCAGAGAAAGCTAAGAAAGCACGAGAAGAAAAGGCTGATATCCAGCCTTTTTCTTTTTCTAACAATGTTTCTAATTGATACACACATACATACCTTAGCGCAGTTGGTAGTGCATCTGCCTCTCACTCGAGAGGTCCCAGGTTCGATACCCGACCGCGGCTAATACCCATTCTGACAAAATTGTCACCCACCAATGGGTTTGAAATCGTTAACCTAAGTGGGCGAGCAGCTTATAGACTGGTTCCCTGTCCCTATATCTATCGATCATATTGGGACAGGAACGGTATAAACAAAATATACGGTTTTCTGTATATTTTTTTCGGAGGATCTGATTGGTTGATTTTGATCATGGTTAGGCGGACGCCCAAAATAAATACGTAAAGCGTTTCGCAGACGCTGCAGATAGCTTGCAGCCGACGAAAACTAGATAAGCTGATACGGTTGAATGACATGCGATATAGATAATGCGTTAATTAACTCTTTCCCAAACAAGTTCTGGTGTTTACTTCCACTGAGTTGGAAATCATTGAGCAAAGGAAGAAAATGCTGATGATCAGCATTTTATCATTTGGCTCAATGTTTTCCATGCTATCTTGTACACCGAATTGTAGCATATCAACAGCAGTTTTGTCTGTGCAGCAGCTTTAAAATAAGATCAGTCTATCTTTTTACTGGTTTGGGGGAGATAAAGCATGTTGTGGACGCAATTAAAAGAAAAAATCTTATTAATGGCAGTTTTGTATCAAATTTTCCTTGAAGACACGAGTGAGGAAATGAGAAGCAATTTTTTTCTATAATGTCTTCAAAACATCACAAATAAGAATAAGACTTGATTAAATTGTCGTTTTCAAATTACACACAAAATGTTCTGGACATCTTTTCTACCTTTTCCAAAACATATATTTTTATGTATCAACACCCATTAATTAACAATTCTTAAAACGTTTTTTTTTTTTTTTTTTTTTTTTTTTTTTTTTTTAAATCTTAATTTCATCAAAAGTGTTTGACTTCAAAATAGAAAAGAATCGCTTAATGAGATTCTGAGGTGGGGATAATAGGTTGGTTGTATTAAAATTATCTCGTAGTGGTATTAAGGACAAGATATGTGTTCACACTTCAGTGTTAAGGGATAAACATAAGTTAAACTACTGAACTACCTTTCAAATTTAATTGTTTATTGGACACACTCTGTTACAGTACATCAAAGACGGACAGTATGACAAAGGATCAGACCGATTTTATTGCCCTTAACCCATTCCCAGACTTTGGCTCTTTTTAACTCCACACTGGAGTAGCAGACGAAAAAATACATTGCTATCAAAAGAGTAAAGTTTGTGTTCTAGAGCATAAAAATGTTTTTCTGGGTAAAAAACATTTTTGGAAATAAAGAAATTACTTCCAAAATGTTTTACGCGGTCTTTATCTTTTGGGATATTGAAATGCGTTGTTATGTGGTAATGGATTGAAACCCTTTTCCAAAAAGTTTATAAAAATATAGATCTAGATCTAATAAAGTTCCCGGAAAATGGTCGTCATTTCTTTTCACTTTTCTTAAAAAAAGAAAGAAGAGAGAAAAAAAAAGAAAAAACCTAGATCTGCATTGATCTAGATCTATCTATAAAATATTAATTAAAAAAGAAACATTGGCCATTAATCCATTATATAAGGCACATTGTCGTTCTGCAGCCATTCACAACGCAGTCTTTGTCGCATTCGTGACATTAATTTTCACTTGACTCGGAAGATTATTAAAACAAGATTGAAAGTTGCAGCAGATGACAAAATATTTGTTATCATTTTGAAATGCATGATGGGAAATTATGTCCGGTGTTGTACGACTTTACTTGTCGTGAAAAATACATTGATAATTTAATCAACCAATCAGATCACAGGAAAATTTGTCCCCGACCCGTCTTCATACATAGAGAAGACGGGGTACCAGTCTAAGCAGCTTAAGGCTTGGTAAGGGTGTTGTGGTAGTACTGGTTTGAGAAACAACAGGAATCCATGGGTAGGTGCCCCAGCCGCTGCGACATGACCATAGCAGTTGAAAACAGCGTAAAACCCCGATAAACTGAAACGGATCGGGATCTATACATACAGTTTTCGACATGTTTTAAACACTTTTTACACCGAATGCAAAGAATATGTTTGAGCCACATTTGCAAACTGTATATCCTTTATAAGTAGACCTTTTCCAAACAACCAGAATTATGAAATTAATTAGAAATATATTGCTGACGACAAACTGATGTTGATGAAGATAGGATTTTTGCATAATATAGCACAGAAAATATTGAGACAAAAGAGAAAATGCTGATAATAAGCATTTTCTCTTTTTACCTCAATGTTTTCCTGTGCCTTTTTGTTTGGGGATGTCAAAGCCAGGGGTCTGTTTCATCAAATCATTTAAGGCAGAATACCCATAATGAAAAACACCACTTTCTAGCCATATGAAATGCATCAAATTACACACACTTGTAAATGCACTTCACATAAGTTGATTCACCGTGCCGGATTTCAATTTTATGCTTCAAGAAGAAAATAATTGACAAAAATCATTTTACTCCATATTCATATGCAAGGGAGGTAATTTTGAACATTTATGTCAAATTTTTTCATAAGTATGCATGAATTCAAAATTCTAAACCGTACAAAATGTTTATATTTGGAATGGAAATGTAACACAGTTTAGAAATAACTGGCATTTTTTCAAGTACGGACATATTTATGATTTTCCAAAGTCTTTAAATCGCTTAAAAACGACAATCGCATAACCCAGGTCGTAATAGATTGGCGACATGCGTTTTTAGCTTCACTGGCCTTTCAGGCCAGCGGGCTATTGTCATGGCGGTGTGTCCGTCGTGTGTCAGTGCGTGCGTCCGTGCGTCCGTAAACTTTTTCTTTAAAAATCTTCTCCTCAGAAACTACTGGATGGATTTCAACCAAACTTCACAGGAATGATCCTTGGGTGACCCTTTCTCAGATTCCTTCAAAGAATTTTGATCGAACCAGAATAACCTGAGTTATCTGCCCTTGAATGTCAAAAATAGCTGGTTTTGACTTTATTTTTGCTCTAAAATCTACAAATATCAACCAATCAAGACAAAACTTGGACAGAATATATATAAGCATAATATCCTGCCTGGGTGTAATTTTCAGCTTGATCTGAATTTTACATCTTGAGTTATGTGCCCTTGAAATTGACAAAATTGCTATTTTCGGCTCTATTTTGACATGTTTTCACTCTAGCAACTACAAATATTGACAAATCTAGACAAAACTTTGACAAAATGTTGGTGACTATAAGATCTTGCCTTTGTGTAATTTTCAGCTTGATCTTAATTTTACATCATGAGTTATGTGCCTTTGAAATTGACAAAATTACCATTTTCGGCTCTATTGTGACTTTGTTTTCACTCTAGCAACTACAATGACTGATTAATCAAGACAAAACTTGTACAGAATATTGGTGACCATAAGATCTTGCCTTGGTATAATTTTCAGCTTGATATGAATTTTATATCATGAGTTATGTGCCCTTGAAATTGACAAAATTACCATTTTCGGCTCTATTTTGACTTTGATTTCACTCTAGCATCTACAAATATGGACTAATCAAGACAAAACTAGAACAGAATGTTGGTGACGATAAGATATTGCCTTTGTGTAATTTTCAGCATGAACCTTAAGAAATTCAGGCCTGTGGAGCGACTCAAGACCTTCAGGTCTTTCTAGTTTGCCCTTAAATTGGCATACGCCATCAGTAAGACAAAAGAATGTCTTAAATATTTTGATGAAACTGGCCACTGGTCTTGTTTGGGAAAGGGTTAAATCGTAAATGGGCATGTACAACCGTAATTATAGAATCAGACCAGCTATCCAGAGACCGTGTACAAACAGTGTACATCACCATAAATAATTGATTTGAATTTGCAGATGTACATGTTTTCGATAAAGATACATTTCCTATAAAAATCTTCGAGATAAAATTATGGGCGGGATATAGAGATAAATGACATAGTTCCTAAATGGTGTTCAGTTTGTGAAAAGTCGAAAAGTTGAAGTTAGTCACACTAATTTCTGACAATTGTCACAGACAAAACTTCAAATTTTCTGCATTTCCAGGTAACTGTTTGGTAGAAAAATGGAAGTTAATGGCACTAATTTCGACTTTTCGTGTTGTATGTAGGGAAAAGTGGATGGCGGAAACAGGATTCCGTACTTCTGTGCATTTCCTTTTCAATTTCTTCATATATCTTGGAAGTTATCAAAATAATGTATTGTTAGTGTATGTACACTTCAGTTTCGGGGTGTGAATATGTTTGTACTCCTGTAACATATCAGTGAGTACAAGGAAATGAAGCATGTGTGTTTGTTTCTCAATGTTTCAAATTTAAGACCTTTCTGATGAAATTATAATAATTCCTTTTGTACAAACAAATCCTGTGGAAAGACCATTGAAATTCTTTTTATCATGTCATTATGGTTTAACAATATTTTGTCTTTTCAAATGCCAGTACAACCATACAAGGCTAAAATGAGAGTGACAAAGGCTTGTGTTGACCAATTGATTTCTCCACTTATTACATGCACAATGAAAACCTTATTCAAATATAATCAATGGTAACAATAAATTGTGCAAAAGTTTGTCCATTTTTCTGGAGTGCACAAATGGCTGTACTACTGAGCTGCATGCTGCTACAAGGGTTATATCAGATATAGTCAATGGTGACAAGATGTTGTGCAAAAGTTTGTCCATTTTTCTGGGGTGCACAAATGGCTGTACTACTGAGGTGCAAGCTGCTAGTCAAATGGTGACAAGACGTTGTGCAAAAGTGTGTCCATTTTTTGGGGTGCACAAATGGCTGTACTACTGAGGTGCAAGCTGCTAGTCAATGGTGACAAGATGTTGTACAAAAGTTTGTCCATTTTTCTGGGGTGCACAAATGGCTGTACTACCGAGGTGCATGCTGCTAGTCAATGGTGACAAGATGTTGTGCAAAAGTTTGTCCATTTTTTGGGGGGTGCACAAATGGCTGTACTACTGAGGTGCAAGCTGCTAGTCAAATGGTGACAAGATGTTGTGCAAAAATTTGTCCATTTTTTTAGGGTGCACAAATGGCTGTACTACTGAGGTGCTAGCTGCTAGTCAATGGTGTCAAAAAGTTTTGCAAAAGTTTTGACCATTTTTCTAGGGTGCACAAATGGCTGTACTACTGAGGCGCAAGCTGCTAAGATGTTGTGCAAAAGTTTGTCCATTGTCCTGGGGTGCACAATTGGCTGTACTATAGAACCTCGGGCTGCTACATAGGTTATATCAAATATAATCAATGGTAACAAGTAATTGTGCAAATGTTTGTCCATTTTCCTAATATGCATGTATGGCTTTCAATTGATATAGACAATGATAACAAGGAATTGTGCAAAAGTTTGTCCATTTTCCTGAGGTGCACAAATGGCTGTTCTACTGAGCTGCAAGCTGCTATTAGGGTGAAAATCCTTTAAATTTTGAAGCAAAATTGAAAATTTACTTGCTCCAATAAACCATGATTGTGGACATTAAGGATTTATACATGAACTATTAGATTTCAAAGTTGTAAAGTGATACAGACGACTAGGATTATAGTCCCTGGCAACTGCCCATGTAAAATTTAAATAACCCCAAGGTTATGGAAAATTGTTTTATTTTCAGATTAAGATAATAGATTCGTCTTTATTGAAAATATGATTTCTGCTCCATTATGTTTTTGTGTCTGACCCAATAAACATAATATAAGGGGCAGGTAAGGCATACTATATTAGAATTTACCAAACGCCAATTCATAGATCGCTCCACCCAATATAGAATCTAATACAAACAACGGAAGTGTGGCATTTTCCTGATCGTTCATTGGCATGTCAATTGTTTTGATTGACAGTTGATAGATCGATACAATATCACGTGACGTAGCAATGAAGAATTTAAGACAAAGAGTTGGTGTGTGACAATTTTCGTCCATTGGCTTATCGATGTTTTTGATTGACAATCGGTGTTTGGTCAATTGGAGTATAGACTTTTCACATATGGATACCTCCAAAAGTTCGGAAGGGACCATGTCTTGACCTCAGGAGTAATGACCCCCTTGGCCTTTCGACTTTGACCTTTGTTTGACATTTTACAACAAAGAAAAAAGATATTCTATTTAATTGACTAATCATTAAGCTTTTAAAAGCCTCTTGTAAAATGGCATTGTTTGAATATGTGTATTTCATTGGTCCATGAACATGTTTTACTAATTCTCCTTTGAGAGTTTATGTGACAGAGTCACTTATTTGTTTTCTCAGAATGGTGGGATGCATTTGTTTATTAATAGTTACATTTGTTGGCCAAAGTTTTCTTGTTACAGACAAGGTTTTGCACAAAATGGACAAAAATCCTCACAGTATGGCCAAATCTGATGCTACACAGAAGTACTAAATGTACGGAACTGCACCTCACAATGGATGCTCCCCACAAGTACCCCTCCGTGAGAACATATTCTTGTCGCTAAGTAAAACTTATTTTCCACCATTCTTGTTTGTGTGGTATTGCATAAATGCATAGTTTGATTTCATATTAATTTACAAGAGTACCATAATAAATTTAAACCTGAATAAAGAATTTAATAAATGTATTACTTAGTGTTAAGAAATAGTGGTAGGGTCCTCTGTGGCTCAGTGGTTAGGGTGACTGAAGGGCACTGGTTTGAATCCCGCCCTAGCCGCTTAGTCTCACAGGAGTGTATTTGGGCAATGCACTTCAGAGTCTAGCCTAGTACTGGTAGACAGGAGGCATGAATAAGTGAAATGTTGCCATGATATAACTGAAAAATTGTTCAAAAACGGCAGAAAACACCATGAAAAAAAGAACGAAAGAAACAGTGGTGGAATTCAGCAATTAGAAATCTGCTCTTGGTGGTTGAAAATGTCTGTTTTAGCTTTAAATCTGACAGGAGGAAGCCTTCCAGCTGGTTTGTTGTAAGTAGGGTTTAACTGAATGGCTCCTGTGCCTTTAGAGTCTCCCTCCCCCTGAAATTATCTAGACGTTGCTTATATGACTAAATTTTAGGGGTCCTCATGAACTGCAAGTCTATCGGGGCCCCTCACCGCTGTGGGTTCGAATCCTAGGCAGGTCTGGACTTTCATATTTTTTATGTGTGGAAGCCATCAAGCTGGCTTGTGGTAAGGTTGGGTTCCACAAGGGTGGGTTGGTGCCTTGTACATAGGACCCACTGCAATTACCTGTACATTGCTTATATGACTGAAATAATGTCAAACAAATGATAAATGCCATCAAAACAAACAAACTGAAATACTGTTAAAATGACCGTAAACACCATCACAAGAAGTTGGATATGCTGTTTATATCTATACGCAATTCATGACCAAATATCCTCACAATATGGACAAGAAATCTGAACCTCATAAATACCATTTCTGTCATGACCAAATATCCTCACAATATTGACAAGAAATCTGAACCTCAGAAATACCATTTGTACAGAAATGCAACCCTCAAGTCACTTTTTGCACAAGTACCCTCTCATGGGTATGTCCGTCCGTCCGTCCGTCCGACATTCGTTTCCGCGCTATTTCTTGGAAACTATAGACCGGATTTCAATGAAACTTGGCACACAGCTTCACTACAAAGAGGACATGCGCATATCGTCGGGGTTACCTGGTTCGACCATTGAATTCAGAGTTACTGCCCCTGACTGTTTAAGCCATATACATACAGAGTGATATTCGTTTCCGCGCTATTTCTTGAAAACTGTAGACCGGATTTCGATGAAACTTGGCACACAGCTTCACTACAAAGTGGACATGCGCATATCGTCGGGGTTACCCGGTTCGACCGCCGAATTTAGAGTTACTGCCCCTGACTGTTTTAGCCATATACATAGTGATATTCGTTTCCGCGCTATTTCTTGGAAACTGTAGACCGGATTTCGATGAAACTTGGCACACAGCTTTACTACAAAGTGGACATGCGCATATCGTCGGGGTTACCCGGTTCGACCGCCGAATTTAGAGTTACTGCCCCTGACTGTTTTAGCCATATACATACAGTGATATTCGTTTCCGCGCTATTTCTTGGAAACTATAGACCGGATTTCGATGAACCTTGGCACACAGCTTCACTACAAAGTGGACATGCGCATATCGTTGGGGTTACTCGGTTCGACCACCGAATTTAGAGGTAGTGCCCCTGACTGTTTTAGCCATATACATACAGAGTGATATTTGTTTCCGCGCTATTTCTTGAAAACTATAAACCGGATTTCAATGAAACTTGGCACACAGCTTTACTACAATGCGGACATGCGCATATCGTCGGGGTTACCCAGTTTGACCGTCGAATTTAGAGTTACTGTCCCTGACTGTTTAAGCCATATACATACAGAGTGATATTCGTTTCCGCGCTATTTCTTGAAAACTGTAGACCGGATTTCGATGAAACTTGGCACACAGCTTCACTACAAAGTGGACATGCGCATATCGTCGGGGTTACCTGGTTCGACCGCCGAATTTAGAGTTACTGCCCCTGACTGTTTTAGCCATATACATACAGTGATATTCGTTTCTGCGCTATTTCTTGGGAACTATAGACCGAATTTCGATGAAACTTGGCACACAGCTTCACTACAAAGTGGACATGCGCATATCGTCGGGGTTACCCGGTTCGACCGCCGAATTTAGAGTTACTGCCCCTGACTGTTTTAGCCATATACATACAGAGTGATATTCGTTTCCGCGCTATTTCTTGAAAACTATAGACTGGATTTCAATGAAACTTGGCACACAGCTTCACTACAAAGTGGACATGCGCATATCGTTGGGGTTACCTGGTTCGACCGTCGAATTCAGAGTTACTGCCCCTGACTGTTTAAGCCATATACATACAGAGTGATATTCGTTTCCGCGCTATTTCTTGAAAACTGTAAACCGGATTTCGATGAAACTTGGCACACAGCTTCACTACAAAGTGGACATGCGCATATCGTCGGGGTTACCCGGTTCGACCGCCAAATTTAGAGTTACTGCCCCTGACTGTTTAAGCCATATACATACAGAGTGATATTCGTTTCCGCGCTATTTCTTGAAAACTATAGATCGGATTTCAATGAAACTTGGCTCACAGCTTCACTACAAAGTGGACATGCGCATATCGTCGGGGTTACCCGGTTCGACCGTCAAATTTAGAGTTACTGCCCCTGACTGTTTTAGCCATATACATACAGAGTGATATTCGTTCTGTTCATACAGAGTGATATTCGTTCTGTTGAAGCCATATACATACAGAGTTATATTCGTTTCCGCGCTACTTTATTGACAATGAAAATATATTCGGCGGGGGATATCAATTCAACGAATTTGCTTGTTGACAATGAAAATATGTTCGGCGGGGGATATCAATTCATCGAATTTGCTTGTTAACATGGAAAACAAACTGGGACATAAATCAATTCTTTCCTGAACAGCAAAAATTTCGGATTCTGTGGATCTAAAGCTGCTGCAGATGACAAAATGGATGTTGAAAGAAGGATTTATGTACAATAAAGCAAGGAAAATATTGAGGCAAAAGGAGAAAATGCTGGTTATCAGCATTTTCTTCTTTTGCTTCAATGTTTTACCAACCAAATTCTCAAACAGACATCAAAACCAGGACTAGTCTTGTTTGGAAAAGGGTAAAATTATCTTGTTGTAGTGCTCCCTAAAATGCTCCCTTTGACTTCCCAAATAAGGTTACATGTATCTTATTACTTACAGGAGGATGTTTCCCTACTCTCACTTCAGACCTCAGAAATGTTTACATCTCAGGCTATTGTTAAACTGTCCATGGTATTATATACAGATATCAGGCTGCTGGAGCAATGGCTAATTAACATGGAAAACACACTGAAAAGGTATGTATGTACATATATGTAGTTGCATTGATTGTTGCATTGATTGTTAGCCGAGCCGGGATAGCTCAGTCGGTTACGTCGGAGTCTATCAATCCAGGGGTCTCGAGTTCGAACCCCGGCTCAGCCAGTATCCATTCTGACTTTTGACAAAAGTCATTTGTCTCTCACCAATGGGTGTGAATCATCTATGTGGGAGAGCAGCTGGAGGCTCGGTTTGGATATTGTGGTTGTACTGGTGCGAGAAATTCCAGGAACCCACGGTTAGGTGCTCCAGCCGCCGCAATATGACCCTGGTAGTTGAAAACGGCGTAAAACCCTCAATAAGCTCAAATGCATTGATTGTTATATACCCGCAAAAAAAGTTTATGTGATGGGGGAGTTGAGAGGGGGGGGGGGGTGAATACTGTAATCAGCATGTCGGTCCAGTAGTTGGTTTGATATTTGGTTGGTCGGTTTGTTGGTCGGTCTGTCAGCCAAACCTTGTCTGGACAAGTACTTCTACATTTTCTTTGTGAAAACCTGATCTAAAATTCCTGAGTTAATGCCCCTGATTCGACGAAAAACTGCGTAATTGTCACGACAACTCCAACAGATACCGTCCAATTTGCTTCATTATTTGGCACAAGTGTGCATTAGGACCCGTGCATTAAAATAAATTGGACCCATAGATAAGCAAGACATATGTTTTGTGAAAATCTTATTGACAATTTTTGAAATACTGTCCCTAATTCTTATCTTTTGGGAAAGGGCTGATATATATCTTGGCTTTTCTGCAAAAACCTCATAACTGCATCTTAAAACAAGGTTCAGTTACATGAACTTTGTAGAAAAGTGACAATATCTAATGTATTTTTTTCAGACTGACAGATATTCCCTACAGTTTGACCAATCTGTTGGTTTCCATACTGGTAGAACAAAAAGACACAAACATTTGCATGTTGGTGGTTGACAGACTTACAGAGATAGCTAAATTACAACCGTCACAGGTGAGCTTACATTAGCTGATTCCCTCACATTGATACTTTTTGACGCCCCACAAAATAAAAGCTTTGGAAAACATTGTGGAAAACAAAGAAATTGCTTGTGACAAGCAATTTCTTCTTTTTCCCACAATGTTTTCTACCCCAATATTAATAAAATTTCAAAATTTGTTATCATCGGAAATGCCATCTGCAACCTCTTTCAATTTAGACAAGCTTAAAATTCAGTTGTGTGGTAATGGGTTAACAAATATGCTTATATTAACAATTAACCCTGTCCTATAAACAAGCTCAGTGGTTTTGACCACTCTATGACATGTTCGTTTTGATACTAGAAGAACAAAAAGCCACAAACATGGTGTTGCTTTTCAACAAAAAACTCGTGACTGCAGCTTGTTTTAACCTTTTCCCAAACAAGAAAATTTTAGGGTGTTCCAGATCAAAAGCTGATGTAGACAACAATATTGATGTCAAAAAGGAAGGAATTTGTGGAGAATATAACACAGAAAACATTGAGACAAAAGGAGAAACTGCTGGTTGTCAGCAGTTTCTTCTTTTGTTTCAATGTTTTCCAAATCCTTTCCTAGTAGGGACGTCAAAACCCGGTCTTGTTTGGGAAAGGGTTAACCGCTGCAGTTATGAGGTTTTCGTTGAAAAGTAGCAATTTGCATGTTGGTTGTTGATAGACTTACAGATATAGCTGAATTACGGCCGTCACAGGTAAGGACCCAGTCACATACACAACTCACATCTCTGCATCCACACCACGGCCACAGTAGGTTTAACCCTTTCCCAAACGGCAAAATTTTAGGGTGATCCACTTTAAAAACTGCCAAATATGACAAAATAGAAGTTATTAAAGGTAGACTTTGAGTAAAATATGGCTTAGAAAATATTGAGACAAAAGGAGAAACTGCTGGTTATCAGCAGTTTCTTCTTTTATTTCAATGTTTTCCCAAGCCTTTTATAGGAACGTCAAAACCAGGTCTTGTTTGGGATAGGGTTAAATATGGAGACATGTGCAATATCCTTTTATGTCCTTGTATTGAAAGATCAAAGGTATATTGTTTTACTAATGGTCTGTCTGTCCGAAATCCTAACATTGGTCATTTATGTGGCATTTGTGTTTCACAAACATATCTTATTTTATTTGAAGTGGATCCCATGTGGATGTGTAATTGTATTTGACCTGGCATAAAGATTATCAGTGCCCAAGAGCCCAGCTCAGAAAGAGTGATTCTTTGCCTTGCAAAGCAATACAAATCTGTTATAGCTTTTTAAAGTATGAAAGAGCCTTAATTTCTGTCTTTCTAGAAGCAGCAGAATTTAAGAGTGATCAAGATCTAATTGGAATGCTGATCTGGGTGACAAAATGGACGTACATATTGATATGATCTCTGTACAATATAGAGCAGAAAATATTGAGACAAAGGGAGAAAATGCTGATTCAGCATTTTCTCTTTTTGCCTCAATATTTTCTCTAACCGTTTCTGCAGGGAACATCAAACCTAGGGCTTCTTTGGTAAAGGATTTCTTACATTGTTAATGCAAAATCTTGTGTTGTTAATGCAAAATCTTGTATCTCGTTTTTGAAAGATTTTACCGAGGAAGGAAAAAAGTGTAATAACTTTTCCCAAACTGAAAGGCTTTACTTGAAAGTTTGACATATTGCTCACAAGTAATGTGTTATTAAAATACTAATCAGTAAAATTATTTCAAAACCTGCAAGAATTGTCTGAACTGGACACACAAGATTTTACCTTGAAAATCGCAACAATCGACATACGAGGTTTTGCATTTACACCGACGATTTAGGAGATTTGAAGAGTATGTTCACTGGTAATTCTACAGAGACAATTTGCATTAGATGTGATTATGAGAAATACATGACAATGCTTTTAATAGGGAAGTCTTGAAGGAATGTAATCCGTGTAATTATCAAGTTCTGATAGAAACTCTTACAACTAGTCGTTAACTCAATGCCAGTCGGCAACATTTTGGACTATTTCAATTTGAAAGATGTTGCAGACAACAATTTCAGGTTGATAAAACTTTTAAAAATCTTTGCATTCTAGGTTAGAAAACATTGTGGATAATGAAGAAATTGCTTGCCACAAGCAATTTCTTTCTTCCTTTTCCACAATGTTTTCCTAACCATTTATTTAGAGGGACGTCAAAAGTGTGAGTGTTTGGGGATGGGTCAATAAGACTGGTTTATGCTTCAGAGACTCACACTTTCCAAAATGACAAAATCTTCCACCATTCCAATTCCAAATCTGCTGCAGACAACAAAACGGTTGCAGATAAAGACAGGATTCTTGTACAGTATTACACAGACAATATTAACGGAAGAGAAGAAATTACTGATTGACAGTAATTTCTTCTTTTCCCTCAATGTTTTCCGAAGCTTTCTGCAATGGGGATGTCAAACCTGCATTGCAGTCTTAGTAGGGAAAGAGTTATGGTATTATTGCACAATCAAATCGTAATGATCGGGAATAATATGTCTGGTGTTGCCTTCACTAAATAGTTTCATGGTGCACAATTTTCATTAATTCTTGTAATATAGCCATGCCTTATCATGAGAATCTCAAGGTTAAATTAAATCAAGGATTATTACAGTGCAAAGCTATCAAAAGTGTGAATCTAATTTAATAGTTCTTTTACAATAGACTTATGATTTTCTCTTAACGTTCAAAGCAATCTTCTATGGGGATGTCAAACCAGTCTTATTAGGGAAAGAGTTATGGTATTATTGCACAATCAAATTGTAATAATCGGGAATAATATGTCTGGTGTTGCCTGCAATAAATAGTTTCATGGTGCACAATTTTCATTAATTCTTGTAATATAGCCGTGCCTTATCATGAAAAACTCAAGGTTAAATCAAATCAACGATTATTACAGTGCAATTAAAGCTATCAAAAGTGCAAATTTAATTTAATAGTTCTTTTACAATAGACTTATGATTTTCCCTTAACGTTTAAAGCATTCTTCTTTGGGGATGGCAAACCCTGTCTTATTAGAGTAAGGGTTGTGGTATTATTGCGCAATCAAATTGTAATAATCAGGAATAATATGTCTGGTGTATCCTGCACTAAATAGTTTCATGGTGCACAACTTTCATTAATTCTTGTAATATATCCCTGTCTTATTTTCCCTCTATATGTTTTCCAAAGCTTCCTTCTATGGGGATGTCTAACCTTGTCTTATTAGAGTAAGGGTTGTGGTATTATTGCGCAATCAAATTGTAATGATCAGGAATAATATGTCTGGTGTTGCCTGCACTAAATAGTTTCATGGTGCACAATTTTCATTAATTCTTGTAATATAGCCATGCCTTATCATGAAAAACTCAAGGTTAAATTAAATCAAGGATTATTACAGTGCAAAGCTATCAAAAGTGTGAATTTAATTTAATAGTTCTTTTACAATAGACTTATGATTTTCCCCTAACGCTCAAAGCAATCTTCTATGGGGATGTCAAACCAGTCCTATTCAGGAAAGGGTTATGGTATTATTGCGCAATCAAATTGTAATAATCAGGAATAATATGTCTGTGTTTTCTGCACTAAATAGTTTCATGGTGCACAATTTTCATTCATTCTTGTAATATAGCCATGCCTTATCATGAAAAACTCAAGGTCAAATTAAATCAGGGATTATTACAGTGCAAAGCTATCAAAAGTGTGAATTTAATTAAGTAGTTCTTTTACAATAGACTTATGATTTTCCCTTAACGTTCAAAGCAATCTTCTATGGGGATGTCAAACCAGTCTTATTAGGGAAAGAGTTATGGTATTATTGGGCAATCAAATTGTAATAATCAGGAATAATTTGTCTGGTGTATCCTGCACTAAATAGTTTCATGGTGCACAATTTTCATTAATTCTTGTAATGTACCGCTGTCTTATTTCCCCTTAATGTTCAAAGCAATCTTCTATGGGGATGTCAAACCAATCCTATTCGGGAAAGGGTTATGGTATTATTGCGCAATCAAATTGTAATGATCAGGAATAATATGTCTGGTGTTGCCTGCACTAAATAGTTTCATGGTGCACAATTTTCATTAATTCTTGTAATATATTCCTGTCTTATCATATAGCTTCATCATGAATAATTCAAGGTTAACCCTTTCCCAAACAAGACCTGGTTCCAGTTTCTTGAAAAAAATTAAGTACATACTCATGAGTACATGCTCAACTTCAATGGAATACATAATTCTCTCCAACGTTGAAGAGTATTTGATTGAAGTTGACATGGATTTTGTGTGATTTGAGCGCGGTGCTCAGATTTGAGTCTTGAGAACGTACTTAAGTTTTTTCGAGAAACTGGGGCCTGGTTTTGATGTCCTGAAGAAAGGGTTTGGGTAAACATTGAGACTAAAGAAGAAAATGCTGGTGATCAGCATTTTCTCCTTTTGTCTTAATATTTTCTTTTCCATATTGTAAATAAATCTTTAATCTATTAACATCTATTTCACTGATTGCTGCAGCTTTTAAGTTTGATTTGTCTAAAATTTGCTGTATAGGAATGGGTGAAATCTAGGATTACAGTGCAAAGCTATCAAAAGTGCAAATATAATTTTATGATGCTGTTACAATAGATGCATGATTTCAAAACCTTTTCATTAAAAGGCATTGTTTTGATGTCCACAATAGTAAATGTTTGAGGTTAAAGAAGAAATTGCTAATAAGGATGCAGCTCTAGTAATTTTACTGTAATGTTTTCTCTTTAATAGTACACAGATCAAAATGTTATCAACATGCATTTTGCATGCTTTGAATACCGACCGCCCTTAACCCTTTCCTAAACAAGACCTGGTTTTGACGTCCTTAATAGAAATGGCTTGGGAAAACATTGAGTCAAAAGAAGAAGGATATAAAAAGAAGAAACTGCTGATAACCAACAGTTTATCCTTTTGTCTCAATATTTTCTTTGCTAAATTATACACAAATATCTCAAACACGGTACATTTGTCGTCCTCGGCCGCTTTTGAAATGGAATTTTTTGAAATTTGCTGTTTGGGAAAGGGCTAATGTTTGCCGTTTAACTCTTTCGCTGCCAAATTTCCTAGAATTGTGCTATTTCCAGTGCCAATTTTTTTAAACATCATGAAAGGGCTTATCAGTTTATATTATAGTAAAATCATTATTTAGTGAATTTTAAGCTGAAACCCTCAGAATGATTGAACATAAACTATTTTGTTGAATAGCGTACTTTTTATCAGGCAGTTTGATCAGATGACCCTGACCTTGACCTTAATGACCTAATTAAGCTATTGTTTTAAAGTCGCCAAAAGGCGACATTGGCAGTCTCCTAATAGGTCGCCAAAAGGCGACATTGGCAGCGAAGGTTAGCCATGTACAGCAACAAAGCTTGCAGAGCCATGATATACTAGATAAAAAAAACAAGCAAGCATTGTAAAGAAGAATTGCTTGGCTCAAACAGACTATAAGCCCTTACTCATAATAAAGAAAGGCTTTTATCCCTTTTCCAAACAGAACCTGATTTTGATGTCCTTAGTAGAAGTAGCTTGGGAAAACACTGAGACAAAAGAAGAAAATGCTGTTGACAATTATAAACTTCTTGCTTCAGTATTTTCTGTGCTATATTGTGCAGACATCCTGACTTCATAAGGGTAGCGCATCTGCCTCTCACTCGAGAGGTCCGGGTTCGATACCTGGCCGCGGCAAATACCCTTTCTGACAAAAATGTCACCCACCAATGGTTTGATATCGTTAACCTAAGTGGGCAAGCAGCTGGAGGCTCAGTTAAGGTGTTGTGGTAGTAATGCTATGAGAAACAACAGGAATCCATGGTTTGGTGCTCCAGCCGCCGCGATATGACCCTGCAAGTTGAAAACGGCGTAAATCCCCAATAAACCAAACTAAACTTTAATAAGTTTTATTTTTGTCATCTTTGCATACAAACTGGACCATCCTGAAATGTTTCTGTTTATGGAAGAGTTAAAACAGAGGAATATTTTTGGCATTTTTACCAGAAACATCAAACAACCAGGCCTTGTTCTGGAATTTGTTGAATTAGGACCAGTCTGAAATTTTTGTTATTTAAGAAAGGGTAAACCTATTACCAGACAACAAAATTTAGACCAGTCCAAATTGAAAGTTGTTTCAGATAACAATTTTAAGTGAAAGGGATTTTAAATTCTTTGGTCTGTCTGTGTAGAAAACATTTTGGGAAATAAAGAAATTACTTGCCATAAGCAATTTCTTTAATTTCTGCATTGTTTTCCAATAATGCCTTTACAAAGCAGCATGCATAATGTGGGAATGGGTTAATTAGGATAGATACAGCCTATATTTAATGCAGTGTGACAAAGTAACAATTTCTGGTGCAATTACGATGTCATAAATCGTCATAATATGTCTACTTTATCGGCAAACAATATTTTATTAGCAAAATTCACTAGAAAATCTTTCTGTTGCCATGGAAATAATAAGAGAGGTATCATTTTACACATTCCCCTAAAGGGAATGAAATTAAATGTGTGCCAAATAATAAAAGTTCAATTACCGTAATATGTTTTCTATAGATTGAGATGACTTTCATTGTTCGATTTTTCATTGCTCACCTGAGCTCGCACGCTGCTCGTTTTGAGTTTTATTATTATCATGCATTATAATGAATCAAATATATAATTGCTTTTCAACAAAAACCTTGTAACTGCAGCTCGTTTTAAGCTGCAGTTACGAGGTTTTTATTGAAAAGCAGGGATATTTTTCAAGTTAACCCATTAACTGATGGCTAAATTTTAGACAAGTCAGAATTCAAAGGTATTGTTTAACCGAAGTGACCGTGCGCTGTGAATATTTATAAACAAACGTAATCGTCTGCAATATTGATAATAATGAGCGCAAGGTTACTTCGGTTCAACAATATTGTCGATCAATTGTTTTGGTACACCCAAAAGGTCAGAATAATTATTACCTTGATCATTCTGTCTGTCACTTCAAGCCATAATTCCCACACATTGACTCTTTTTGACTTGACTATTTTTGACTCCCCTAAAGAAAAAGGTTTTATAAACCATGTGGAAAATGAAGAAATTGCTTGTGAAAATCAATTTCTTCATTTCCCACAACATTTTCTACACAAAGATACACAAAAATGTAACAGAGCATAGCCTCTCTATTGTTGCCACCTCCCAATGTACTTTGCAAACCGCACAACGAAAACAGTTCCTCCCAATTAAACAAGGCAAAAAAGATCTTAATAACAATTGGAATACTCTACAATCGAACATGTCATTATAAAAAATATATGACTTGTATCAAGTTGTATGATCTATGCTAAAATTTCAAGTACTTTTGTTTTTCAGGCATCCCTCTTTCTACCAGTATTTTTGTATTGCCTGAATAAGAAGACCTGTCCAGCTCTGAAGTTAGCTATTATTGAGTCAATACCAAAACTAGCAACACACAAGGTGAGTTTGAAATGGGGCATTTGTTCTGTTTTTAGCGAGCTGGGACTTTATGTCCTGGGAGCTTTCTGTATGACATAATCCGGGCGGAATCCAAGCGGACAATTGGCAAAAAATTTAGAAACGGAATTCTATTCAATGTAACAAAATCAGGGGCAATATTTAAATTAGTCCGCCTGGAATAAATTTTGCTTTATATACATTCTGCCTTGATTAAGCTACAAGCGGAATTCTTTTTTTAGTAACAAAATGTGGTGGAATGTTTAAAATAGTCCGCTTGGAACAAAAAGTCCAAGTGGATTTCTATTTATAGAAGCAAAATGATATTTACTTTACAATATGTGGGTGGGGAAATGGTAGAAATGAACATAAAATAAAGATGAAATTTAGTAAAAAGAACACTCACCAATGTTGCATTACTTGGCCTTGCCATTTAGTGAGCTCTTTATTCTCCTGATAATAAATCAATATGAATGTAAGAATTCTGAAGATAAACAATATTTTCTAAAAAAAAAAAAAAAAAATCAGACAAGCAAAATTCCCACCAACTTTCTAATGTACAGGAAGTTACATCTTAATTTAATAGAATGGAACAAATTAGACTGAAAGGTCTGATTTTGAACAAGTTAATTCTATATCTTAAAAACTATTTGAATTGCAGCTGTGATATTTCAACATGGATATATTTTATTTAGACCTTTAATTTAGAACCTGCATGACATTTGACCCTGTGACCTTGACCTTGAAGTTTAATTTACTTTGAAAGAACTTTAATCTGACCTATATCTCATACACTATTGGAGATATAGAGACTTGGAATTTCACACATCTTGCCAAGACATTTGATTTGGGACTGTGACCTTATGACCTTGACCTTGAAGGTCAGTCTATTTTACAGGAATTTAAAGATAGCCATCTATTATATCTATTATATCTCATACAATATTAGAGATAGATTCTTTATATTTCGCACATGGATACCTCCTGCTTCAGACCATAACTTTAGGACCTTGACCTTGGACTTTGACCTTCGTAACAAACCATTTCCTTGCTTATGTCTTATGCATGTTTAGAGAAGGAGCCTTGATATTTTACAAATGCATATGTTTAGTGCCTCAACCTTTGGTTTGGAACCATGTGCATTGAAGTTATGGAAGAATCCACTGCTCTCAAAAATTAACTCATGCAAACAAAAAATACCTCGCTTTGTAAGCAATTCCATACAAATGATGTTGAATTGAACAGCTCAAACTTTCAGTGGTTTCAAGATTAATGCTAGAATTAATTGCAATAAGATCCATGCATGTTAGATTTAGATTACAGTCACATTTGCATATTTTCAATAAGAGGCTATGCATATTCCAGTATTTTATTGAATTAACCCTTTCTCAAACAGCCTAATTTTATGGTGTTCCAATTTCAAAGCTTCTGAAGTCGACAAAATAAATATGAAAAGAATAACATTTGTGTATGATATAGCACAGAAAATTTTGAGGCAAAAGGAGATATTGCTGGTTACTAGCATTTTCTCCTTTTGCCTCAATGTATTCGCAAGCCTATTCTAACAGGGATGTCAAAACCTGGCCCTGATTTCTTGAGAAAAAAAACTTAGCTATTTTCTCAGACTCAAATTTGAGCACCATACTCAAATCACACAAAATCCATGTGAACTTCAATTGAATACCATTCAACGTTGGAGAGTATTCCATTGAAGTTGAGCATGTACTCATGAGTATGTACTTAAGTTTTATCAAGAAACCACGGCCTTGTCCCGGTTTCTCGAAAAAACTTAAGTATATTCTCATGAGAACATGCTCAACTTCAAAGGGATACTCTCCAACGTTGAAGGGTATTTGATTGAAGTTCACGTGGTTTCGTGCGATTTGAGCACGGTGCTCAGATTTGAACATGAGAACATACTTAAGTTTTTAGCTCCAGTGGCCGAAGGCCAGCGAGCTATTGTCATGGCGTTGTGTCTGTCGTGCGTGTATGCGTCCGTCCGTGCGTCCGTTAATTTTTTTTTTAAAAATCTTCTCCTCTGAAACCAGTGGGCCAATTTTCACCAAACTTTGGAATGTTCCTTTGGTGACCCTTTACTTAAATTGTTCAAAGAATGATAATTGGTCAATAAATGTGGGCGTGGCAGGGCGGGCTTGTAAGACTTAGAAATCACAAAATAATTCTTTAAAAATCAACCATTTGGCCGATTTTGACCAAACTTGGCAGAAAGGTACCTTGGGTGACTTTTTAGCTCACCTGAGCACGAAGTGCTCATGGGGAGCTATTGTGGTCACTCACCGTCCGTCGTCCGTCTGTCCGTTCACATTTCTTTAAACATCTTCTCCTCCTAAACCATTTGGTCAATTTTGACCAAACTTGGCAGGAATGTTCCTTGGGTGACCCTTTTCAAAACTTGTTCGCGGATTTTTGATTTGTCAAAAAATGTGGGCGTGGCAGGGCGTGGCTTATCGGACTTAGAGAAATCCTAAGAAAATTCTTTAAAAATCAACCATTGGGCCAATTTAAACCTTACTTGGCAGAAATGTTCCTTGGGTGACCCTTTTCAAAACTTGTTCGCAAATTCTTGATTCGTCAAAAAATGTGGGTGTGGCAGGGCGTGGCTTATCGGACTTAGAGAAATCCTAAGAAAATTCTTTAAAAATCAACCATTGGCCCAATTTGAACCAAACTTGGCAGAAATGTTCCTTGGGTGACACTTTTCAAAATTTGTTGGTGAATTTTTGATTTGTCAGGAAATGTGGGCGTGGCATGCAGGGCGTGGCTTATCGGACTTAGAGAAATGCTAAGAAAATTCTTTAAAAATCAACCATTGGCCCAATTTGAACCAAACTTGGCAGAAATGTTCCTTGGGTGACACTCTTCAAAATTTGTTGGTGAATTTATGATTTGTCAGGAAAAGTGGGCGTGGCAGGGCGTGGCTTATCGGACTTAGAGAAATGCTAAGAAAATTCTTTAAAAATCAACTATTGGCCCAATTTGAACCAAACTTGGCAGAAATGTTCCTTGGGTGACACTCTTCAAAATTTGTTGGTGAATTTTTGATTTGTCAGGAAAAGTGGGCGTGGCAGGGCGTGACTTATTGGACTTGGAGAAATTCTAAGAAAATTCCTTAAAAATCAACCGTTGGCCCAATTTGAACCAAACTAGGCAGGAATGTTCCTTGGGTGACTCTTTTCAAAATTTTTTTGCGAATTTTTGATTCGTCAAAAAATGTGGGCGTGGCAGGGTGTGGCTTATCGGACTTAGAGAAATCCTAAGAAAATTCTTTAAAAATCAACCATAGGGCCAATTTGAACCTAACTTGGCAGAAATGTTCCTTGAGTGACCCTTTTCAAAACTTGTTCGCAAATTTTTGATTCGTCAAAAAAAGTGGGCGTGGCAGGGCGTGGCTTATCGGACTTAGAGAAATGCTAAGAAAATTCTTTAAAAATCAACCGTTGGCCCAATTTGAACCAAACTTGGCAGTAATGTTCCCTGGGTGACACTCTTTAAAACTTGTTCGCAAATTTTTGATTCGTCAGAAAAAGTGGGCGTGGCAGGACATGGCATCTCTGACTTAGAGAAATCCTAAGAAAATTCTTCAAAAATCAACCGTTGGCCAAATTTGAACCAAACTTGACAGAATTATTCTTTGGGTGACTCTTTTTAAAATTTGTTTGCGGATTTTGATTCGTCAGATAAAGCAGGCGTGGCAGGGCGTGGCTTATCGAAGTTAGAGACACCCTAAGAAAATTCTTTAAAAACACATTGGGCCAATTTGAACGAAACTTAGCAAGAATTTTCTTTGAGTGACTTTTAAAAATGCGTACACAAATTTTCTTTGTCGTCTAAAAATGTGGGTGTGGAAGGGCAGTGTTATCAGACTTAGAGAAATCATATGAAAACTCTTTAAAAATGAAGCATTGGGCCAATTTGAACCAAACTTGGCAACAATGTTCCTTGAGTGACCCTTTTCAAAATTTGTTCACGAATTTATGATTTGTACAAAAAAGTGGGCATGTCACAAACTTCTTTCAGGTGAGCGATATAGGGCCATTCTGGCCCTCTTGTTACTGAAATTGTCTGTGAAATTTTGATTGGTCCATAAATGTGGGCGTGGCAGGGCGGGGCTTATCAGGCTTGGAGAAATCACAAAATAATTCTTTAAAAATCTTCTTCTCTCAATCCAATGGACCAATTTTGACCAAATTTTGCAGGAATTTTCCTTGGGTGACCCTTTACTTAAATTGTTCAAAGAATTTTGATTGGTCTATAAATGTGGGCGTGGCAGGGCGAGGTTTATCAGACTTAGAGAAATCACAAAATAATTCTTAAAAATCAACCATGGGGCCAATTTTGACCAAACTTGGCAGAAATGTACCTTGGATGACTCTTCACTTGAATTGTCTGTGAAATTTTGATTGGTCCATGAATGTGGGCGTGGCAGGGAGGGGCTTATCAGACTGAGAAATTCTTTAAAAATCAACTATTGGGCAATTTTTTACCAAACTTGGCAGAAATGTACCTTGGTTGACTCTTTACTTAACTTGTCCATGAAATTTTGATTGGTCTATAAATGTGGGCCTGGCAGGGTGGGGCTTATTTGACTTAAAGAAATCTCAAAATAATTCTTTTAAAATCAACCGTAGGGCCAATTTCAATTAAACTTGGCAGAAATGCACCTTAAGTGACCCTATACTTAAATTGTCTGTAAAATTTTGATTGGTCCATATATGTGGGCATGGCAGGCGGGGCTTATCAGAATGGCAGAAATCTTTAAATAAAAATTCTTTAAAAAATGAACCACAAGGCCAATTTTGACCAAACGCGGTGGAAATGTTCCTTGGGTGTCCAATTACTTCAATTGGTAGTAAAATTTTGATTGGTCCATAAATGTGGGCAAAGCAGGACGGGGCTGATCAGACTGGGAGAAATCATGAAATAATTTAAAAACAACCATTGGGTCAATTTAGTACAAACTTGTCAGAAATGTTCCTTGGGTAATACTTTGTCAGTGAAATTTTGATTGGTCTATGAATGTGGATGTGGCCAGGCAGGGCTTATCAAAATTGGATAAACCATGAAATAATTCTTTAAAAATAAATCAATGGGCCAATTCACACTTGGCAGAAATGTTCCATGGGTGACCATTTTCAAGATTTGGCAGTGCGAGGCTTACAAGAAATCATGAGATAATTCTTTTACTTTAGCCAGTGGAGCGATTCAGGCCCTCTTGTGCCTCTTGTTTCAAGAAACCGGGGCCTGGTCTTGTTTGGGAAATGGTTAAAGGATTAATTTAATTCATTGATTTTGCGGCATCTACTCCTTTGAAATTTCATATTATTATTTCCCTACACAATTTTCTCCTTAAGGAATTGAAGAATCAGTTTTGAAAAAATACATTATCTTTCATAAACTCTTATCACTCAGTTATAAAATTTAACCCTTTCTAAAATAAGAACTTGTCCCTAATACATGTATTAAAGTTTTTGAAAACATTGAGCTTAAACAAGACAATTCTGATGGTCTGCTCTTAATTGGAAACTTTGAAACAAGTCAAACTTGTAGCTAACTATTGCACAAAATTTAATATTACAAAAATCTGAATATTTCTACTTGGCAGCAAAGAAAACACAAAGAGAACAGCAGAAAATATTGGAAGTCAGTGGTTTATTTGTTTCTCTTGTTATTTTCCAAAAGTTTCTCAAATAGAGACATCAAAACTGAAAGGGAATGCTTCCGTCAGTTTCTGGCAGTATTTCATCTTTAAATATGCCTTCATTTGTTTTGTTCCTATTGGTGTTAATTGTTTTTGAGAGCCCTTTGTACCTCCACTTTAAACCTTTTCCAAAACAACAACTGTTTTCACCATTTCAATGAGAAAAGGCTTGGGAAAACATCGATGCATTTTCTCCTTTTGACAAAATGTTTACTGTGCTTTCTATATAACAATCAATCCTATCTTTGTCAATATTCATTTTGTGGTTTGAAGCAACTTTCCGCGGCAAAGGGTTAAATATTTTTTTAGCTTTGATTTTAAGACAGTAAAGAAAAGGATTTCATTCTTAGAAATGATTGATTGAACATCTTTATAGGAAGTTATACTCATCAAGCTAAAAGAAACCTAATGGGAGATTTATGAAAAGTTTAAGGATCAACCGTTAATTGTCAGCTTAAACTTGGCACAAACCAAAATGTTCATTTTGCTAAACATTTAGTCATTTGATTGCAAACCTGATTTCGAAGGAATATATTATTTTTAGGAAACCTACTTTGAATGTGATCATCTGCATTAGATTGTTCATTTTCAAATGAAGTCCATTTTTAAGTGAAATATAAGAGTTTAAATTGTTGCCTAATTTCTTTCTTTCAAGAATACATTTGTAATCATCTTTGTCCTACTTGGAAATTGTAATTGCTATGCTTTAACACTTTCCTATACAAAACTTGCTTTTGACTACAATCATAGAAGCCGCAGAAATATAGTTGAAGCAAAACAAGAAAATGCTGACAGAGCTTGGAATATTAAGGACCGAATTAAGCTTCAGGACCAAATCTTCCCAATGCTACTTGTTGTTCATAACAAATTTGACACTAAATTATATTGTTTTCAGAAAGGGCTAAAATTGATGTTCTTTTTCCCACAGTACTGTGTTCCGGCTGTCCTTAAAGTAATCCAGAGTCTTGGACTGAACATCAAGCTGAAAGGTTTGAGTATCAGACTACTGACGGAGCTATGGAAGATTCAGAGCCGATGTTTTCCGATGCTGCTCAATGCCGTCACAGATAACCATGGCAACGCTGTCTCCATGGCAACTGTGACAGATGAAGTCTTGATTGCTAAAGCGCTGGCTATCAAAGAAATTTGTAGACTCAAGTAAGTGATTTTTATGCTCCCCGAAGGGAGAGCATATAGTCGCCGCTTCGTCTGTCCGTCCGTCCGTCCGTCCGTCATTCCGTCCGTCCGTCCGTCCGTCCGTCCGTCCGTCCGTCCGTCCGAAGCGATTTCTCCATAACCCTTGGGCCAAATCAAATGAAACTTACCATGTGAACTCCCTATGACAAAATGCCGATGTACTTTTCCCGGTTTTTTGATTTGAGGCCTCGTCATGGGAAAAGGGGACTTAAGGTTAAATACAGTTTTTCTCTAATTTCTCCTAGTCTAATGGTCAGAATTTGATGAAATTTCATATTTGAGTAGCAAATCAGATGCCCTTGACAATAAGCTATTTAAAATTTGCGTATACAAAATATGTCATGGAAAAAGGGGGCTTAAAATTTGTTAGCTTTATATTAGCTCTGCATGGCATATATTTATTGTGACAATGCCTTATTCGGGGAGCATTGTCCGTCTCTGACGGCTCTTGTCCTTGGATATGCCTTTCCAAGGGATTACCTAAAATTTGGTCATTTGAGAAAGGATTAAAACACCTCAATTATTACTTAACCCATTACCAGATGACAAAGTTTTAGACTTGTTCAAATTGTAAGATATTGCAGGCGACAATTTCAGATGAAAGAAATTTAGGTGGAGGGTGTCAAAAAGCTTCAATGCATAGTAATGGATTAAAGCAATTCTTAGCTGTTCTTACTTAGAAAAGACTGAAGAATAAGAAAAGACTGAATATCATAGACAGAAAAGGAGAAAGGAATATATCGTCGTTGTAAATGCAAAACCTCGTATCTTGTTTTTTGAAAAATTTCAAAGGGGAGGGAAAAAGTGTAATAACTTTCCCCAAACTGAAATGTTTTACTTGAAATTTTGACATATTGTTCACAAATAATGTGTCATTAATACTAATCAGTAAAATATCTCAAAACTTGCAAGAATTGTCTGTAACTGGGCACACAAATTTTAGTTTGTACTTTGAAAATCGCAAGGATCAACATACAAGGTTTTGCATTTACACCGATGATATCTAATTCTTAAATTTTTGGTAAAAATATTTATATGTTATTCTCTACAGATTAAGTGTCAAAATTTGATGACAAAATGAGCACAGATTCTGAGAGAATGTAACCCTTTCCAAAACAAAACATTTAAGCCCTGGCTTTAAAGAAGCCAGTGCAAATAGCTATGGAACTCATTTAGCAAAAATACCAAATTTCTTAACACTAGCAATTTTGCTTTTATCCAAATGCTTAGAGTTCCAATGAACTAACATGCACTTTTTCCATACTTAATAATAACAGTGATTCTGTTTTCAATACCACCTTAATTCAAATTTGAAACAGTTTAAAAAGTCATTTGGGAAAGTTTTAATTGATTGTTCCTTATATACTGCCTTTTGTAAACAAGATTTAAATTCTCAGGAGAATTTAAAACCTTTCATCTTATTCTAGTAATAAATTGTTTGAAGAGAAATAAAGTTATAATTACCAGGGAACATTTAACCCTTTTCCAAACGACAAAAAATAGGGCAATCTACTTCAAAAACTGCCACAAATGGATGTTACTAAAGATAGAATTTGTGTAAAATATGGCACAGAAAATATTGAGACAAAAGGAGAAACTGCTGGTTATCACCAAGTTTTTCTTTCGTTTCAATGTTTTCCCAAGCCTTTTCCTATTTGGGACGTCAAAACCAGGTCTTGTTTGGGAAAGGATTAACCCTTTTTACAGACATTGCTGAGACATTGCTGTAAATTAAAAGCTGCTACAGACAACAAAACTGGCATGAATCAAAAGAGAATCTATTAAAAAATAGATCTGAAAATATTGAGGCAAAAGAAAAAAATGCTGATTATCAGCATTTTCTTCTTTTGCCTCAATATATATATTATGTTTTCCTTGCTGTTTCTACTTGAGAAATAAGAAATCTGTGCTTGTTCGGTAAAGGTTTAAACAAGATAATTAATCCTTTTTAAACCTTGTTTTGACTTTAATTATCTCAGAATTAGGAAATAAGTAGAATAAATTCTCAAATGATTTATTATAGTTAACGACAAAGGAAGATCTTCCAAATTTTGGCAATTATGTTGGTAAATTTCCTTGGCAATTGTCATCCTTTTCCAAACATCTGATCAATCTGATCAATGCTTCATTTTGGTATCATTTGTGACATAAAGTTTTGAAAAATATTAAAAAACCTGTAACCCATTACCACACATGGATGCCTTTTGACACCTAACAAGATAATGGCTTCAGAAAACATTGTTGAAAATGAAGAAATTGCTTGTGAAAAGCACTTTATTGATTTCTCACATTGTTTTCTTCACACAAAGAAAAGAAAATGCAAATTTCAATTCACATGAAATTGTTGTCCGCAACATTTTTGAACTCAAAAAGTCAAGTCTAAAATTTTGCTTTCTCTTAATGGGTTAAAAGGCTTACTGGCGTGCATGCCTGAAGATACATGTTCTATAATATAGAATTCGCTTTTTTGATTTTTAAATTAAAACCCAATTTCTAGTGAACTCTTGTTTATTTTGGAAAGTTTTACGCCTTTTCCAGGGTTTTACTTCTATATTTAGATATTTTTCATTTTCAGTAACATGAATTTTTTTGTCTGCAACCATTTCCAAATTGAAAAAAGTCTGGATGAAATAATTAAGATGCTTCTGCAGTAAGATTTATTAGTCAGATACAGAAATGCTGCGTCACAAAAGTTATTTTGGTTTTAAGGTAGACTACCTGTAATGTGGTCATTTTGAAATTCATAAAACATTGGATATTTTCGAGCCGAGTCATTACGTATCAGAACATATTTGGGCGCGGTCGTAAACATTTGGCGGTGGATTTTTTCCACAGCCAAATGATTTCGAGTCTGCCCGAATAATTTTGACGTCATGCGAATCTCATTAGGGGTGAACTACCTTAAGTCATTAATTTATTATTTAACCCATTCCCAAATTATGATGCCGTTTTGACTCCTCAAAGGAATTACCCTGAAAATATAAAAATTCATAATTTCATCCCATTTAATCCTTTACCTGCAGACAGCAAAATTTTGAACCGTTCCAATTTGAAAGGTGTTGCCGACGACAATTTCAAGTATATGAAATTTGAAAAAAAAATCATTTTGGGTCAGAAAACATTGTGGAAAATGAAGAAATTGCTTATCCCAAGCAATTTCTTCATTTTCTACAATGTTTTCCAAAGCATTTTCATGTGAGGGAGTCAAAAGGCGTCACTGAGCAGTTATGGGTTAAAATTTTGTCTGCAACTTCTTTCAATTTGGACAAGTCTAAAATTTTGTCATTTCTTAATGGGTTAAAATGACCTGTTCTTTCATTATTCTCCTATGAATTTGCCACATATCAATTCCAGATAATGCTTCACTATAATAATAGTCCACTTTTTGTACTGAGAAAGTATGAGGATTAAATTCAATCCTTTCCCAAACATGAAAAATATAGAAGTTCAATAGGGAAAGATTTTATTCAGTAAATCTTGACGTAATTTCGGACAAACAAATAGTATTTCATTGGTGTTGTTATAAAATGTTGTAACAACACAAACAAAGTTGTTAACAAAGTCATTGCTATTTGAAAATTGTTTTAGATGACAATATGGTTATTTTAAATGAAGAAGGAATTTCTATAATAGATTTGCTATTAAGGTATCCAACCCCTCAAAAGCATCTAAGAGCCTGAGGCGAAATTTGAAAAGTGCAAATAATTCCTAAACTGTTTTACATTTCCATATTCTAAATACAAACATAATCATTTCGCACAGTTTAAAACTTTGAATTAATGCATACTTATGGAAATATTTGACAAAAATGTTAAAAATTACCTCCCTTGCATATGAATATAGAGTAAAATAATATTTGTGAATTTTTTTCTTCTTGAAGCATAATCTTCAAGGTGGTCATACCACGTGATAAATGACGTCATAAACTGACAGTGTTATGGTAAATTGTCACCCCGACACACCACGGCTGGAATTTTCAAACGGCTGTAAGTGCTTTGTTTTTTATTCAAATTAAACAAGACCTGGCCTATTCGAAGCGCAATTTTGTAAGCTTAGCCCGTATATTCTTGTGCCCAAAAGTCCCGGTTTTTGCAAAAATCGTGGACAACTGATTGAAAACGACGAAAATAAACCCTGCTACAACGGAAAGCGAAATCAAAATTGATACAAATTTACTATTTATGAGCTGGTTACATGATATCTCTGTACGTTTATAGTATTTTAGGCTTAAATCATTTTTTTTTAGATAAATCAGAAGTAGAAAAGCAAATAAAATCTTGCCGGTAAAAGGACAACTATGAGAAAGCTATATCGGGCAGCATATTTTAGGAAGCTACATTGGAAAGCAGAAATTAGAAATATTTCACACCCGACTCTATTACCACAGTTTTCATGTTTTCATTTTTTTTTCGAGCCCGATTGCGGTGAGCGAGACATAGTCCCTTGTCACTATAACAGCTAGGTGTACTTGCGTAAGTCAGTCCGTCAGTTCGCCCGTTTTAGTCCGTGGCATAACTCCAACATTTATGAATGGATTTTAAAGCAAAAATAGCGGATATTTTGTTCTCTGTCAATGTAGACCTGATATTTGGAAGAAATATCAGAAAACTACAAGATCAAGGTAACAGCTCACTGTAAAATGTCAAAATGAAATTCATCTAGAGCATTTTGCGGACTCGATAGCAATTGTCATGGGACAACCATCTAGTTTGTTTGTGTTTTCCCTGGCTGCTGAGTATTTAACCAGTCATGCGTAAAAAGACCGCAATGGAATTCTATTCCCGTTTAGTCTGTGCAAACTACACAGTCTGATACTGGTCGTTACTTTTCACCATTTTCATTTGGTCCCCTTTTGTGTGACTAGTCCCGTATATTTCCGAGTGACTTGAAATGTAAACATGAAACCACATTTTTAACTTAAAGATCTATAAACTTTGTCTGAGATTCGTGTTCGTTCTTGAACGAAACCTTAGTAGTCCTGTCCATGTGTCTAATTATATGTCGACAGTTCCATAGTTACTTTAAACGTTTTTAGGTTATCAAAAAAAAAAAAAAAAAAAAAAAAAACGGATTATTCATACACGATTAACATTCAATCTTTGTTTATTTTTAGGATGATGGTAGGCCTAACTTGTGAACAAGAGTGCCTGAAAGGCACTGATATCGCTCACCTGAGTTCTTCGTGTATTTGATTGTGTACAATATAAATTTTGTTGTAAACAAATATATATGTCAGTATTATGTCACATTAAATTATTGTAAACTAGAATATCACTGAAAGTGATCATACCCCCCCCCCCCCCCCCAACAGCACTGTTTTTGTGCATTTTGAGAGGTACATTTCATTTGAACTGTGATCTGATCAATTGGGAAAAAGAGCAAACAAAAAAATCAACAGACCAAACAACACATTTAAATGTTGCAAAAAATACCAATTTTCAACAAAAGGACATAACTCATTTAACAAGAGGGCCAAGATGGCCCTGTATCGCTCCACTGGCTTTTAGACAGTTAGACTACGAACTTCTTCAAGGAATACAAAAGAGGTCTATCCAAAGAAGATTCATGCTACGCCAAAATGAAATCCAATAAGTGATTAAGGAGCAGAAATGTTTTTAAAATTTTCTTAAAATTACACTATGTTTCATATAGCGAAAAATAAGCCTAGCCCACAGCGGCCAAGCTTTTCATCCGATCGTGAAGGAATTTGGAAGAGATTCATGCAAGGAAGATTCCTGTGAAGTTTGGTTGAAATTGGTCCTGTAGATTTGGAGAAGAAGATTGTTTAACAATTTTTGAAAAATTCAATTTAAATTTACTAAAACTTAAGTTCTACACGGAAATTATATTTTTTAAGGAATTTAGAGGAGATTCATGTAAGAAAGATTCGTGTGAAGTGTCGTTAAAATTGGTCCAGTAGTTTAGGAAAAGGAGATTTTTCGAAAATTTAATTTAATTGATCAAAATTTAAATTCTACACAGGATTTATTTTTTTGGTGGAATTAAGAAGAAATTTGTGCAAGGAAAATATCTGTAAAGATTGTTTGAAATTGGTCCAGTAGTTTTGGAGAAGAAGAATTTTTAAAGATTTTCTGAAAATTTAATTTAATTAAATTAATTAAAATTTAAGTTATACACAGAATTTATCTTTTTGAAGGAATTAAGAAGAGATTCATACAAGGAAGATTTCTGTGAAGTTTGGTTGAAATTGGTCCAAAAGTTTTGGAGAAGAAGAATTTTTAAAGATTTTTCGAAAATTTAAATCAATTAAATTAATTAAAATTCAAGTTCTGCGCGGATTTTATTCTTTTGAAGGAATTTGGTAGAGATTCATGCAAGAAAGATTTCTGTGAAGTTTGGTTGAAATTAGTCCATTAGTTTTGGAGAAGAAGAATTTTTAAAGATATTTCAAAAATTTAATTCCATTAAATTAATTAAAATTTAAGTTACAAACAGATTTAATCTTTTTAAAGGAATTAAGAACAGATTCATACAAGGAAGATTTCTGTGAAGTTTGGTTGAAATTGGTCCTGTAGTTTAGGAAAAGAAGAATTCTTAAAGATTTTTCGAAAATTTAAATCAATTAAATTAATTAAAATTCAAGTTCTGCACGGATTTTATTCTTTTGAAGGAATTTGGTAGAGATTCATGCAAGGAAGATTTCTGTGAAGTTTATCTGAAATTGGTCCAGTAGTTTTGGAGAAGAAGAATTTTTAAAGATTTTTCGAAAATTTAATTAAATTAAATTAATTAAAATTCAAGTTCTGCACAGATTTTATTCTTTTGAAGGAATTTGGTAGAGATTCATGCAAGGATGATTCGTGTGAAGTTTGGTTGAAATTGGTCCAGTAGTTTTGGAGAAGAAGATGTTTAAAGAAAAAGTTTACGCACGGACGCACGCACGGACGCATGCACGGACGGACGACGGACACAGGGCCATGACATAAGCCCCGCTGGCCTTCGGCCAGTGGAGCTAAAAATCAACAAGCCCCACCCTGCCATGCCCACATTTTTTCAATTGATCAAAAATTCTCAACCATATATTGAAGACAGTCACTCAAGGTACATTCCTGTAAGGTTTGGTTCAACTTAGCCCTATAATTACCTTTTTAAAGAATTTTCTCATGAATTTGTTAAGTCCAATAAGCCCTGCCCCGCCAAGACCACATTTTTTTATGAATAAAAAATTCTCGAACAGATATTGTAACGAGTCACCCAATGATCATTTCTGCCAAGTTTGGTAACGAATTGCCTGATGGTTAAGGAGAAGAAGATTTTGGAAGAATTATCTAACGATTTCTTGAAGTCTGGTAAGCCCCACCCTGTAAGCCGATGTTTTTCACCCAATCAAAAATTCATGAACATGTGTTGAATACAGTCTCTTAAGGGACATTCCTGCTACGTTTGGTTCAAATTGGCCGAATAATTGATTTTTAAAGATTTTTCACATGATTTCTCCTAGTCCGATAAGCCCCGCCCTGCCACGCCCACAATTTTTGACAAATCAAAAATTCACGAACAAGTTTTGAAAAGGGTCACCCAAGGAACATTCCTTCCAAGTTTGGTAATAATTAGCCCAGTGGTTAAGGAGGAGAAGATTTTTGAATAATTATCTTTCGATTTCTCGAAGTCTGATAAGCCCCGCCCTGCCACGCCCACAATTTTTATGCTCCCCGAAGGGAGAGCATATAGTCGCCGCTTCGTCTGTCCGTCCGTCCGTCCTGTCCGTCATTCCGTCCGTCCGTCTGTCCGTCCGTCCGTCCGAAGCAATATCTCCATAACCCTTGGGCCAAATCAAATGAAACTTACCATGTGAACTCCCTGTGACAAAATGCCGATGTACTTTTCCCCGTTTTTGGATTTGAGGCCTTGTCATGGGAAAAGGGGACTTATGGTGAAATATAGTTTTTCTCTAATTTCTCCTAGTCTAATGGTCAGAATTTGATGAAATTTCATATTTGAGTAGCAAATCAGATGCCCTTGACAATAAAGTGCTCTCCATGGCATACATTTATTGTGACAATGCCTTATTCGGGGAGCATTGTCCGTCTCTGACGGCCCTTGTTGATGAATCAAAAATTCATAAGCATGTGTTGAAAACAGTCACTCAAGGGACATTTCTGCCAAGCTTGGTTCAAATTGGCCTGATAATTGATTTTTAAAGATTTTTCTCACAATTTCTCTAAGTCCGATAAGCCTCGCCCTGCCACGCCCACAATTTTTGACGAATCAAAAATTCACGAACAAGTTTTGAAAAGGGTCACCCAATAAACATTTCTGCCAAGTTTGGAAAGAATTGGCCAAGTGGTTGAGGAGGAGAAGATTTTTGAAGAATTACCTAAAGATATCTTTTAGTCTGATAAGCCCCGCCCTGCCACGCCCACAATTTTTGACAAATCAAAAATTCACGAACAAGTTTTGAAAAGGGTCACCCAAGGAACATTCCTTTCAAGTTTGGCAAGAATTAGCCAAATGGTTGAGGAGAAGAAGATTTTTGAATAATTATCTTACGATTTCTCTAAGTCTGATAAGCCCCGCCCTGCCACGCCCACAATTTTCACCCAATCAAAAATTCATGAGCATTTGTTGAATACAGTCACTCAAGGGACATTTCTGCCAAGCTTGATTAAAATTGGCCAGATAATTGATTTTTAAAGATTTTTCACATGATTTCTCTAAGTCCGATAAGCCCCGCCCTGCCACGCCCACAATTTTTGACGAATCAAAAATTCACGAACAAGTTTTGAAAAGGGTCACCCAAGGAACATTCCTTCCAAGTTTGGTAATAATTAGCCCAGTGGTTAAGGAGGAGAAGATTTTTGAATAATTATTTTTCGATTTCTCGAAGTCTGATAAATCCCGCCCTGCCACGCCCACAATTTTTGATGAATCAAAAATTCATGAACAAGTTTTGAAAAGGGTCACCCAAGGAACATTTCTGCCAAGTTTGGAAAGAATTGGCCCCGTGGTTGAGGAGGAGAAGATTTTTGAAGAATTTCCTAATGATTTCTTTAAGTCTGATAAGCCCCGCCCTGCCACGCCCACAATTTTTGACGAATCAAAAATTCACGAACAAGTTTTGAAAAGGGTCACCCAAGGAACATTTCTGCCAAGTTTGGAAAGAATTGGCCCAGTGGTTGAGGAGGAGAAGATGTTTAACGCAATTGTTGACGACGAACGACGCACGCCGGACACAGGGTGATCACAAAAGCTCACCTTGAGCATGTTGCTCAGGTGAGCTAAAAAAGATAAAAAGACCAAAAAAAGAAGAACTAAAAGTTGCCTAACTTCTAAAACAATTTGTAAGGATGAAAATTGCCAATTACGTGGAATTCCCTGTGAGACACGTAGATGTCATAGATATCAAACGTTCACCATTGAAGCCTGTTACACCTCGTCAACTAAAGCGAATTAGAAGCGGTGGAAAGAAGTCGGTGGTGAAACACACACCAACCAAATAGTCATCTACAAAATAATTAAGAGGAGCCCTACTTAAGGAGGAATTCAACACACCGAAGTTACAAAGACATAATATGTGATAAACAGTTGAATAAAACATTATGGTTCGCAAAAGATACTCATTTGCATTTGTTTTCTGAAACCATTCATACCCCGGTAATATGCTTTCCAATGTAGCTTGTTAGAGATTGCTTGCCATTGTAGCCGATTCATGACGACCTTTACTACGATGTCCTTGTACAGTTTTACCAATAGCACGTTCTTATGTAGGTAAACTTAGACTTATTTCAATATCACTATGAAGTTATCAACATATTATTGATACAAATATGCCATTTTTCTTACAAATTTTGGGTTTGCTTTCCGTATTATCTACCAGATTTTTTCCAGTCTTCTACCAGATTTTCTCCGGTTTCACGAAGTTGTTCACGAATATTGCTTAAACCCCACTTTTTTTTGAAAAATGTGTAAACATGTGTTAATAAATTACAAAATTGCGCTTCAAATAGGCCCAGTCTCGCTTAATTAAAACAAAAGATTAAGTAATTACAGCCGTTTGAAATATTGACGTGGGGTGACAATTTTCCATAACACCGTCAGTTTATGATACCATATATCACGTAGTATGACCACCTTGATCTTGAAATCCGGCACGGTAAATCAACTTATGTGAAGTGTATTTACAATTGTGTAAAATTTGGTGCATTTCGTATGCCTAGAAAGTGGTGAATTTTTCAGGGTCTGTAAACCTTAAACAAGATTGACTTCAGTCTTTTTGATAATACAATTCAACTGTAATCATTCTCGTTCAATTGTGAATCTATTATAATGAGGAAATGCTGGTTGCCAGCATGTTTTGTCTGAATATTTTCTAAAATCTTTTTTATCGAGGGGCATGGAAACCAGGCCCCAGTTTCTCGAAAAAACTTAAGTAGATACTCATGAGAACATGCTCAACTTCAAAAGAATACTCTCCAACGTTGAAGGGTATTCAACTGAAGTTCACGTAGATTTCTTGCGACTTGAGCAGGATGCTCAGATTTAGAAACCGGGACCATATCTTGTTTTGTAAACAAGGCAAAAAGAGATAACTCATCTTTAAATAATGATTACAGTTTCCAAATCATGGTCATCCTTCAATGAACTATTATGAATTATTATTTGGAAACTGACGTATGTCACACAAGGGCACACTGCACATTTTTATGTGCACTTCCTTGTCTATGATGCTTTTCAAAGAAACAATGTCATAGAGGTAGCTTTAGAAAGAATGTGCCATACGAATACTTTAATGCCCTTGCATCGAAAGATTTGGGGCATATTATTAGTCCCCCACCGGTTACCGGTTGGGGGACTATAGGTTTGCTCGATTCCGTCTGTCTGTCTGTCTGTCCGTCTGTCCGTCACACTTTTGTCAGGGCTATATCTTCTAAACCATATGTGCTAGCAACTTCAAAACTTGGTACACTTATAGATCTCATTGAGGAGAAGTGTCATGTTCAAGAACCGTTACTCTGCCATGCCCACTTTTTGAGTTATTGCCCTTTGTTGTTTTTACCCTTACATTCTTGTCCGGAATGTATCTCCTAAACTATGTGTGCTAGCAACTTCAAACTTTGTATACTTATAGATCTCATTGAGGAGAAGTGTCATGTTCAAGAATCGTTACTCTGCCATGCCCACTTTTTGAGTTATTGCCCTTTGTTGTTTTTACCCTTACATTATTGTCCGGAACATATCTCCTAAACTATGTGTGCTAGCAACTTCAAACTTTGTACACTTATAGATCTCATTAAGGAAAAGTGTCATGTTCAAGAACCATAACTCTGCCACGCCCACTTTTTGAGTTATTGCCCTTTGTTGTTTTTAGCCTTACATTCTTGTCCGGATCATATCTCCTAAATTAAGAGTGCTAGCAACTTCAAACTTTGTACACTGATAGATCTTATCGATGACAAGTGTCATGTACAAGAACTGTTACTCTGCCATGTCCACTTTTTGAGTTATTGCCCCTTGTTGTTTTAAGTCTTACATTCTTGTCCGGATCATATCTCCTAAACTATGTGTGCTAGCAACTTCAAACTTTGTATACTTATAGATCTCATTGAGGAGAAGTGTCATGTTCAAGAATCGTTACTCTGCCACGCCCACTTTTTGAGTTATTGCCCTTTGTTGTTTATACCCTTACATTCTTGTCCGGAACATATCTCCTAAACTATGTCTGCTAGCAACTTCAAACTTTGTACACTTATAGATCTCATTAAAGAAAAGTGTCATGTTCAAGAACCATAACTCTGCCACGCCCACTTTTTGAGTTATTGCCCTTTGTTGTTTCTATCCTTACATTTTTGTCCCGAACTTATCTCCTAAACCATAAGTCCTAGCAACTTCAAATTTTATACACTGGTAGATCTCATTGAGAAGAAGTGTAATGCACAAGAACTGTTACTCTGCCATATCCACTTTTTTAGTTATTGTCCGTTGTTGTTTTTTATCCTTACATTTTTGTCCGGACCATATCTCCCGAGCCATCAGTGCTAGCAACTTCAAACTTGGTACACTTATAGATCTCATTAGGGACAAGTGTCATGTACAAGAATCATTGTTCTCCGCCCACTTTTAGAGTTATTGTCCTTGGTTGTTTTTACCCTTATATTTTTGTTTGGGACATTTTGTCCAAAACCTAATGTGCTAGCAACTTCAAATTTTGTATACAGTTATAGATCTGTTAAATAGGAGATATATTATATACTGAGAGGCAAAATTAAGTATACACCCTAATGCATTCACGTTTTTTGAGAAGACGATTTTAATAGTCTATGTACGATTTTAAACGGCATCGAAGGTGATCGTTTATTGATGTAACCTTCTCCGCCTATCAGTTTGTCCTTCCTTCCGTTGAGAAGTTGTTTTCATATTGCAAAGCGCCATCGAAAAAGGGGACTTAATCAATTAATTAATGGAAATATTCATATTGACACAACCCCTACATTTCTTAACGGATTTGGATAGAATTTTCACGGAAAGTGCCCAGTCACCTAGGACCATGCGTAAATTGTTAGTGCTTTTACATCTAACGATGTGTCATGGCAAAAGGTGCCTTGATGTAAACAAGTTATCCGACATAAGTACTTCTAAATTTATAGACGGATTTTGACCAAATTTGCACAGAATGTTCCTAGCTACCTGAATAAGGGTTTAAGGTGTCACATTTCTTTGATAGTAAGCTGTGTCATAGAAAAATGGGCCCCAATGCCAAAAAGTAGAATATTGATCAATTTCTACCAGCCACCGAGAATTATGTTATAATGTTAGAGAAAATTTAAGCTTGTGATGTGTTGTGATAACGAATAAAGAAACCAAATACGGATGAACAGCAATATTTGATGCTCCGCTAACTCGCACGTGCAAAGTTTGCTAAATCAGCATGTAGCAAGAGTATGGATATTCAAACAATTTCATGTGAAATTTATCAACACCTTATTATTAGTTAATGGGTAGAAATAAATTTTACAAAATTTTGAGTCGATATGATTGAAATTAAGAGAGATATTGACAAACGAAAACTGTATACTTTCTTTTGCCTCTCAGTATACGAAAGGATTTTTTGTTATCCGGTGGGGGACTCCTGTATTGCATCGCAATACAACATGCACTTGTTTTACTCCAATCTCCTTTGCAGTTATCTCCCCTGAATTGGGATTGGGGAGATCTCTGCCGGCACAGCTTGAGTTACCAAGATTTCAGGTAATTGATTTTTTTTATTTCGATTTTTATTTAAAAAAGTAAACATGCTTTAAGTGATGTTTTAGGAATATGAGGTGTCAGATATGAATCCAAATAAAAAACATAATTGGATTTAAAAAATAATTTCAAAAATATCAATAGATTTCCGCCATATTTACGATTTGACGTCACATTCACCATGATCATGTGATTTATATGCCTGCAGTGATAATGTAAAGCATTGTCGCTGTGTGGAGTTTGGTTTTACTCGTGTCTGTCAGTGTCTCTCCGTCTGTCTGTCCGAAAACATCAATTTGCCTTTTCTCCAAATGTATTCTACATACAAAGCTCAAATTTAGTATGTTTACAACTGGCTTTCAATGGTGTCTATCTGTTCCATGCAAAATGACCTTCCTCAAGGTCATACATCTACCCTTATCAACCCTTAACAAGAAAACATAACATTTTAGAAAAATGGCCATTTTGGGGATATTTGTGTTTCACAAATACATTTTGTTTAATTATATTATGGATAAGATTTTTGCTATTTGCTGTAGCAAATAAGCAAAGATCAAATCATAAAAATTAACTCATAATGTGTGGTATCAAATTATAGAACATGTTGTACATAATTTCAATAATGACTTAGAATTTAGCTATTTAGTGTATTTTGTGATTTTTGTCATTTTTAAAGGTTCTTAGACATTTCCACAATTTTGTCAAATATTGCCAAGATCTTTAATTAACCAGGATTGATAATTTTTGGTCTTGACTAATTGACACTAAAACATCACATCCTTCAACTTGTATATTTAAGCTAGCAAAAGGAAGTATTAATCTTCTTTTCTATGTAACTAAACCTCTAAAGATCTTAATTGTCACTATATGACCAACAAAGTTAAAAAGGATAGGAAGTTAAGCAAATAGACTGATATTTCTAGCAGGGACTAAACCCTTCTTATACTGATTTATTAACTTGTTGATTGATTTTAGAAATTCAATCAAATAGTTAATAATTAAGCTCATTTGAATCTTGATTCTAAAACTTTGATTTTTGGGAAAGGTAAAATGTTCTATATTGCACTTTGTCTTTGTTTGATGATTTTTATCTAAGCCATAATGTACATCAACATTTGGTATTGGTTAGACTCTTATGAAAAGGTCATTAGTGAAACAATATGACTTAATCCCTTATGTTTTATCTTGTCACAGTAATTTTTGTACCTAGATGCTAATTTTGTTTGATCTTTACCTTCTTGGTTAAGGAGGCGGGTTCTATGCCTGACCAATAAGAATTTTATCAAATCAAGCTCTTAGAAGCCAAAACTTTGACCAATCAGAATTGATTGTGCAGACTTGGATTAGACCAATCGCCTGGAAGCTGCAGAGAACTATAAAACCCACGTTTTTGCTGTCTGAGGCATCTGAAAGCTAGTTAGAATAAAAACATGTTGTTTTAATAGGAGTTGTCCCTCTGCTTTCCAGGTAAGAATTATTACTTTACATTTTTGACTTTGTAACTTTGTTAAATGATGAATATTTTAATTTGTCTCTAAATCTATAATTTCTGGCTTAAACATGTATTTCTGTTTAAAAAGTAGGATTGAATGTATACAGTGGCTTGAAAAGTAGTTCTTAGAGAAATGTTTTCAAGTGAACTGTCATTCAAAATAGTACATTCTAGTTTGCAAGAATATTGAAATTTTGTCTAAAGATAATAACGTTGACATGGTTTAAACCCTCACTGCAAGCGAGTCGTTATAGCAAATTTTGGATAAGGCTCCATCTTTTGTAATGATATTTGCTCTACCATATTGTATTATCATTTTTCATGAGTGATCTTCTACATTGTAATGTGATAATCTCTCATAATGATATTTAGTTTTATTCCCCATTTCATTGTTAAAAAGAGATAATAGATTTTTGCAACAATGTTTGCTTTAAGCATTTAGAAGATGTTTAATCTGTTATAGCAGTCTTTTATTTAGCAAATAATACTTATTCCCCATATAGAAAGAGCTTTATGCAGAAAACCCATGTTTTCTGTATACAGCTTTTCTCACAATGTTTGTCTTAGAGAAGTCAAGGCCTTAGTGTGCAATTCTAAGTGGAATATAGTAAATCAGGGTCATTTACGCACTCAATAAGACTTTTATTTGACATTCGAATCTTAGTTTGATTATTTATATTGAATTGTACCATCTGAAAGCTAGTTAGAATAAAAACGTGTTGTTTTAATAGGAGTTGTCCCTCTGCTTTCCAGGCCACACCCTTTGGTAAACGTCCATCCACTAGTGAACTGGTCATTACTACATTAGTCCTTAATTTATGAATTGGCTGTCAGAGATACAGAAAAATCCCAATTCATAATAACTGGTGAAAAACTTTAATTCATAATAACTGGTGGAGATAGTGGAGATCCAAGTGTCAACGCAGATCAACGAACCAGACGACTAAGGACGGACAACAAATAAGACCGTTGGGTAGATATAGAGGACTAGCCTATTTTAGTAACCGTTTTTAATTCTTGGACCAACCAGTTACTGCTTCAACCAATAAGCAGCCAATAAATCTAGCCAGATCAGATCCAGAACTCTCACATAAGCATATAATCCGCAATCTCAAGTAAATTCAAGAACATCTCGGTGAAAAGATTCTCTCTTTGTGATACCATGGCTGGAGTTAATGCCCTTAAAAACTTAGTAGTCGAAAACATGATGATGAACGAACAATCTCGCGGTACCCAATTAATGTGGAGTTCTGTCTTAACCGAAATGATAGAATCATGTTCGAGTGGTGACGAACGACTATCCAGAGTGGAATATTTAAATGGACTTAGGATACAGATAGAGGAGAAAAACGTTGACAATAACTTGGTGGATAAATTCTGGACAACTCAATTTAAAACTGGGAAAGGTTGTGATATTGTAAAAGACGCTAAGGATATGACTTGTGATCTAAGTGGAACTGAGTGTACCTTCTAAATGTGTGATATTGTCGGGTGATCGGCCCAAACACTGAACTGTAAGTTTACAGGCCACTATCCTCCTTACTTAAATAACTCTTCTTCTTTTACTTCTATCTTTAATAGTTTTGTGTTTGGTTGCCTTATTGCAGATAATATGACCATTTATGCGTCAATCCCTATTTTCATGTTTTAAACAGTTTAGTAGTTGTTATTTGAGTTATATTCTAGAGAGAATATTCCATGTAAATTTTCGCTAAGGAAATTTGTCTTCATTGAGTACCCATAGACCAGTCTTTTGCCATATTAGGAGTTTATAAAAACCCTAAAATCCATCTGCAGTCTATTACTACTTGCATTTTTCAAACATTTTGTCAATCTGCAAACATAGAAAAGCACTACACTTAAGTTTAGTTTGATTGATCTTTGTGCTCATTTCACAACCAGATTTCATTGTCAATTTCTAAACTTTTCATATTTCATTATCCCATTATGCCATTTCATATTCAGTGTTCAAAAGCTTTCAGAAATTGTTCCGTCAATATTTTTACAGTGATAGGCTGAAAAATTTGATGTGACAATAATGATGCATTTTTCTCAAATTTTCTTCAATCCTTACAAGTTTTACGTGAACAGTTCTTTCCGCAATTAATACATTTTATGTTTGTTTTGAACAATTGCAGAAATATTATGATTTTGTTTTACAAAATGTTGTATTAATGACAATTACAAATTCTTTGTCTGATAACTTAGATGTAAAGATAGCATAAAATACATGTCTAACAGCAAGAATTTTGTCTATTATTACAAATATATTGTGCTGAAAGCAGCCAATATATAGTAGTAACAAAGGTTACACAAAATAGTAAATAGTAACACAAGGTTACAATAAGCAGTTGAAGTAACATAGGTTACATAACATTGATTGACCTGCCTGACTTGTTGTATGTAGTACATAAGTACATACTATACAAGGCTACTGTAGGACAACCAATATAGAAAGGGACTGGGAGCAGTTATCCTTATAGAATGGCCATATACCAGTATACACTAAGATAGTGTAAAATTGCAAAAAGTTGCTGATTTTTTTTTCTAGCTAGATGTACATAAGTTTGATTTATTTGTTTCTTGTTGTAATATTGTTTTCCCACTATATTTTGATACCAACTAGCTCAATGTTGAATATGAATAAGATTTTTGTAGGATTGTGGTCAATCCTAAAAGACAGTAGAGAAGACTATTATGGATAAGATTTTTGCTATTTGCTGTAGCAAATAAGCAAAGATCAAATCATAAAAATTAACTTATAATGTGTGGTATCAAATTATAGAACATGTTGTACATAATTTCAATAATGACTTAGAATTTAGCTATTTAGTGTATTTTGTGATTTTTGTCATTTTTAAAGGTTCTTAGACATTTCCACAATTTTGTCAAATATTGCCAAGATCTTTAATTAACCAGGATTGATAATTTTTGGTCTTGACTAATTGACACTAAAACATCACATCCTTCAACTTGTATATTTAAGCTAGCAAAAGGAAGTATTAATCTTCTTTTCTATGTAACTAAACCTCTAAAGATCTTAATTGTCACTATATGACCAACAAAGTTAAAAAGGATAGGAAGTTAAGCAAATAGACTGATATTTCTAGCAGGGACTAAACCCTTCTTATACTGATTTATTAACTTGTTGATTGATTTTAGAAATTCAATCAAATAGTTAATAATTAAGCTCATTTGAATCTTGATTCTAAAACTTTGATTTTTGGGAAAGGTAAAATGTTCTATATTGCACTTTGTCTTTGTTTGATGATTTTTATCTAAGCCATAATGTACATCAACATTTGGTATTGGTTAGACTCTTATGAAAAGGTCATTAGTGAAACAATATGACTTAATCCCTTATGTTTTATCTTGTCACAGTAATTTTTGTACCTAGATGCTAATTTTGTTCGGCTTGATCTTTACCTTCTTGGTTAAGGAGGCGGGTTCTATGCCTGACCAATAAGAATTTTATCAAATCAAGCTCTTAGAAGCCAAAACTTTGACCAATCAGAATTGATTGTGCAGACTTGGATTAGACCAATCGCCTGGAAGCTGCAGAGAACTATAAAACCCACGTTTTTGCTGTCTGAGGCATCTGAAAGCTAGTTAGAATAAAAACGTGTTGTTTTAATAGGAGTTGTCCCTCTGCTTTCCAGGTAAGAATTATTACTTTACATTTTTGACTTTGTAACTTTGTTAAATGATGAATATTTTAATTTGTCTCTAAATCTATAATTTCTGGCTTAAACATGTATTTCTGTTTAAAAAGTAGGATTGAATGTATACAGTGGCTTGAAAAGTAGTTCTTAGAGAAATGTTTTCAAGTGAACTGTCATTCAAAATAGTACATTCTAGTTTGCAAGAATATTGAAATTTTGTCTAAAGATAATAACGTTGACATGGTTTAAACCCTCACTGCAAGCGAGTCGTTATAGCAAATTTTGGATAAGGCTCCATCTTTTGTAATGATATTTGCTCTACCATATTGTTTTATCATTTTTCATGAGTGATCTTCTACATTGTAATGTGATAATCTCTCATAATGATATTTAGTTTTATTCCCCATTTCATTGTTAAAAAGAGATAATAGATTTTTGCAACAATGTTTGCTTTAAGCATTTAGAAGATGTTTAATCTGTTATAGCAGTCTTTTATTTAGCAAATAATACTTATTCCCCATATAGAAAGAGCTTTATGCAGAAAACCCATGTTTTCTGTATACAGCTTTTCTCACAATGTTTGTCTTAGAGAAGTCAAGGCCTTAGTGTGCAATTCTAAGTGGAATATAGTAAATCAGGGTCATTTACGCACTCAATAAGACTTTTATTTGACATTCGAATCTTAGTTTGATTATTTATATTGAATTGTACCATCTGAAAGCTAGTTAGAATAAAAACGTGTTGTTTTAATAGGAGTTGTCCCTCTGCTTTCCAGGCCACACCCTTCGGTAAACGTCCATCCACTAGTGAACTGGTCATTACTACATTAGTCATCAATATATGAATTAACTGTGAGAGCACAGCAAAGTCTAAATTCATAATAATTATGCCCCCTTTCGAAGAAAATGGGGGTATATTGTTTTGCAAGTGTCGGTCGGTCGGTCGGTCGGTCGGTCGGTCGGATGGTCGGTCGGTCGGTCGGTCGGTAGGTCGGTCGGTCGGTCGGTCTGTCCGTAGACCAAATCTTGTCCGGAGCATAACTCAAAAAGTATGTAAGATAGAATCATGAAACTTCATAGGTAGATAGATCTCATTATGGAGAGGTGCAGTGCACAAGAACCTTAACTCTGTCGATCATTTTTTTGGAGTTATTGCCCTTTGTTGATTTGCAAACTTGATTCTTGTCCGGAGCATAACTCAAAAAGTATGTAAGGTAGAATCATGAAACTTTACAGGTAGATAGATCTCATTATGGAGAGGTGCAGTGCACAAGAACCGTAACTCTACCGATCAAATTTTTGGAGTTATTGCCCTTTGTTGATTTTCAAACTTGATTCTTGTCCGGAGCATTACTCCAAAAGTATGTAAGGTAGAATCATGAAACTTTACAGGTGTATAGATCTCATTATGGAGAGGTGCAGTGCACAAGAGCAGTAACTCTGCCAATTACATATTTGGAGTTATTGCCCTTTTTGATTTTCACACTTAATTCTTAACCTTGCCTATATCTCATGTCCTTTTACACATACAGCCTTGATATCTCACACATGGATACTTCCTATCAATATCGTTCACATTTGACCATGACCTTCAACCTTATGACCTTGACCTTGGAATTTGACCTACTTTTAGAAAAATTAAACCGGGCCTTTATCTCATGACCTATTACACATAAAGCCTTGATATTTCACACATGGACACCTCCTACCAAGACCTATCACACTTGATCATGACTTATGAACTTGTGACCTTGACCTTTGAGTTTGACCTACTTTTAAAAAACTTTAACCTGGCCGATATATCATGTCCTTTTACACATACAGCCTTGATATTTGACACATGGACACCTCCAACTAAGATCTTTCACAATTGACCATGACCTTGGACCTGGTGACCTTGACCTTGGTGTTTGACCTACTTTTAAAATTTATTAACCTGGCCTATTTCTCATGTCCTTTTACACATACAGCCTTGATATCTCACACATGGATACCTCCTATCAATATCGTTCACATTTGACCATGACCTTCAACCTTGTGACCTTGACCTTGGAGTTTGACCTACTTTTAAAAAATTTAAACTAGGCCTTTATCTCATGACCTATTACACATAAAGCCTTGATATTTTACACATGGACACCTCCTACCAAGACCTATCACATTTGACCATGACTTTGGAACTTGTGACCTTGACCTTGGAGTTTGACCTACTTTTAAAAAACTTTAACCTGGCCGATATATCATATCCTTTTACACATACAGCCTTGATATTTGATACATGGACACCTCCAACCAAGACCTTTCACATTTGCCCATGACCTTGGACCTGGTGACTTTGACCTTGGTGTTTGACCTACTTTTAAAATCTATTAACCTGGTCTATATTTCATGTCCTTTTACACATACAGCCTTGACATTTCACACATGGTTACTTCCAACCAAGACTTTTCACTTTTGACCATGACCTTGGACCTTGACCTTGGAGTTTGACCTACTTTTAAAAAGTTTTAACCTGGCCTATATCTCATGTCCTGTTACCTATTAAGCCTTGATATTTGACACATGGACACCTCCTACCAAGACCTTTCACATTTGACCATGACCTTGGCCTGTGTGACCTTGACCTTGGAGTTTGAACTTCTTTTAAAAATCATTAACCTGGCCTATATCTTATGTCCTATTACACCTACAGCCTTGATATTTCACACATAGACACCTCCTACCAAGACCTTTCACATTTGATCATGACATTGACCTTTGCCACCTTGACCTTGGAGTTTGACCTACTTTTAAAAAACTTACACCAGGCATATATATCTCCTGTCCTATTACACATACAGCCTTGATATTTCATACATGGATACCTCCAAGCAAGACCTTTCACATTTGACCATGACCTTGGACCTTGACCTTGGAGTTTGTCCTACTTTTGGAAAACTTTAACCTTGCCAATATTTCATGTCCTTTTACACATACAGCCTTGATATATCACACATGGACACATCCTACCAAGACCTTTCACATTTGACCATGACCTTGGACCTTGTGACCTTGATCTCCGAGTTTGATCTACTTTTAAAAAATTTTTAACCTGGCCGATATATCATGTCCTTTTAAACATACAGCCTTGATATTTGACGCATGGACACATACAACCAAGACCTTTCACATTTGACCATGACCTTGGACCTTGTGACCTTGACCTTGAACTTTAACCTACGTCAAATGTAGGCCCTTGAGGGGGCATATATGTTTTACAAACATCTCTTGTTACATTTGAGCCAGTATATAGAAGAAGGTCCTTTATGGAATTTGAGAACAACCTGGATACAAATCAGCCTGTGCATACACACTTATATTTGTCACTATTTGCTTATAGGTCAGAACAGCATGGCAGTGAGGTATTGCCTCCCCTTTCTGAGATCTTGGATCGCTGTACGGAGGAGAAAAATGGTGCTGGTGCTGCATTGTGTCTGGAAGCTTTGTTCTACATTTGCCAGGCAGAGGTCTGTATAGTTTTACAAAGGTGAAACCTTAATGTTCGTTGTTTTTCCACAAGTTTTACATACAAAGACCAAATGAACCTTCTTTCAATGATAATATCTATCTGCTCCATGCAACATAACTTCCCTTAAGGTAATTGTATATTTAACATGAAAACTTAACAAAAGGCTTAATACTTTCTTCACATTTGCTCCATCTTTGGATATTTTTTAGCTCAATGTTATTGAGAGAAAAAGCCATTTCAAGCAACAGTAAAAAATAATGTTTTTCACAAACACATCTTGTTCAAATTATGATTGGTCAAAATTTGGTCAAAATTTGCAGGAGATGTAGATAACAAAATATGTCCTAGAACAGAAATATTGTAATTAATGATGTGGAAAACTTTTAGGGGAAAACACTGAGGCAGCAATTTCTTCTTTTCTTGGAGTTATCCCAAAATTTTGTGTGTGAAGGATATCAGGATTTATTTTGGAAACATCCAATGTAATGTTAGTGCAGATGACAAAGACAAAATAAATGAAAAATTTGATATTATTTTCCTCTTTCCACAGGTCATTGATATTGTGTCCACTTGGAAAGTCCTGGAAAACAAGCTTGTCAGGGAAACCAGGTACAGTGACTTAACCCTTTCCCAAACTGCAAAATTTTAGGGTGATCCACTTCAAAAACTGCCACAAATGACAAAATGGACATTATTTAATATACGATTTGTGTAAAAAAAATGGCACAGAAAATATTGAGACAAAAGGAGAAACTGCTGGTCATCAGCAGTTTCTTCTTTTGTTTCAATATTTTCACAAGCCTTTTCTATTAGGGACGTCAAAACCAGGTATTGTTTGGAAAGTGTTAATACTCATGAACAATATTTAGTATGAAAGTGTAGATTGTAAACAGATTTGTACAGAAATATTCATTTCATTAATTTGTCCCCCCCCCCCCCCAAAAAAAAAAGAGACTATGTAAATAAGTTAAACATGATTTCTGCCTTATTGCCATGTTTTGCTTTCAAGATAGTATTTATGCCAGATTCAGTATCATACAAGAATTTAATATATAATGGCTGCCATTAAAATTTAATATTCTTGCAAATCAAAATGACATTCCATGATTTGTTACACACACCCTGTATGTTCATGTCTACATTAACCTTTTCCCAAACAAGACATATTCTTGGCTTCCTTAACAAAAATGCTTGGGAAAACATTGAGACAAAAGAAGAAAATTCCGATTATAAACCAGCATTTTCTCCTTTTGCCTCAATATTTTCCATGCTATAGTATAGACAAATCCTACAATTATCTACATCTATTACATGGTCTGTAGCATCTTTCAAATTCCCATTATTGGTCCAACCTGAAATTTGGCCGTTTGGAAAAGGTTAAAAAATGTATTTGTTGTAAATAAATTTCCATATGAAACCAATTTATGAAAATATTCATTATATCATTTGTATGCAGTCTCTGAGCAACAGATAAAATCTTTTGGGAAACATTGTGAGAAATGAAGAAAGAAGGAAAAAATGCCAATTAGCATTTTGTCCTTTGTCTTCAGGACTTTCTACACCAAATTTGCAGATTTTCAACTACATTGCAGTACTCTTTGTATTGTTGTCTGCAGCAGATTTCAAGTTTGTCCAGTCTAAAATTTTGTTATGTCGGAAAAGGAAAACCCATTACCACACAGTGACACCCTTTGGCTTTCGACGAAATAAAGGCTTTGGAAAACATTGTGGAAAGTAAAGAAATTGCTTTGGTCAAGCAATTTTTTCATTTCTCACAATATTTTCTACTCAGAGAGACAAAATAATGTGAAATTCCACTCACTTGAAATTGTCGTCTGCAACATCATTGATTTTGGACCAGTCTAAAATTTTACTGTTTGGGAGTGGGTCAAGCCTTTTCCGATCCTTGGTGTTGTGAAATGTACAAGATTTTAGATAAGAAAAGAAAAACCATGGTGAAAATGTTAAAATTCAACTGTATCATCTTAATTCCCTTTCAGACCAATAGTTATTGAGAAGATTTGTGACCTGTTATCGTTGGTCCCTCAATTACCAGCTAGTTCAAAGGCTTATGAGGTATTTATAACCAGAATTTTCTCCTCTTGTCTCAATATTTTTATGCTCCCCGAAGGGAGAGCATATAGTCGCCGCTTCGTCTGTCCGTCCGTCCGTCCGTCATTCCGTCCGTCCGTCCGTCCGTCCGTCCGAAGCGATTTCTCTATAACCCTTGGGCCAAATCAAATGAAACTTACCATGTGAACTCCCTATGACATAATGCCGATGTACTTTTCCCAGTTTTTGGATTTGAGGCCTCGTCATGGGAAAAGGGGACTTAAGGTCAAATACACTTTTTCTCTAATTTCTCATAGTCTAATGGTCAGAATTTGATGAAATTTCATATTTGAGTAGCAAATCAGATGCCCTTGACAATAAACTACTTTAAATTTGCGTATAAAAAGTATGTCATGGAAAAAGGGGGCTTAACGTTTGTTAGCTTAATCTTAGCTCTGCATGGCATACATTTATTGTGACAATGCCTTAATACATTTATTGTGACAATGCCTTAATCGGGGAGCATTGTCCGTCTCTGACGGCTCTTGTATGTCAAAATCAAGTCTTGTTTGGAAAAAGGTTAATTTATTTATTTCAATTTGCAGAGGTGAATGTTCAGCTCAATTAATGGTCACCCTCCTTGGGAATTTCCTTATATCTATATTATTTTTATTAATCACCTGCTATTTCTTGTTTCCTGAAAATGATATGTCTATATTAGTTTATATTTCACTAATAACATGAGAGGAAATTGCATTGGATTTGTTGGGTTAACCCTTTTATAAACAACAAACTCTGACACTGGTCCAGTCTTAACTGTCAACAAATTGAAATATTTCCATACACAAATGTATTATTGGAAAGAAAAGAATTCTGGTAAAAGGAGAAAATGCTGGTAATCAACATTGTCTGATTCACCCAATGCTTTTAAAAAAAAAAGATACTGTCAAATGGCAAAATTATGTCTTATTAAGGAAAGTGTTAAACTGGCGTCATCCAGTGCATTTGCTTTTTATATGGCATTCAAGGTGGTCATGCATTGCTTTTATATTCTCTGTATGTCTGTTTGTGTATCTGTACATTTGTTGTGTGGTTATTTTCAGGAATTTCTAGAAGAGACATTAAGAAGACTGTGGTTATACACACAGGCAGACAACCCAAAGGTTGTGAATGCTGCATTTAGAGCTCTGTCTTGTTTGATTCCTGTCTGTTTGTTAGTTAGTTTGTCTGTACATTTGTTTTGTGGTTTTTCTCAGGAATTTCTTGAGACATTAATTAACCCCTTTCCCAAACGGAAAAGTTTCATATCAAAAGCTACTGAAGACGACAAATGGACCTTGTTTAAGATGGAATTTGTGTACAATAAAGCATGGAAAATATTGAGACAAAAGGAGAAACTGCTGGTTATCAGCAGTTTCTTCTTTGGTCTCAATGTTTTCCCAAGCCAATTCTATTAGGGACGTCAAAAGCAGGTCTTGTTTGGGAAAGGGTTAAGAAGACTGTGGTTATTTGCCCAAGCTGACAACCTAAAGGTTGTAAATGCTGCATTTAAGGTTGTGAATGCAGCATTTAGAGCTCCTGTCTTGCTTCACCCATGTCTGTTTGTTTGTGTGTCTGTTTGTCTCTCTGTACATATGTTTGTGGTATTTTCAGGAATTTTTAGAAGAAACAGTCAGAAGACTGTGGCTATTCACCCAGGCAGACAACCCAAAGGTTGCGAATGCTGCATTCAAAGCCCTGTCTAGCTTCAGAGTGGAGCACTTTAAACTGTCACACTTCAAATTTAAGGTAAAATTTTTAACAAACCTGTTTGTCATTTAAAAATGCATATTTATCCATTTTCACATGATGCTTTTGGATGCCCAACAAGATCAAGGCTTTGGAAAGCAATGTGGAAAATGAAGAAATTGTGGGGAAAAATGGTTAAGAAATTATTATAGATGAACTATATAAGGCTGCTTTTCATCAAAAACCTTTAACCCTTTCCCAAACAACAAATTTGTAGCGTCATCCAATTTGAAAGCTGCTGAAGATAACACAATTTAGATAAATTGATATTGGATTAGTGTAAAATCTAGCACAGAAAACATGAGGCAAAAGGAGAAACTGCTGGTTATCAGCAGTTTCTTCTTTTGTCTCAATGTTTCCCCAGGCCTTCACTATTAGGGATGTCAAAACCAGGTCTTGTTTGGGAAAGAGTTAGACAAGCTGTAGTTACAAGTTTTTTTGTTGAAAAGCGACAATATCTGCATGAACAGACCATAAGAACAATCAGACCAGAATAAATCAGATTTCTGTCACAATGATGTACAACTGTTAAGTATTACATAATAACTACAGCCATTTCTTACCATCTTTGACAGGTGTTGTACATGGTCTTTTACTAAATCCATTACTCTATCTGTCAATGTTTAGAAAAATAAGTATTTTCTTTTTTTAACCCATTACCAAATGACAAAATTTCAGGTTTGTCCAAATTCAAAGATGTTGCAGACGACAATTCTAAGTAAATGAAATTTAAATTTGAGTTGTCTTTTAGGGTAGAAAACATTGTGGTAAATGAAGAAATTGCTTGTCACAAGCAATTTCTTCATTTTCCATGGTGTTTTCCAAAGCCAAAGCAATGAGTCAAAAAGAGTCAGTGTGTGGTTTTGGGTTAATTATAAGTCTACTTTTCATCAAAAACCTTGTAACTACAGCTTGTCGAAAGCTGTAGTTACAAGTTTTTTGTTGAAAAGCGACAATATCTGAATGAACAGACCATAAGAAACAATCAGACTAGAATAAATCAGATTTCTGTCACAATTATATACAACCGTTAAGTATTACATAATAACTACAGCCATTTCTTACCATCTTTGACAGTTGTTGTACATGGTCTTTTATATAGTTTATTCATTATAAAAGTAACAACATAGTTCGTATACATTCACAATAAAAAAGTTATGTGTCTAAATATCTGAACAAGTAGATAAATTTTAAAGATTTCTAGATCCGTTAAAACTGAATAATAATAATAATAATCTAATAAGATTTTTTACTTAAAACTATGTTTATACATCCATTATAAGGATGACACAAAAAAGATGCGAAATCTTATTTCCATTGTGGTCCTTTAATGGGAGTATAAGAATAGAAAGGCATCATCTTACATAGTTATCACATAGTAATTATATAGGAAATGAAAGACTGTAGGAAAATAAATAAATGACTAGACAAGACACACAATGTGACGACAAACAATAAAACGTAAATTTCATTTCATTTCATTAAGAAAAGTTTTACCTTAGACTTAAAAGAGTTAAGATTAGAAACATCCTTTAGAGAACTTGGTAAAGAATTCCATAATTTAGAACCACTGAAAGCGAAAGTTTTCTTACCATTAGAGCCAACCTTGGGTAAAATAAAATTGCCCGTGGAATGAGAGCGTGTATTGTAAGAGTGAACTGCATTAAAAGAGACAAAATTATCATTCATGTATTCAGGACTTAAGCGATTCTTTATTTTGAAAACATTGCATAAAATAATCTGTTCGACTCTTTTTTCTACAGGAAGCCAATTCAACATTTTAAAATGTTCAATACAAATATGTGCATTGTGCTCTAAGTTTAAAATAAAACGGATTAACTTGTTTTGAGTAGTTTGAAGTTTAGTTTTCAAGGATTTGCTGAGACCATTATACCAAAATGAACACGCATAGTCATAATGACATTGTATAAGAGATGTAGCAATAAGTTTTTTAGTCTGTTCGGTTAGGAAGTTACCTTTTCTATACAAAAACTTTAAGCGTGCGTTAGCTTTCTTCAATACGGAACTAGCAATATCGTCACCAGACAAGGACTGATCAATTGTAACCCCTAAGTATTTAACTGAGGATGAAGATTGTATTTCAACACCATTACAAGAAACATTTAAAGCTGAATTTGATTTCAATTTATGTTTTGAACCGAAAAGAATTGTTTCTGTTTTTCCAAGATGAAGTGATAGTTTGTTGTCTAATAGCCACTCACTTATTGAGTTCAAATCTTCACTAAGCTGACTTTCAATTGAAGCCCTTGATTTATTTGCAACTAAAATAGCAGAGTCATCAGCATACAACAAAAGTTTATTTTTGATAACAGCTGGCATATCATTCACATATAAAAGAAAAAGGAGTGGGCCCAAGATTGAACCTTGTGGGACACCGCATGTAACAGTTGATAGTTTTGAAAAAGTTCCAGAGGTATCAACAAGTTGCTGTCTACATGACATGTCTTTTACTAAATCCAATACTCTCTATCTGTCAATGTTTAGAAAAATAAGTATTTTCTTTTTTTCAATTATAAGTCTACTTTTCATCAAAAACCTTGTAACTACAGCTTTAGACAAGCTGTAGTTACAAGTTTTTTTTGTTGAAAAGCAACAATATCTGCATGAACAGACCATAAGAAATAATCAGACCAGAATAAATAAGATTTCTGTCACAATGATATACAACTGTTAAGTATTACATAATAAAGATGACAATTCATACCATCTTTGCTGAATCCAATACCCTCAACCCATCTGTCAATGTTTACTACTAAACAATTCCCTCTGTTATAAGAAGTCTTCAGTAAAAGCAAGCATTTGCTCCTTGCCCACAAGGATTTTTTAGTATTCCAGAGATCATAGATTTTCTATTTCAAATAATACTCTCTGTTCAATATTATGCTTTTGTTGTAACAGCTTATATTCCAGGATTTCTGTGAAGGCACTGAAACATACAAATATGGGGGTTTGTTGCATAGTTTTGACTGAATTTCTATCTATACATGAAATTATCAGGCTACAACGAGGTGCGTTTGAACCCCCCGAACCCCCTGTTAATCCATCAATGTGTTGCCCTCTGCAACAACTTTGAATTTGGACGGATCTAACATTTCATTGTTTGGAAAAGGGTTAATTGTTATGTCAAGACTCATTTGAAGAAAACAATTCATGTCAAAGCAAGGATTTTGCTGATAACTGCGCAATGTCTTTTTTCCTGTTTGATAAAAAATACAGAAAAATTAAATTACCATCGATTCAGAGATTTCTAGAGAAAAATAACATGCAAGCAGAAAGACTAGTGGCTGTGTAAAAATTTAATAAATGAGATTTTAGGCTATAAAATGGTCATTATTAGAGAAAATATTTCTCTTGCCTTTCCTTTGGTCTGGGGAGTAAACCTTTTCCCAAAAAAGACCTGCTTTTGATGTGTATGGCTTAAAAGGCTTGGGAAAACATTGTGACAAAAGAAGAAAATGCTGATAAGAAGAAAATGCTGAGGATCAGCATTTTCTCCTTTTGTCTCAATATTTTTTTCTGCTAATTTATACACATTCTAGCTTTGAGATTTGGATCCATAAACTGAAAATGCCTTTCCTTTGGTCTGGGGAGTTAACCCTTTCCCAAACTGCAGTTTACTCTCCACTTTGACAAAAAGGGGAAAAACAGCCAAATATTTTATAATATCCAGAATCCTCCCACTAGTAAGCAATTAATCTTCTTGAAACTAGGTAGGAATGTTGAAGGGCTTTCAATATTTTTCCATATAAAAGAAATCTGAATTATCCAGAACTCTGATTGCCTTGGCATCATAAAAGGGGGAAATAGAAGAACTTAAAGGAAAAAAATGTTTTTTGTCGAGCCCGCTTGCGGTGAGCTCGACATAGTTGTCACAATGGCGGTTCGGTGTATGTGCGTTAGTGCGTTAGTGCGTGCGTGCGTTAGTGCGTGCGTTAGTGCGTGCATGCGTCCGTCCGGATGGAGCTTGTCCGGGCCATAACTTCACCATGGATGGAGGGATTCAGAAATAACTTGGCACAAATGTCAAGCTCAGTAAGGCGGAGTGTCGCGTGCAAGAACCAGATTCCAAGCTCAAAGGTCAAGGTCAAACTTGGAGGTCAAATGTCAAAAATGAGAAGATTTTTGCTTGTCCGGGCCATAACTTCACCATGGATGGAGGGATTCAGAAATAACTTGGCACAAATGTCAAGCTCAGTAAGGCAGAGTGTCGCGTGCAAGAACCAGATTCCAAGCTCAAAGGTCAAGGTCAAACTTGGAGGTCAAATGTCAAAAATGAGATGATTTTTGCTTGTCCGGGCCATAACTTCACCATGGATGGAGGGATTCAGAAATAACTTGGCACAAATGTCAAGCTCAGTAAGGCAGAGTGTCGCGTGCAAGAACCAGATTCCAAGCTCAAAGGTCAAGGTCAAACTTGGAGGTCAAATGTCAAAAATGAGATGATTTTTGCTTGTCCGGGCCATAACTTCACCATGGATGGAGGGATTCAGAAATAACTTGGCACAAATGTCAAGCTCAGTAAGGCGGAGTGTCGCGTGCAAAAACCAGATTCCAAGCTCAAAGGTCAAGGTCAAACTTGGAGGTCAAATGTCAAAAATGAGATGATTTTTGCTTGTCCGGGCCATAACTTCACCATGGATGGAGGGATTCAGAAATAACTTGGCACAAATGTCAAGCTCAGTAAGATGGAGTGTCGCGTGCAAGAACCAGATTCCAAGATGAAAGGTCAAGGTCAAACTTTGAGGTCAAATGTAAAAAATGAGTTGATTTTTTATGTATATAGTCAAACTTTGAAATTCATCTCCTCCAAAACTACAGCCCAGATTTCAAACTAATTTGGCACAAATATTCTTTGGATGGCCCTCTACCAAGATTGTTCAAATTATCTCAATCCGTAAAAAACATGGCCACGTACAGCTACGTGCAGCTAATTTTCGTACTTCTCAGAATGTTCAAATTATTCCGATCCGTACAAAAAATGGGTGCCAGGGGGCATGGCTTATTTTCCTTATATGTGACCCGTCGCGCTAAAAGGGACCTTATCGGATTTGTGAAAAGTATCGACCCTAGTCTGTCTGCGCAGTCCGCGCAGCCTGACTAGGGTCGAAACTTTTCACGTTTAAGTATTTTCTGAATCTAGAATGTTTTCTCTACCTTACAATATTTTCGTTTTCCAAATACGACATCGGATGGACTTCTGCTTGGTCTGGTATATTTCTCGGAATTTGGTTTTATGGACTTAGCATAAGGTCCCTTTTAGCGTGACGGGTCACATATGTATACTCAAATTAATCCATTCTGGTATCTCGTTATAAATACATAGACATGTAATATTTTGTGAACAATAAACTGTCTCACCATGATCTCCATCATTCCAACTTATTTTGTCCCCACTTTTACAACGCCATTGTAATGACAGCTGTAGACATAGGTATGGTCTTCTTTCTTCAAAATGAGCGGGCTCGACATGTTGCCCTTCGGCATCTAGTTTTAAAGAAAATGCTAAAAGAATTGTATTTCATCACAAATCTGGGGAAAATGGGGTCTTTGTAATGGCGAATGAGTTGTTTGTGCTCTACAATTAAATCAGGGGGCATGATCATGGTTGTAGTTTATAAGTTATCACCTTTACCCCCTCCCCTCCACCAGGGGCGGATCCAGGATTTTCGGTTAGGGGGGGCGTAACATCATAACGTTGGATACGTCCGAAAACGCCGTACATACAGATTATTACAGCTATATTGACATCAGCTTTAAACGTAAACGACAATATGTCGTATTTCTATTCTAATAACATTTTAAAAGATAAAATATTTAATAAAGAAATGCTAGTATAATTTCAAGGATATACATGTAGATGTAATTAAAAAGCTTGATCGCAATATTCAAAACTCCATTAACGAAAAAGCACGTGTTTTTTTTTCCCATTTTTACGTTCCCAGCAACATGATTTCTATTGGTGTGCATGCTGGGGAGGCTTTGGGAGGGGTGTCCCCTCCGTTCGTGTATGAAAATTTTAAAAAAAGAAAGACGAAATGGTGCAATTTCTGGAACATCCAGACCTATTTAATCGCCTCTTATATTAGCCTTTATCATATACACGGTGGATAACCCACGTGACTTTTGGGAAGCGTTAACACCGAGATAAAGTGCACGGACCGCGCATTTGAGAGGACTTTTCCCGTTTGTAACTCACTCTGCTCCGAATCCCGTGGTTTCTTCAGACATTCAAGCGAAAGTTTTTTTCGATGCACGTGAAGGCTTCCCACTTTCGTTTTGCACTTACAGACACTTTGGCTCGAATGTTTGAAGAAACCACTGGATTTGGAGCTGAGTGAGTTAGAGCCGAGAATAGCCCTCTCAAAGGCGCGTTCCGTGCACTTTATCTCGTCAAAATCAATAGAGTTTAAGCTGAGAAGTTAAACAAAACATACATTGAAGCGAACGAATTTATTCTGTGTTAACGCTTCCCAAAAGTCACGTGGGGTTATCCACCGTGATATATCGCAAAACCATATCTAAACCTACAAATTATCATAGTTAACACATTTTTCGGTGGTTTTTACACCATGTTACATAATGGTTAGTGCCTGTTGCTTGGGGAGGGTTTGGGAGGGGTTTCCCCTCCCTCCATGTGAGAATTTTTTTTAAAAGAAATACGAAATGGTGCAATTTCCGGGATATGCAGACCTATTTCTTTGCCTCTTAAAAAATATATATCTAATATTGAATTATCATATCTAAACCTACATATTAATTCGCAGAGGCAACAGAGTTGTTTGCGTGTTTTTTCACCATGTTTCACAAATTGGTTTTCCGGTTGGGGAGGGTTGGGGAGGGGTGTCCCCTCCCTTCGCGTGAGAATTTTTTTTAAAAAGAAAGACAAAATGGCGTAATTTCCGGGACATGCAGACCTACGAGGGACGGTCGGAAAGTAGTTGGACTTTTCGTTCTGCTGTCTCATCATTTGCAACTGTATAAACACATTATATATTGGTGGAATCTTCATCAATTTGCCAATGATGTGGTCAGTTTATTTTCAAAGATAGTTGTACCGTATAGCACTTTATTTCTGCGGGGTCCAAATTCTGCGGTTTTTCCAGAAATCAGGCGGGTTAAATTTCTGCGGAACATATTTTTGCGGTCTCTAATTTTGCAAAATCAAAGATTTTATTTCTGCGCTATCAAAACAGTTTTAGTCAGTTTCAGACATAGTTTGAAAGACGATGCTTACTAAATATTCTAATTACTCCGTTAGGGTAAAGGGATAATCCCAATCATTTACCAGTATCTACAAAGGCGTAAACAATGCTGTATACAGATAGGTGTGAAAAGAAAGATGTGTCAAACTGTTACCAATCAGTCAAACTTGTTAAATCATTGTTTATTGATGAACTAGAATGTCTTATCAACACCTAAGTTAAAGTCGTAGTTACACCATTTTTGAATAGGAAAGCACTCCATTGTTATGATGTTGTTCTTTCCATCCGGGGGTAAAAGTATAACTTGTCTATGTACTGACTAAACTTACAGAATGACAACAACATGTACATTCAGGATTAATATTCTGCGGATTTTATTTCTGCGGTGACGTCCACGACCGCAGAAATAGCAGAAATAAAGTCCCCGCAGAAATAAAGTGCTATACGGTATATATATACAATATTCTGTCCACTTATCTGTGATAGGTGTTCTATGTATCACAGGCTAATTGTTACAGGAACAGCAAGGGTAACCAAAACAAAAGAACATTCTAGCCATTTTAATCGTGAAGAAGTTAAGTTTTTGAACTACATTATCACTGAAGTTTAAATAAGGGTTCAAAATTCCGAACTTGGGTTAAAAAATCAGTCAAAGCAGTCATGGAAACGAGCTGGTTCCCAACCCCTGAAAAGATTAAGCTGTTACTTTCGGTAGGTAGTCATGTTTGTTGCTTTGGGGGATTCACGAGGATTGATAGTAACTCATTTCATGTCAAATGGAAAAACTGTCATTGCCAAGTACAATTCTGAAGTAATTTAGAAAAATCTAAGAATAAATGCTGAAGTAAACGCGTCCCAGATTAGCAAAGAAAACTGTTTTCTTCACGATTACGCACGCTTCAAAACCACCGCATCTACAGTTGAGATTATCAACTATTACACATGACATTAGTTGTTTTACTCTTCTTATAGCCCAGACCTCGCCCCACGTGACTTTTATTTGTGTCTAGAACTGAAGAAAATGCTTGCTGGGAAGAAATTTGAGACCAGGGCGCTTTTTATACCGGCTGTTACACTGTATCTAATACAGTGGGTCTACGTCATGGTTAATAGTGGGAATGATAAAGCTCCTACGAAGATGGCAAAATGCAAGACATAGATGGACAATTTGTTCAAACAGTGTAGAAAGAATTTTGTTAAAAAGTTGAATGGTTTTAGAGAACTAGTCAAAAGTCCAACTACTTTCCGACCGTCCCTCGTATTTCTTTGCCTCTTAAATTAGCCCATATCTAATATTGCAAGACCATATCTAAACCTACAAAATATCTTTGTTTTATACATTTTCTGGTGTTATTTACACCATGTTACATAATGGTTAGTGCCTGTTGGGGAGGGTTTGGGAGGGGTTCCCCCCCTCCTTGTGAGAATTTTTTTGAAAGAAAGACGAAATGGCGCAATTTCCGGGATATGCAGACCTATTTCTTTTCCTCGTAAATAAACCTATATCTAATATAACATTATCATATCTAAACCTACAAATTAATTCGCAGAGGCAACAGAGTTGTTGCGTGTGTTTTTCACCATGTTTCACATTGGTTTTCCTGTTGGGGAGGGTTGGGGGAGGGGTGTCCCCTCCCTCTGCGTGAGAATTTTTTAAAAAGAAAGACGAAATGGCGTAATTTCCAGGACATGCATACATATTTCTTTGCCTCTTAAATTAGCCCATATCTAATATTGCAAAACCATATCTAAACCTACGAATTAACATAGACAACAGCGTTTTTTGCATGTTTTTGCACCATGTTTCATATTGATGTTCCTATGGAGGAGGGTGTCCCCTCCCTCCGTGTGAGAAATTTTTTAAAAAGAAAGACGAAATGACGTGATTTCCGGGGACATGCAGACATATTTCTTTGCCTCTTAAATAAAACTATATCTAATAATGCAATACCATATCTAAACTTTCAAAATAATTTCACCACGTTTCACATTGATTGTCCTGTTGGGGAGGGTTTGGGAGGGGTGTACCCACCCTCCGTGTCAGAATTTTTTTTGAAAAAGAAAGACGAAATGGCGCAATTTCCGGGACATGCAGACCTTTTTTCTTGTATAGATTTACTTTGACTGTGAATAATTTCGTTTTTTATGTTAAAAGAAACTTCCTCAAAAACGCTTGACTTAGCTTGTATCTAATAAATGGCCGGTCCGCCGTCAATGGGGGTAACAAGGGTTTATAAAGAGTACTTAGTCATCGATTAATCGACGCCTCGGTTGAAAATCAAAGTACTGATAGTACTGAAGGTCGGGAAACAGAGGATCCGAAATACAGTAAATGGTCAATTTTCTTAAATTTACATTGAATTCTTAAAGTGACATTTCACATTACTTTTACATAAATTTTTACTTTTATTCTATCTGAAGGAGCATCTTTTCTTATGAAAATTCAGAAAATTTCAAGTCAAAATATTGAACTGTTTACGAGAAATATATATTTTTGTGCTAAAATTAAACAAATTGTTGTGGACAACAGTTCAGATTTATATAGAATTTGTCATTTCTGGCTCAACTTTAAAGGCATATTTTCGCTTATAAATAACAACTTCAAAAAACTGATAGCAATTCTACACATTAGAATAAACAATCTTTGCATCAAGACATACTTTTAAAAATTAAAACAAATGGGAAATGTCACTTTAAAATATTCTCAATGTTGTTATCTTATGTTATCATTAAAATTAACCCTTATACTCTAATTCCCGAGTTTACATAAGCAAAAATTTGATATTTCTAGAGAAGAAATCATAATAGACGAAAGGGTAATTGCCAACAATATAGATCTACTCCATTACACGCCCCGCCGCGATTTGACCCTATTAGTTGAAAACTTTATAAAAACCCAAATAAACCAAATCCATTACACGATGTCGTATTTTTTTCCGGTGATATCGTAAACATTCGGTGATGGAAAATGTCAATTTTTTAAGTCGTAACGTGTCCGTGTTGAACGGGTAACTGTATGTTAAAAATGTTTACGGCGTTGTCAGAAAAGATCCGATGTCACATGAATCTCAATACGGATGGACTGCTTTAATGAATTGTCTGGGTTAACAGTTTGTAAAACATTATATCATTTTGATATCCATTATAAAAAAAGATTTCAGGAAACATGGTGGCAAAACGAAAACATTTTGATATCTGACATTTTTTCTTAGTCTCAATCTATCTTTCAACAACTCTTCAGCTAAACTTTACATGAATATTTATCTAAATTATCAACACAAACTTGACATTAGCAACAATATTCCGATTTTGATGCAGTCCCGTAGGCACTGGTTGCGGCTACTGGAGAGAGAGAGGGGATAAGCCCCAAATGTTGGTCAAAAATACCGAATTTTCCTCATTTTACATAGAAAATTGAAGAGAAAGCCAAGTAAGCCCCTAAAATGTTCAGACACAAACCCGGACAGAGTTTTGAGCCCCCTCCTCCCTTATCAAATTGCTTCCTACGGGCCTGAGAGCAGTTTTACATATCACTGTTTAGGAAAGGTTAAACTTTGCACGATGAAAAAAAATTCAGAATAAGAAATGAAGTTAAGATTAAAGTGACATTTCACATTTATTTGATTTTTTACAAGTACATGTATGTCTTGATGCAAAGATTGTTTATTCTAATGCATAGTCTAAATGCTATCAGTTTTGTAAAGTTGTTATTTATAAGCGAAAATATGCCTTTATAGTTGAGACAAAATGACAAATTCTATATGAATCTGAACTGTTGTCCACAACAACTTGCTTAATTTTACCACACAAATATATATTTAACGTAAACGGTTCAATATTTTGGCTTGAAATTTTCAGAATTTTCATAAGAAAACATGCTCTTTCAGACAGAATAAAAGTAAAATTTATGTACAAATAATAATATCAATAATTTATTGTGAATTGTCACTTTAACATGGTTCACAAAAGTGACATGAGAACTGACTATATCTAGATCATTGAATTTACAATATAGTACATTGTAAATGATGGCATAAACTTTGATCAACAATTCTAATATTTAACATGTGTGTTAAACTCAGAATTTGAAAAGGTGAGCTCGTATTTTCTACACACAAATCTAGATCTTGTTTTCTTTTTATTTGTGATGTCCTTTTTGCTTTTCGCGTTAGCTTTCACTTGGGAATTGTTCTTTCTGACGTTTGTGAAAGAGACAACTGTATCACCCATTTCTTCTGCAGGGACAGAAGAACCATACAATTAACTCATAAATAGCCTATATCTCAAACCCAGGTCGAAGAAAGATTATTAAATACCCGTTAAACCCAAGCCTGGATAAATAAGGATGAATATATCACGAAAATTACGTTGTAGGTACCCAAGACGGCCCAAAGTTCGTACAATGCCGTTACGGTAACACTTTGGTTGGTCAAAGCATAGGCCTAATATACTAGCTTTACACCGCGAAGTGTACACGTACAACCCGATACAATGCATGTGTTGTAAAATGCCTATAGCGATTATGCGCATAGCGATTGAACTTGACTAGACTCATGATATAAATAGATTTTCCATGGCTCTAAGAGTGCTTTACGGAAATGTCCGATTAAACGAAATGTGGTGCAGTTATTTGTTTTGGTGAAGAAATTCTCGTCTGCTCTAGTCTGCCACACCAATTATCAACCTTTTCGCCAAAAAAGAAAGGTTGAGAGTTTTCGCACTTATGAGCAAACTGCTGCATTGTTTTGATAAAACAATTAGGAAATGAAAGTCTATTAACGATGATTATGTTATTTGAGCAATTTTGAATTGTTCAAGGGTAGGTCTACTTTTTCGCGGCGGACTCAGACAAACGACTATGCGGCGGCCAGGTGATATCGAAAACCTCGTATTTGCACAAAAAACAAAGCCACAGATACGAGAATTTCGTAGAAAAGCGTTACAAGCGTTGCGTAGCTATAGTTAGGAAAATCTCGAAGAGATTTCCCGACCTAAAAACGGAACGGTTGGGGGAGAGATACAAGCCTTTAACTGCCTAATGTTAAAAATTATCCACAATTCGAGGACTGTTATAGGTTTAAAACGAAATCAGTTAAGCCTCAGTGACTACTTGTTGGCGATCATATTAATATTACTCTCTTTGTACAAATCGCCGATGTTTTCAACTTTTCTGTCATTTGAATGCCGTCGTATCATACTGATAGTTTGTCGTTCGCATTTTGCAATTTTATCTTTTCCACGCAGGCGATTGTCAATATCTCGGCCGATTGTTGGTTATACGATGCTGACTTACCAAACTAGCCTAAATAGCGGCATCCGGGTGTCGCTTTTATTTGACCATTTGACAAACAGACCCCCTTTTAACACACACTGCCGTCGGTCTTACTACATAACAGCCAAAGAAAATGGGAAAACACCGACATTATCAGAGTCATTGTCCGCCCCCCTCTAAATCCGCGTATGCCCCCCCCCCCCCCCCCCCCCAGGGTAACTGAAGAATATTGTTTTGTCTTGAAGCACTGATATAGAGTATATCATCACTTTTCAACAAAAATCTAGTTACTGCAGCTTAAAACAAACCAAAGTTACAAGGTTTTGTTGACATTAACCAGTAGCTCAAGTTTTGTTTGATTGCAGATTGTTGAAGAATTTGTTCTACAAGCCCAGGCCTTAATCGAACAAAGTGAGACAGAAGTAGCAACTGTAGACAGCATCGTTACAATGCTTTCTGGTGTTTGCTATATTAGACTTTAACACATTCCCACACGTTGACCCCACAAGATAAAGGCTTTGGAAAACATCGTGGAAAATGAAGAAATTGCTTAAGACAAGCAATTTCTTCTTTTTCCACAGTGTTTTCTAACACAAAATGGAAATATTTTTAAAATTCCATCAACTTGGAATTGTCGTCTGCAACATATTTGTGTTTAGACCAGTCTAAAATTTTACCGTCTGGTTATGGGGTTAACCAGCAGCTCATGTTCTGTTTGATTGTAGATTGTTGAAGAATTTGTTCTACAAGCCCAAGCCTTAATCGAACAAAGTGAGACAGAAGGGGCAACTGTAGACAGCGTCGTTCCAATGCCTCCTGGTGTTTGCTGTATTTATTAACCCTTTCCCAAACGACAAAATTTTAGGGCGGTCCAAATTGAAAGATCCTGCAGACGACAATATCAAGTGAATAGAATTTCGTATTTTTAGGTTTTTTGGGATAGAAAACATTGTGGAAAATGAAGAAATTGCTTGTCACAAGCAATTTCTTCATTTTCCACGATGTTTTCCATGGCCATTATTTTGTGGGGAGTCAAAAAGAGTCATTGTGTGGTAATGGGTTAAACTTTCACCAATTCCCACACATTGACTATTTTTGACTCCACACAGGAAAACATCGTGGAAAATTAAGAAATTGCTTGTGACAAGCAATTTCTTCTTTTTCCACAATGTTTTTTAACACAAAATGGAAATATTTTTAAAATTCCATCAACTTGAAATTGTCATCTGCAACATATTTGTGTTTAGACCAGTCTAAAATTTTGCCGTCTGGTTATGGGGTTATACAGCAGCTTATGTTCTGTTTGATTGTAGATTGTTGAAGAATTTGTTCTACAAGCCCAAGCTTTAATCGAACAAAGTGAGACAGAAGGGGCAACTGACAGCATCATTCCAATGCCTCCTGGTGTTTGCTGTATTTATTAAACTTTAACCAATTCCCATACATTGACTCTTTTTGACTCCACACAAGAAAACATCGTGGAAAATTAAGAAATTGCTTGTGACAAGCAATTTCTTCTTTTTCCACAATGTTTTCTAGCACAGAATGAAAAGATTTTTAAAATTCCATCAACTTGGAATTGTCGTCTGCAACATATTTGTGTTTAGTCTAAAATTTTGCCGTCTGGTTATGGGGTTAACCAGCAGCTCATGTTCTGTTTGATTGTAGATTGTTGAAGAATTTGTTCTACAAGCCCAAGCTTTAATCGAACAAAGTGAGACAGAAGGGGCAACTGTAGACAGCATCGTACCAATGCCTCCTGGTGTTTGCTATATTAGACTTCTTCAAGATCAAAGCAAACACACCATACAAGGTAATAAGTCTTATTTGATTTTTAACTTCAGTTTGAATTACAAAGGGACACTGTTCCTATATGCGTCAACTCATTAGAAATAAGACTTCTGACGACTCTTTGATTTGACCCAAACCTAAATAATGACGCCTTTGGACGCCCTCATAAGATACATGTAAAGGATTGTTAAGAATTACTTGTGTCTGCAAATTAGCTGCAAACAACAAATTTTCTGCATATGAAGATAATTAGGAATGCAGCATATTTCTAATTCGAACAATCTAAAATTGTGTTGTTACGAAAGAGTTAGATAATATTGAGATGTTCCTGCCCTGAAGCATGAATGTTGGTCATTGAACAGAAAAAATTGTTTTCAATGTGTCCATTATTATGTTCTTTGTGTGTCTATATATATGTGACCTATCATGCTGAAAGGAACCTTCTGGGAAGTTCATAAATACAGATTTCCTGAAATGGATCAGACTTGGCAGACGTCAGCCAGATGCAGTATTTGGAAAATGAACTATATTAACCCATTCCCACACATTGACGCCTTTTGACACCCTTTTAGACAATGACTTTGGAAAACATCGTGGAAAATGAAGAAATTGCTTGTGACAAGCAATTTCTTCATTTCCCACAATGTTTTCTACCTAAAAAGACCAAAAAATGTTAAAATTCATTCACTGGAAATAGTCGTCTGTTAAACCTTTGAATTTAGAACATCCTAAAATTTTGTTGTTTGGTAATGGGTTAAGCGATTTAGTAATATAAGGAACAAATCTAGATCCAGGAAATTTTCCCATTACCAGATAGCAAAAAATTCGACTGTTCCAATTTTAAAGGTGTTGCAGACGACAATTATTAAAGTTGATGAAATTTTAAAAATTCAAATATTGGTTAGAAAAAATTGAGGAAATGAAGAAATTGCTTGTCACAAGCAATTTCTTCATTTTCCACAATGTTTTCCAAGCCTTTTCTTGTAGGGGGTGTCAAAAGGTGTAATTGTGCAGTTATGGGTTGAATTGGGGTGAGACAGACTAAGGTCAATACTTTTCACTCTTCCCAAAAGGACCCTTTTAGTGTGACACATCACATGTGTCTGTCCATTACTATATTCTTTGTGTGTCTATTTATTTATGTAACAAGACCAACGGCCAAAATACTTTCATACATACAGATGATTTGTGGCTTGGAAAAAGGGGGATTCCTAATTGTTTTGGAGACATCTGTGGATCCAGATTAGATTACTTAACCCATTAATTAACCTTTTCCCAAACGACAAAATTTTGGACTGTTCCAATTTGAAAGGTGATGCAGACGACAATTTCAAGTTAGTGAAATCTTGAGAAAATATTTCCATTTTGGGTTAGAAAACATTGTGGGAAATGAAGAAATTGCTTGTCACAAGCAATTTCTTCATTTTCCACGATGTTTTCCAAAGCCATTATCATAATTATAAGACGTCAAAAAGCGTCTGGGTGTGGTAATGGGTTAAGACACATTGATGCTTTTTGACGCCCACAAGATTTTATTTAAAGGCTTGGAAAACATTTTCGATGGAAAGCAGTGATTTCCCTGGTTTTGTACTTTTGCAGAAGTCCATATTGACAGATATTGGAGTAATAACAGTTATTGCCCGCTCTGTCACGCAGTTAAAAGACAAGTTTATGGGCAATTTAAGGATCCACAATTGAATTATTTAGTCATAAACAAGATCTGTTAGGGACTGATCAGTCTTTACCCTAGCAAAATAAAGCAGACATCCCCCACAAAAGTCAGTTTCTTTCTAGACAAAGTTTTATATCACTTGATCTCAAGGAATTTCAAGACAATCAAGAGCCTAACCAGTAACTCCAAAGTTTGCTAGAATTTTTTCAATCCTTTCAACATGACACTGTTTTATGTCTCTTAGTTGTTTAGGACAATTTGAGCATTCTCAAATCGTCGTTGTAAATGCAAAACCTCGTATCTCGTTTTTGGAAAAATTTAAAGGGGAGGGAAAAAAGTGTAATAACTTTTCCCAAACTGAAATGTTTTACTTGACATTTGGACATATTGTTCACAAATAATGTATCATTAATACTGATCAGTAAAAATATCTCAAAACCCACGAGCATTGTCTAAACTGGGCACACAAGTTTGTACTTTGAAAATCGAACGAATCGACATACGAGGTTTTGCATTGACACCGACGAAATAATGTTTACTTTTGGTGCTACCATCAGTTAACCCTTTCCCAAACATGCCCTCAGGTTTTGACTGCCCTTAAAGGAAAGGTCTTGAAAAATTTGAGACAAAAGAAGAAAATGCTGATCATCAGCAATTTCTTCTGTTGCCTCAATATTTTATGCGCCATTTTGTACAAAATCCAATATTAATTTCATCAAAATTGTAAAAATATGCAGCAGCAAATCGTCGGTGTAAATGCAAAACCTCGTATTTTGATGGGTGCAATTTTCAAAGTACAAACTTGTGTGCCCAGTGTAGACGATTCTCGCAAGTTTTGAGATATATTTACTGATCAGTATTATTCACACATTATTTGTGAACAATATGTCCAAATTTAAAGTGAGACATTTTAGTTTGGGAAAAGTTATAGTTTTTTCCCTCCCCTTTAAAATTTTCCAAAACCGAGATACGAGGTTTTGCATTTACAACGACGAAATACTGATTGCCAGCTGCATTTTCATCTTTTTTCCAAATATTTTCCATACCATAATCTTAAAACTTTTTGAATTTAGTAAAATTTTATCTCGTTATCTGAGGTGGCCCCCCAAATAAATCAAAGTAAAAATGTTGCCATTTTGGAAAAGGGTAAAGAAACTTGTCAGATTTTCTACACGAAATTTGGTCATTTGTGATTTACAGAACCAAAATGTCATAATGGGGAAGACAGACCTCCCGACTCGACCAATATCCTTTCTTAACATTTGACAAAAAAATTCTTTGTCACACCAATAAGTGTATTATCAGCTTTTGTGAGAGTGCCGCTTGAGGCTCGGTTTGGATACTGTGGTAATACTGGTAAAAGAAAAACTAAGAATCCACAATTAGGTGCTCCAGCCGCAGTAATGTAACCATAGCAGTTGTTAGAGGTGTTGAACTCCAATCAATCAATCCGGTAGACCTCTTTTCAACCCAAAGGGGTAAGATTGAATGGAGTTTTACGTCCCACTCAACTACTAAGGTCATATGGAGACGGGCCCTCGGTTTTAAAGTCTCATCCGAATGACTGGAGAAGCGGGGGATCGAACCAGCGACCCCTGTGTTACAAGTCCAGCGCGTTACCACTGCACCACCTCCGCCCCCCCAAAGGGGTAAGACACTGTTTTATTCATTTTTGCCAATTTCAAGCTTTCAATATATTTCTGCAGCCCATCAAAGCTTTCCATAAAAGGAGTATTTGGATGGTTCTAATCTGAAATGAATTTACGACTCGGCAATGTACAAACATAGCACCTCAACTAAACTGATTACCAGCATTTTCTCCTTTTCTCAGAATGTTTTTATTGACCATTTTCAGGAATTCAAAGCTTCTTAACATCCCTTGTTGGTAAAGAGTTTGAAAACCTGCCTCGAGGAATTTACTACTCGGCCACACACAAACATGGGACGTCGGCTAGACTCGGCAAGGCTGTGGCCTCTATACCAGGCATGATACAAACATTGTATGAAAATAACAAACAACCGGGACTCAGGCCGGGACTTGCAGGTAGGAACCATAGACTATTTTTAGCTTGAATATGTGAAGAAAAGAAAAAAATATTCCGGTTATCAGGACTTTTGCATAGTGTTTTGGCTAAAGTTTGACCCATTCCCACACAATGACTTTTTTAGCTCCACTGGCCTTTCAGGCCAGCGGGCTATTGTCATGGCGGTGTATCCATCGTGCGTGCGTGCGTCCGTAAACTTTTTCTTTAAAAATCTTCTTCTCAAAAACTACTGGATGGATTTCAACCAAACTTCACAGGAATGATCCTTGGGTGACCTTCTCTCAGATTCCTTCAAAGAATATGGAATGAAATAAAATAACCTGAGTTATCTGCCCTTGAATGTCAAAAATAGCAGTTTTTGACTATAGTTTTCTTCTAAAATCTACAAATATTGAACAATCAAGACAAAACTTTGACAGAATGATGCTGACTACAGGATCTTACTTTGGTAAAGTTTTCAGCTTGATCTGAATTTTACATCCTGTGTTATGTGCCCTTGAAATTGACAAAATTGCCATTTTCGGCTCTATTTTGACTTTGTTTTCACTCTAGCAACTACAAATATTGACTAAACAAGACAAAACTTTGATAGAATGATGCTGACTATAAGATCTTGCCTTAGTAAAATTTTTAGCTTGATCTGAATTTTATAGCATGAGTTATGTGCCCTTGAAATTGCCAAAAAATTGCCATTTTCGGCTCTATTTTGCTGGTTTTGACTTTATTTTTAATCTAAAATCTACAAATATTGACTAATCAAGACAGAACTTGCACAGAATATATATAAGCATTGTATGCTGCCCAGATTTAATTTTCAGCTTGATCAGAATCTTACATCATGAGTTACGTGCCCTTGAATTTGACAAAATTGCAATTTTCGACTTTGTTTTCACTCTAACAACCACAAATGTTAACCAATCAAGATGATACTTAGAAAGAATTTTGTTGACAACAAGATCTTGCTTATGTGTAATTTTCAACATGATCACACTGTTACAATCTGAGTTATGTGCCCTTGAAATTGACAAAATTTCAGTTTTTGACACTTTTTCCACTCTTGAAGCCCACAAATATTGACTAATATAGACTAAATTTGAACAGAATGATAGTGACCATAAGATCTTGCATGTGTTTAATTTTCGATTTGATTTTAAATATACATACTGAATTATGTGTCCTTGAATTTGGCAAAATCACTTTTCAATTTTATTATCGCTCTAACATCCCTAAAATATTAGTCAATCATTTACTTTCTTTTTGCATTGACCACATGATTGCTGCTTTTGACTTTGTATTTGCTGTAAGAACCACAAGTATTCAAAAATCTAGTCAAAACTTGGATTTGATATTAAAAGAAATTCAGGCCTGTGGAGCGACTCAAGACCTTCAGGTCTTTCTAGTTTAAGACAAACCGCAGCTAAAAAGCTCTGGAAAATGTTATGGAAAAAAAAAACTGCTTGTAAAAAGCAATTTCATCTTTTCCAACTATGTTTTCTACTCAGAGAAGTGTACTTTGAAGTGTGTGCAGGTCCAAGGCACAATTGTTAGCGCATCAGACTCTCACTCCCGAAGTCCAAAGTTTAATCCCCCGTCATGCAATATCCTTTCAGACAAATTGTCTCCAACCAATGGTTTGATATCTTTAACCCATGTGGGCAAGAAGCTGGAGGCTTGGTTAAGATATTGTGGTAGTACCGGTATGAGAAACAACAGGAGTCCATGGTTATGGCCTGGTCATATACACCATTCTGCGTCCACATCATGGCTAGAGCCTGTCTGAAATAATGGACCTGTGCAGTATAATTATGGATGTGATGTGGACATGACATGAATACGGAATGGTTTGTGACCGGTCCTTAAGGTGCTCCAGTGGTGTAATAGCAGTTTGAAAATGGCATTGAACCCCAATCATCTAACCTTGGAGATGTGCTGCCTTGACCTTGGACAACTCTTTTTTTCTACCCTATTTGTCTGGATTCACCTGCATGAATCTCTGAAGATTGTAGGAAGTGTAAGAATATCTATGAAATATGATTACAGCACCGTTTCTGCTCCTGTCTTGTATTCTCCATGGCTTTTATGTCATGCAAGGTGTACATCTAATTCATATAAAAATAATCCGGGATCTGGAAAAAGGGGTATGTAACCCATTGCCACACAGTGGCGCTTTTTGACACCCTACAATTTAAAGGCTTTGGAAAACACTGTGGAAAATGAAGAAATTGCTTGAGACAAGCAATTTCTTCATTTCCCACATTGTTTTCTGTCCAAAATGACTAAAAAATCAATTTGGAACAGTCTAAAATTTCGCCGTTTGGTAATGGGTTAAGACCAACATGAATCTTGATCGGCTCTTATGTCATACAAGGTGTAGATCTAATTCATATGGAAATAAGCCAAGGTCTGGAAAAAAGGGCTATTTTGGTATTTTAGTCAAACATAGATCTTGATGATGGGCTTTTATGTTATGCAAGTGTAGATCTAATTCATATAATGATAAGCCAAGGTCTGGAAAGGGGGGTATTTAAGACCAAAATGGATTTTGAACAGCTTTTATGTCATACAAGTTATACATCTAATTCGCATAAAAATAATCAGGGATCTGGAAAAAAAGAGATATTTAACCCTTTCCCAAACGGCAAAATTTCAAAATTTCCATTTCAAAAGCTGCTGCAGAAGACAAATGATCATTCTTTAAGATAGAATTTGTGTACAATATAGCATGAAAAATATTGAGACGAAAGGAGAAACTGCTGATTATCCATGGATTCTTGTTTCTCATACCAGTACTACCACAACACCCTAACTGAGCCTCCAGCTGCTCGCCCACATAGGTTCAAGATATCAAACCATTGATGGTTGACATTTTGTTAGAGAGGGTATTTGCCACGGCTAGGTATCGAACCTGAGACATCTCAAACGAGAGACAGCTAGATGCGCTACCAACTGCATTACGGCCGCAGCTAGATGATCTGGACCATGTTGGCTCAAAATGCCATAAAGGCTCTTTTTTCAGATCCTGGCTTAATAGGTATCTCAGGAGAAAAGGTGTCTTCATATGGAGTCAAATTTAACAGGGATTTTAAAGACATTTAGAGACATTTTCAAAATCCAAATGTGAGATGACATAATGGATGTTAATCAAGATAGGGTTTTTGTACAAAAAGGGTTAAATCTGAGAATGTTTCTGGATTAAGTTTTTTACTCTTTCTCAAATGACACAGTTTTAGAATGTTCCAATTCAAAAGGTGCTGTAGACAACAAAATAGATGTTGATAAAGTTTGGATTTGTCAATGTGTATAATATATAGTAAAGAAAATTGTCAGCATTTTCTTTGTTTGACTTGATGTTTTCTGAAGCCTTTCCTAGTAGGGATGTCGTCAATACCAGGTCTTTTTTGAGAAAAGGGTTAATAATTTTTTGAAAGCCAAGTCTATAGACAAAAAACAAGTTCTGATGTTAAGAAAAATCTCTAGGGGAATCTTAAGGCACAAACAAATAGGAGAACATCATAAAAATCACAACTTCAGAACATGTAACCTATTCCTATATATTGACAATTTTTGATGCCTAACAACATAAAGGCATTGGAAGACATTGTTGAAAATGAAGAAATTGCTTGTGACAAGCAATTTCTTCATTTCCAACAAAATTTCTGTCCCAAAAGACAAAAAATGTAAAGTGTCATTCACTCTGCAACATCTTCAAATGCAGACCAGTCTAAAATTTTGACATTTGGTAATAGGGATAAATCTGAAAGTTGTTAGGGATAAGTTTTTCAAACATTTTTTTTAAAGCCAAGTTTTGTAGACAAAAACAAGTTCTGATGTTAAGAAAAATCTTGAGGGGAATCTTAAGGCACAAACAAATAGGAGAACATCATAAAAATCACAACTTCAGAACATTTTAATGTATTCTCATATATTGATGATTTTTGACGCCCAACAAAATGAAGACATTGGAAAACATTGTTGTAAATGAAGAAATTGCTTGTGACAAGCAATTTCTTCATTTCCCACAAAGTTTTCTATCCCAAAATACAAAAAATGTAAAGTGTCATGCGCTCCGCAACATCTTCAAATTCAGACCAGTCTAAAATTTTGACATTTAATAAAAATGGGATAAATCTGAATATTACTGGGGATAAGTTCCTCCCAACATTTTTTGTAGACAAAAACAAGTTCTGGCCCCGGTTTCTCGAAAAAACTTAAGTATATTCTCATGAGAACATGCTCAACTTCAAAGGGATACTCTCCAACGTTAAGGGGGAATGCTCCAGTTTCCTAATTTTTTTCCCAATAATAGAATTTATTTATATTTTGTATGTTGAAATTACATGTTATTACCAATTGAAAAATACAATAAAAATGGATGGTCAGCGATCTTGTTTGAATTTTATAGGCATTCGTATCACATACCCCTACAGCGAAAAAATGCTCAATTTCTTGCACCTGTCCAAGGTCACTAAAATGCTAATAAAATGCTGTGTATTCATCGTTTAGTCCCGAAAACGGATTTAAAGTAACGTCTTGCATTTGATAAGAAAAAAAACAACAAAATATGTGCTTCTATAAACGCGCAAATGTATAAAATAGCATGCTCACGTGTTCGGTTAGATCAACGAAGCTGGAGTGTTTTATGTCAAAATTTGCATATTTTTGGAAATATTTCAAGTTCTACATAATAGAATTTGATAAAACTCTCTCATTGTATTAAGTAACATGTCCTGGTAATAATTCAAAAAGAAAATGTATAGGTCAGCGCACTTATTTGTGAATTACAGCAATTTTTATCAGCTACACATGAATAAAATGACGCAAAACAGTAGTAACTGCATACACACTTAAGACTATCTTGCTCTAATAATTGATTTCCATCTTGAGGAAATCAGCTTCGCAAAATAAATACACTTTTACCGTCGAAAATGGTAAATTGTAATGATGTGTTATATTATTGAAAATATGGTAGCGAAACATATTGGTACGAAACATTTAATTTACTACAGTAAAGACCGAGTGTTCCGAAAAACTGGAGCATTCCCCCTTAAAGGGTATTCGATTGAAGTTCACGTGGATTTCGTGCGATTTGAGCACGGTGCTCAGATTTGAGCATGAGAACGTACTTAAGTTTTTTCGAAAAACCGGGGCCTGGTGTTAAGAAAAATCTTAAGGCACAAACAAATAGTAGAACATCATAAAAATCACAATTTCAGAACTTTTTCCCTCATATTAATGTTTTTTCATGTCCAAAAAGATTAGAAAAGGCATTAGAAAGTTATCTACACAAAATTGACAAAATTGTCAAATTTCATTCACTGGAAATTGTTGTCTGCAACATCTTTGAATGTTTATACCAGTCTAAAATTTTGCTGTCTGGTAATGGGTATAAATCTGAAAATTGTTGGGGATAAGTTTTTCAAACAATTTTTTGAAAGCCAAGTTTGTAGACAAAAACAAGTTCTGATGTTAAGAAAAATCTCAAGGGGAATCTTAAGGCACAAACAAATAGGAAAGCATCATAAAAATCACAACTTCAGAACTTTTTAAAGGCTTTATGATCTTGATGAAACTACATTGTACACTTGGGAAACAGTGTTCCCGAAATTAAACCAAAACACACTATCATTTCAACTTTTAAGAGCAGTCTTGTTTATTTTCCCTAGCAACAAAATATTACCCATTACCAAACAGCAAACATTTAGACTGATCCAAATTGTAAGATGTTGGGGAAGAAAATTACATGTGAATGAAATGAAAAATGATTTGGTCTTTTTCGTTAGAAAACATTGTGGGAAAAGAAGAAATTGCTTGTCTATCTGCTCCAGCAATATGAAGGGATTGGTAAAAATACAAATGGGGCCTGTTCGTTTTCTTTATTTTACACGATTTTGACTGAGTTTCTGCATGAAAATGAAATAATCAGGCTTCAGAGGGGGTTACTTGAATCCTGCCAACCCCCTCTTGATCCTCTACTGAAACAACACCTGGTTAGTCAATGGAAGTCCTTGACATAAGCATTTCTCTGTTTGCCTCAATATTTTCTATGCTATATTTTACATAAATCCTACTTCTATCAATATGAATTTTGTAATCTGTGGCATCTTTCGAATTGGAAAAGTAGAAAAGTTTGCCATTTGGGAATGGGCTAACATTATCTTTCTATTACAGCCGGCCTGTTGTTCTGTTACGACCCTCCTGTTGCTGTGAGTCGAGATGGCCGCCCACGCCTCCACTATGTGATGTCCCACAACAAGAACTACACGGCAATGTTTCAAGCCCTCCTGAATGATGTATCTATCCCCCCTACAGACTGGCATATGTTGACCCTGATACCTAGAGCATGGGCCTTGTTTGTAGAGAGACTGTTTGGATCTATGGTCTTGGTGAGTCTGTCTGTCTGTCCACGTGTTTGTCTCTTATTGTGTGATGGTATATATGCCTAGAACTACATGGGTATGTTTCAAGGTCTCCAATTTATTTTGCTGACAATTACTAAGGCATATTTCTCTTGAAAATTTGGAATTTTGATTAATGTAGTAAGACATATTTCTCTAGAAAATTTGGAATTTTGATTCATGTTATACATTCAATTAATTATGCCCCCTTTCGAAGAAAATGGGGGTATATTGTTTTGCAAGTGTCGGTCGGTCGGAAGGTCGGTCGGTCGGTCCGTAGGTCGGTCGGTCTGTCCGTAGACCAAACCTTGTCCGGAGCATAACTCAAAAAGTATTAAAGGTAGAATCATGAAACTTCATAGGTGGATAGATCTCATTATGGAGAGGTGCAGTGCACAAGAACCGTAACTCTGCCGATCAAATTTTTGGAGTTATTGCCCTTTGTTGATTTTATAACTTGATTCTTGTCCGGAGCATAACTCAAAAAGTATGTAAGGTACAATCATGAAACTTTACAGGTGGATAGATCTCATTATGGAGAGGTGCAGTGCACAAGAACCGTAACTCTACCGATCAAATTTTCTGAGTTATTGCCCTCTGTTGATTTTATAACTTGATTCTTGTCCGGAGCATAACTCAAAAAGTATGTAAGGTACAATCATGAAACTTTACAGGTGGATAGATCTCATTATGGAGAGGTGCAGTGCACAAGAACCATAACTCTGCTGATCAAATTTTTTGAGTTATTGCCCTTTCTTGATTTTCAAACTTGATTCTTGTCCGGAGCATAACTCAAAAATATGTTAGGTAGAATCATGATACTTTACAGGTGAATAGATCTCATTATGGAGAGGTGCAGTGCACAAGAACCGTAACTCTGCCGATCATATTTTTGGAGTTATTGCCCTTTGTTGATTTTCAAATTTGATTATTGTCCGCAGTATAACTCAAAAAGTATGTAAGGTAGAATCATGAAACTTTACAGGTGGATAGATCTCATTATGGAGTGGTGCAGTGCACAGGAACCGTAACTCTGTAGATCAAATTTTCTGAGTTATTGCCCTTTGTTGATTTTATAACTTGATTCTTGTCCGGAGCACAACTCAAAAAATATGTAAGGTAGAATCATGAAACTTTACAGGTGAATAGATTTCATTATGGAGAGGTGCAGTGCACAAGAACCGTAACTCTGCCAATCAAACTTTTGGAGTTATTGCCCTTTGTTGATTTTTACACTTAATTCTTAACCTTGCCTATATCTCATGTCCTTTTACACTTACAGCCTTGATATCTCACACATAGGTACCTCCTATCAACATGGTTCACATTTAACCATGACCTTGGACCTTGTGACCTTGACCTTGGAGTTTGACCTACTTTAAAAAAATTTAAACCTGGCATATATCTCATGACCTTTTACAAATACAGCCTTGATATTTCACACATAGACACATCTTACCAAGACCTTTCACAATTGACCATGACCTTGGACTTTGTGACCTTGACCTTGGAGTTTGACCTACTTTTAAAAAACTTTAATCTGGCCGATATATCATATCCTTTTACACATACAGCCTTGATATTTGACACATGGAAACCTCCGACCAAGACCTATCACATACGACTATGACCTTGGACCATGTGGCCTTGACCTTGGAGTTTGACCTACTTTAAAAAAAATAAACTTGGCCTATGCTATTACACATACAGCCTTGGTATTTCACACATGGACACATCTTACCAAGACCTTTCACATTTGACCATGACCTTGGACCTTGTGACCTTGACCTTTGACTGACCTACTTTAAAAAACTTTAACCTAGCCGATATATCAATTTCTTTTACACATACAGCCTTGATATTTGACACATGGACACCTACGACCAAGACCTTTCACATTTGACCATGACCTTGGACCTTGACCTTGGTGTTTGACCTACTTTAATAATACATTAACCTGGCCTATATTTCATGCCATTTTACATACAGCCTTGATATTTCACACATGGTCACTTCCAACCAAGATATTTCACTTTTGACCTTGACCTTGGACCTTGACCTTGGAGTTTGACCTACTTTTAAAAAACTTAAACTAGGCCTTTATCTCATGTCCTGTTACCTATACAGTCTCAATATTTTACACATGGACACCTCCTACCAAGACCTTTCACATTTGACCATGACCTTGGCCTGTGTGACCTTGACCTTTGATTTTTACATACTTTTAGAAATCTTTAACCTAGCCTTTATCTTATGTCCTATTACACCTACAGCCTTGATATTTCACACATAGACACCTCCTACCAAGACCTTTCACATTTGACCATGGCCTTGAATATTGCAACCTTGACCTTGGAGTTTGACCTACTTTTAAAAAAAAGACTGAAACCAGGCAAATATAACATGTCCTTTTATACCTACAGCCTTGATATTTCACACATGGACACCTCCAACCAAGACCTTTCACATTTGACCATGTCCTTGACCTTGGCATTTGGCCTACTTTTAAAAACTTTAACCTGGCCTATGTTTCATTTTACTTTTACATATACAGCTTTGATATTTCACACATGGACACCTCCAACCAAGACCTTTCACATTTGACCATGACCTTGACCTTGGCATTTGGCCTACTTTTAAAAACTTAAACCTGGCCTATGTTTCATTTTACTTTAACATATACAGCTTTGATATTTCACACATAGACACCTCCTACCAAGACCTTTCATATTTGACCATGACGTTGGACCTTGTTAACTTGACCTTGGACTTTGACCTACATCAAATGTAGGCCCTTGAGGGGGCATATATGTTTTACAAACATCTCTTGTTTCAATAGTTTCCCAAGCACTTTCTATTAGGGTGGTCAAATACAGGTCTTGTTTTGAAAATGGTTAAAGAAGGAATGATGTATGTATCTTTTTATTATGCTCCAGGCTCGCAAGGCAGAGATAGATGTGCAGAAAAACAGGGATTTTGTTGATGAGAAAGAGGCGGAGGAGAAAAAGATGGCTGCTTGGCTATGGTAAATAAATACATCCACATCTTGTTTTCATATTGTAAAAAGATACTATGTTATTTTTATTTCACAACCTTCTGGATTTATATATAAATAAACTTTGAGAAAGATCTGAGGGCTTATTGTTTTACTGTGTCTGTCTGTTCACACATTGATACCTCCTGTCTAGACATATGACCTTGAGCTTTGACCTGATGACCTTGACTTTGGAGTTTTGTTTGTGACAAGCTTCCATGAAGGCATGCTAGGTTTTCTGCCACCACTCTTTTCGGTAGTACTAAGTTAATCCCTTTTTAAACCATTCCCAAATGGCAAATGTTAAGACTGATTTAATTTGAAAGATTTTGCAAAATGATGACAAACACAACATTTTTTGGACTATAGCACTCACAAAATAATGAGGTAAAAGAAGATAAGTCTTGTAATGCACCAGCATTTTCTTCTTTTGCCTTAATATTTTCTCAAGCCTTTTCTATTATTAATTAGAGACTTAAAAACCAGGGGCTTGTATTATCAATGCTCTTAGGATCACATTTTTGTGTAAACTGTGAAACGAAACATCTGATTGCAAGAGAAATTAGATTGGGTCAATCGGGCTTGTTGTTACAAGTAATAACACAAAAAATAATTATATGACCGTCGATAATATGGGCCCTTGATCTCCGTCAGTAAAGGTTTTAAATTACAGATGACATAATAATTTTGGATAATTTGCTGAATATATAAATTGAGCCAGGATCTGGAAAAATGTCCCTTAAGGCTTTTGAGCCCAACATAGATCCAGATCAGCCTGTGCATACGCACAGTCTGATCAGGATCCATATTGTTCTTCAATAGCTTCTTCATGACCTGTCATAACTTATAGAGAGCAGCATTGATGCATATTGGACTCCATTTGACAACAGGCCGATCTTGAAACTCAATTTTGAAAAATGCTATAAGGGACGTTTTTCCAGATCCCGGATATTATCTAATTTGCAGGGCCAGGGACAACCTTGTGGAAACCATCAAAAGGGCATCAAAGTATGTTGTTTTTCTGTTAACTCTTTACCAAACAACAACATTTTAGCCTAGTCCAAACTCATAGGTGTTGCAGATGACAATTTCCATGGAACAAAATTTAACATTTTTTCATAATTATTGGTAGAAAACATTGTGGGAAATGAAGAAATTGCTTGTCACAAGCAATTTCTTCATTTTCCACAATGTTTTCCAAAGCCTTTATTTTGTTGGGCGTCCAAAAGAGTTAATGTGTGGGAAAGGGTTAATCCTTTCCTAAATGACAAAATTTTAGGTTATTTGAATGGTTATTGGTGCTGCTGACAATGTAATAGATGTTAATTGAGATAAGATATGTGTGCAATATAGCACAGAAAACATTAAGGCAAAAAGTAGAAAATGCTGGTTATCAACATTTTCTTCTTTTGTCTCAATGTTTTCCTAAATCTGTTTGTAGTTGGGCTTCAAAAACAGCCTTTATTTTGGAAAGGGGTATTTACTTTGAACTTTCCCAGTCTTTTTGCTTCACTGAGTTATCAGAAAGCTGTGGTTACTTAAACCCTTTCCCGAAGTATGCCTGGTTTCGACATTGATAAGGAAAAATGTGGAAAATCTTTGGGGCAAAAGAAGAATGTGCTGATAACAAGCATTTTCTTCTTTAGCCTCAGCATTTTCTTTTCATCTCTCACAGTTTCTCTTTTTTCCATACCATTCCTTTCATGGTTGGCAATAGGGTTCCTTATTAACCTGTCTAAAACTTTGTTGCTTGGCCAAATTGAGAAAGGATTAATATTTTAAAATAGTTTTGACCATAATTTTATTACTTCCTGTTTATGTAAGAAGAGGATAAATAAAGAATATTCTTCCAGACATTTCAAATTGGATCCTTTGACAGTGATGTACTTTGAAATTAACTTTCTTTCGACTGCATTACTTCCGTTTAAATTAAAAGATGATAATGAATAAAACGGAATAACCCAGACTTTCAATCCCACATTGTCAAATCGGTCATTGTGGGAGGGATGTACTTTAATGATAACTTTTGATCACAAATTGTTTATTTATGTAAGCTGATAAACAACACAGACTTTTCATCGCTATATTGTCTTTTTAAATCAGTCAGTTACAGAGCTATGTACCCTTTCCCAAATAAGACCTGGTTTTGAAGTCCCTGGTGTAAAAAGGCTTCGGAAAACATTGAGACAAAAGAAGAAAATGCTGATAATCAGCATTTTCTCCTTTTGCCTTAATATTTTCTGTGGCACATCTGACTCAAATTTCATCTGTATTAGCACTCTTTTAATCTTCTGCTACTACTTTCAAATTGGACCACCCTAAAATTTTTCTGTTTGGAAAAGGGTTAACTTGTGTCTGTAAAACTTTCACCTAAATTTCCCGGAAATAATCAAATTGGTCATTTTGGGTGCGTTGTACTTTAACATAAACATTTGACCACAAAAATTGCACTTGTGTAACGAGGATAAGCTATGCAGCCAGAGTTTTCCTGCTCACATTACCAAGCCATTCCCACACATCAACACATTTTGATGCCACACAAGATAATGGCTTTAGAAAACATTATTGAAAATGAAGAAATTGCTTGTGTCAAGCAGTTTCTTTGTTTCCAACAATGTTTTCTGGCAGAAAAAGGCCCAAATCTCCACATTTTAGGAGCACCAGCTGCTGCAATATGATTATTTTCTCCTGTTCACTGAAAACTTTTCAAAAAGTCTCAATTAGTAAAAATGTTACATCTTGGCATGAAAAAAATCACTGCTTTTCATTTGTTATAAGCTCACCTGAGCACACAGTGCTCGAGGTGAGGTATTTATAATTGTTCGGTCTGTTGTCCGGCGTCGGTCTGTCTCTCCGTCCACAATTATAAGGGACCATAAGATCTCGGATGAGTATGATTTTCAGTCTGATCTGAAAAGAAAGTCAAGAGTAACCTGCCCTTGAATTTGACAAAATTGTCATTTTTGGCTGATTTCTACGTTGTTTATATTGTGCCGATTTTCGTTTTTGCCTATTTTCGAAATTCGGCAAATCCCTGCAGAACTCATTTGCCTAATTTCGAAACTCGGCGAAATAGCTTGTTTACAATTATTTTATGATATATCGGGCCACTTTCTGTGCAGAACTCATCTTCAAAATATCCGTTTTAAGGGAGGTATCACAGTAAGCACTTACAAAATCATTTTAAGCCGTTTTTAGTCCAATAAAAGTTCGGTACGGAACAGCTAAAGTTCCGTACCGAACAGAACATACGGAACATTCTTCTTCCGTTTGCGCGGAAGTTGATTCGTACCCTAAGCAATTCACACCTTATCTTTTATCAGAGACATAGATAAACATTATATTAAATGTCTCTGCTTTTATCAATTCATTTACACGTTCAGCAGGACATCAAATTTATAGATAATATTGCCATAAAAATCATATCTACACTCGATTTCATTTATTTATTCAAAAAGTTGCAGTTCCATATTTTTTCGGAGCCTGAATTATATCCAGGGCCCTTAGATCGATTGCTTTGGGCTTTCTAACCACCGAAATTAAAATGGTTTCACTAACTTAAATATCGTCATTTTAGAAATGGTTCTTTTAAAGCAAACAAGATATATGTGATCTACCATAGATCTGCATACTTATGTTAATTAATTTGATATGTTCTAATTTCATTTAGACTTTGAAGATAAATAACTCAAAATAGTGAGCCCACCATGCTGGCCAGAACAAGCGACCGACCCAGCCAAACAAGCCAATCCTTCCCAACGTGCTGGCCAGAACCAGCAACCAACTCAGCCAAACAATCCGATCCTTCCCACCATGCTGGCCAGAACAAGTGACCAAACCAGCCAAGCAAACCTATCCTTCCCACCCTGCTGGCCAGACCTAGCAACCAACTCAGCCGAACAAGCCGATACTTCCTACTATACTGGGCAGAACAAGCGACCGACCCAGCTGAACAAACCGATTCTTCCCATGTGCTGGCCAGAACAAGCGACCAACCCAGCCGAACAAACCGATTCTTCCCATGTGCTGGCTAGAACTAGCAACCAACCAAGCCGAACAAACCAATCCTTCCCACCGTGCTGGCCAGAACTAGCAATTGACCCAGCCGAACTAGCCGATCCTTCCCACCATGCAGGCCAGAACTAGCGAGCAAACCAGCCAAACAAACCGATCCTTCCCACCGTCCTGGCCAGAACTAGCAACCAACTCAGCCAAACAAGCTGATCCTTCCCACCGTACTGGCCAGAACAAACGACAGACCCATCCGAACAAGCAGATCCTTCCCACCGTGCTGGTCAGAACTAGCGACTGACCTAGCCGAACAAGCGGATTCTTCCCACTATGCTGGCCAGAACAAGCGACCAACCCAGCCGAACAAACCGATTCTTCCCATGTGCTGGCCAGAACAAGCGACCGATCCAGCTGAACAAACCGATCCTTCCCACCTTGCTGGCCAGAACAAGCGACCAAACCAGCTGAATAAACCTATCTTTCCCACCCTGCTGGCCAGAACTAGTGACCAACTCAGCCAAACAAGCCGATCCTTTCCACCATCCTGGCCAGAACAAGCTACTGACCCATCCGAACAAGGAGATCCTTCCCACCGTGCTGGCCAGAACTAGCGACTGACCTAGCCGAACAAGCGGATTCTTCCCACTTTGTTGGCCAGAACAAGTGACCGACCCAGCCGAACAAACCGATTCTTCCCATGTGCTGGCCAGAACAAGCGACCGACCCAGCCGAACAAACCGATCCTTCCCACCGTGCTGGCCAGAACTAGCAACCAACCCAGCCAAACAAACCTATCCTTCCCACCCTGCTGCCCAGAACTAGCGACCAACTCAGCCGAACAAGCCGATACTTCCCACCGTGCTGGCCAGAACAAGCGACCGACCCATCCGAACAAGCAGATCCTTCCCACCGTGCTGGCCAGAAATAGCGACTGACCTAGCCGAACAAGCGGATTCTTCCCACTATGCTGGGCAGAACAAGCGACCGACCCAGCCGAACAAGCCAATTCTTCCCATGTGCTGGCCAGAACATTCGAATGACCCAGCCGAACAAACCGATCCTTCCCACCGTGCTGGCCAGAACTTTATAACAAGAAATGGATCTTATACTATTATAATCATTCTAATAAGTACGCATGATTCCGCTTAAAGTACGACCTCGCAACGTCATGATGACATCATTTAACCCATTACCAGACGAGGAAATTTTGAACTAGTCGAAATTCGAAGATGTTGCAGACGACAAATTCAAGTGAATAAAATTTTAAATTTTTGGTCATTTTATAAAGAAAACATTGTGGGAGATGAAGAAATTGCTTGTCACAGCAATTTCTTCATTTTCCACAATGTTATTTAAATCCTTTATTATGTGAGGAGTCAAAAGGCGTCACTGTGTGGTAATGGGTTAACCTGTGACCTAATTCTAATTCAGATAAAATGTTGCCGTATTTCTTTCTTGCATGCGGATAAATATCGATACACAAGGAGACGGGTTTCGTTTTTTCAGAGGAGGTTCTTTTGATTCCCGCACCCCCTCTGGATCTGCCACTGTCTCCGCAGCCTGATTATTTCATTTTAATGCAGAAATTCAGTCAAAATTGTATAATACTTGGAAAACGAACCTCTCTATTTGTAAAGTCGAACCCCATCACAGAAATCCTGGATCCGCGGCAGCAACGAGTACGTAGGAAGTATCAAAAATAAAAGTAAACCATAAAGTAATCATTATGTGGTTGTTCGATCCGCCCCTTCCCGAACCCCTTCTGAATCTGCCAATGTCTCTGCAGCCTGATTTTTAAATCATTTCAATGCAGAAATTCCGAATTGAATTCAGTCAAAATTTTGTAATAAATAGGCGTAGGAAGATGGGGGGGTGCTGCCCCCCCCCTTGTTAGCTCACCTGAGCTCAACGAGCTCAAGGGGAGCTCTTAGGGTCAGTCACTATCCGGCGTCCGTCGTCCGTTGTGCGTTGTGCGTCGTGCGTCGTCAACAATTTCTTTAAACATCTTCTCCTCCTCAACCACTGGGCCAATTCTTTCCAAACTTGGCAGAAATGTTCCTTGGGTGACCCTTTTCAAAACTTGTTCGTGAATTTTTGATTCGTCAAAAAATGTGGGCGTGGCAGGGCGGGGCTTATCAGACTTAAAGAAATCATTAGGAAATTCTTCAAAAATCTTCTCCTCCTCAACCATTGGGCCAATTCTTTCCAAACTTGGCAGAAATGTTCCTTGGGTGACCCTTTTCAAAATTTGTTCATGAATCATTGATTCGTCAAAAATTGTGGGCGTGGCAGGGCGGGGCTTATCAGACTTAAAGAAATCATTAGGGAATTCTTCAAAAATCTTCTCCTCCTCAACCACTAGGCCAATTATTTCCAAACTTGGCAGAAATGTTCCTTGAGTGACCCTTTTCAAAACTTGTTCGTGAATTTTTGATTCGTCAAAAACTGTGGGCGTGGCAGGGCGGGGCTTATCCAACTTAGAGAAATCATGTGAAAAATCTTTAAAAATCAATTATCAGGCCAATTTGAATCAAGCTTGGCAGAAATGTCCCTTGAGTGACTGTTTTCAACACATGCTCATGAATTTTTGATTTGGTGAAAATTGTGGGCGGGCCAGGGCGGGGCTTATCAGACTTCGAGAAATCGTAAGATAGTTATTCAAAAATCTTCTTCTCCTTAACCATTGGGCTGATTCTTACCAAACTTGAAAGGAATGTTTATTGGGTGACCCTTTTCAAAACTTGTTCGTGAATTTTTGATTTGTCAAAAATTGTGGGTGTGGCAGGGCGGGGCTTATCAGACTGAAAGAAATCTTTAGGTAATTCTTCAAAAGTCTTCTCCTCCTCAACCACTTGGCCAATTCTTTCCAAACTTGGCAGATGTGTTTATTTGGTGACCCTTTTCAAAACTTGTTCGTGAATTTTTGATTCGTCAAAAATTGTGGGCGGGGCTTATCGGACTTAGAGAAATCATGTGAAAAATATTTAGAAATCAATTATCAGGCCAATTAGAATCAAACTTGGCAAAAATGTCCCTTGAGTGACTGTTTTCAACACATGCTCATCAATTTTTGATTCGTCAAAAATTGTGGGCATGGCAGGGCGGGGCTTATCAGACTTCGAGAAATCGTAAGGTAATTATTCAAAAATCTTCTCCTCCTTAACCACTGGGCTAATTATTACCAAACTTGAAAGGAATGTCCCTTGGGTGACCCTTTTCAAAACTTGTTTGTGAATTTTTGATTTGTCAAAAATTGTGGGCGTGGCAGGGCGGGGCTTATCGGACTAGGAGAAATCATGTGAAAAATCAATGGGGGGGTATGATCACTTTCAGTGATATTCTAGTTTACAATAATTTAATTTGACATAATACTGACATATATATTTGTTTACAACAAAATTTATATTGTACACAATCAAATACACGAAGAATTCAGGTGAGCGATATCAGTGCCTTTCAGGCACTCTTGTTTAGAAAAGGGCCCCCTATGCCCCCCATAATACACCCACATTTCTATTCACTTGAACAATTGCCCCCCCACCCACCCCCCCACCCACCCAATATTGTAAACCTTCCTACGCCACTGCAATACTGGGCAAAGGAACCTCTCTATCTGTAAATTCGAATCCCATCACAGATATCCTTGATCCGCCGCTGCAACGAGTACGTAGGAAGTATCAAAAATCAGAGTGAACCGTACAAATGGGCAAAAATAATCAGTTCGGACGTCGTTTGATTCATTATCAATAAATCACTGAGGAAAACACGACAATGAATCGACAGAAATAGTTCTGCATGACAGTTTCCCAGTAAACCGTAAATAATATTAACATTTCGGGCGTTTACAAGTATGATTCAATTATCAATAAATCGTCGAAAAAGATCGACAGAAATAGTTCTGCATGACACACAGAACTTACTGAATCAAACTGGATGGCCAATTTCGAAATTGGGCAAAGTTCTGCCCAATTTCGAATTTAGGCAATAATCTCAAAATCGGCACAACATTTACACTCTAGCATCTACAATTTTTGATCAATGAAGACAAAACTTGGACATAATGTAGGAGATTATAAGATCTTGAATTACCTTGATTTTCTGTCTTATCTGATCAGAAAGTCGAGAGTTATGTGCCCTTAATTTGACAAAATTGTCGGTTTTTACTATTTTTGACCTTGTCTAACCCTTTCCCAAAGATTGACGCTTTTTGGCGCCCTTCAAGATAAAGGCTTTGGAAAACATCGTGGAAAATGAAGAAATTGCTTGTCACAAGCAATTTCTTCATTTCCCACAATTTTTTCCACCAAGAAAGGCCAATAAATGTGCAATTCCAATCACTTGAAATTGTCGACTGCAGCATCTTTGAATATGGACAAGTCCAAAATTTTGTCGTTTGGTAATGGGTTAATTACACGCTAGAATCTACAATTATTGACTAATCAAGATAAATCTTGGACACAATGTTGGAGACCATAAGATCTCGAATGACTTTGATTTTCAGTCTGATCTGACCAGAAAGTCGAGAGTTATGTGCCCTTGAATTTGATAAAAATGCCGTTTTCCTCTGTTTTTGACCTTCTTGACACTCTAGAATCAACAATTATTTATCATTTAAGACAAAACTTGAACACAATGTTGGGGACCATAAGATCTTGAATGGATTAGATTTTCAGTTTGATCTGGTCAAAAGGTCTAGGGTTATGTGCGCTTGAATTTGACAAAATTGCTGTTTTCGGCTGTTTTTGACCTTGTTTACACTCTAGAATCTACAATGATTGACCAATCAAGACTTATTTTGGACACAATGTTGGGGACCATAAGATCTCGATTGAGTTTCAGTGTGATCTGATCAGAAAGTCGAGAGTTATGTGCCCTTGAATTTGATAAAATTGCAGTTTTCGGCTGTTTTCGACCTTGTTTATGCTCTAGAATCTACAATTATCAAAATTGTAGCCGCAGTAGCTGATTTTCTATCAGATATAATACTCTGAATCCACATTTTGGTCAAAAGAGTAATATGAGTTATTAGTTATTGTTTACTAAATTGTAACAAGAGTTGTTAGTTCTAGTTTGCTAAGATTTTAGCAACTGTAGTTGATTTCCTATCAGATATCATACTCTGAATCCAGATTTTTTTCAAAGCAGTGATAATAGTTGTTAGTTCTTGTTCATTAGCTCCACTGGCCGTCAGGCCAGCGGGCTATTGTCATGGCAGTGTGTCCGTCGTGCGTCCGTCCGCAAACTTTTTCTTTAAAAATCTTCTCAGAAATTACTGGATGGATTTCAACCAAGCTTTACAGGAATGATCATTGGGTGACCCTCTCTCAGATTCCTTCAAAGAATTTGGATTGAATCAGAAAAACCTGAGTTATCTGCCCTTGAATGTCAACAATAGCTGGTTTTGACTTTATTTTTACTCTAAAATCTACAAATATTGGACAATCAAAACAAAACTTTGACAGAATGATGGTGACTATAAGATCTTGTCTGTGTATAATTTTCAGCTTGATCTGAATATTACATCATGAGTTATGTGCCCTTGAAATTGACAAAATGTGCTATTTTTGGCTCTATTTTGACTTTGTTTTCACTCTAGCAACTACAAATATTGATCAATCAAATCAAAACTAGGACAGAATATTGGAGACTATAAGATCTTGCCTTGGTATGATTTTCAGCTTGATCTGAATTTTATATCATGAGTTATGTGCCCTTGAAATTGACAAAATTGCCATTTTTGGCATTATGTTCTCTTTAACAACCATTAGTATTAAGTAATCAATACAGAACTTTCACAGAATCTTACTGACCATACGATCTTATTTGCTTGTAATTTTCAGCTTGATCATGCATTTGCTTGTTTGCGCAGCCTGAACCTTTGAAATTGCATTCAACAAGACAAACAGTCAGGCCTGTGGAGCGCTTCCAGACCGCCAGGGCTGTCTAGTTAATAATTTAGCCACAGAAGCTGATTTCCTATCAGATATCATATTCTGAATCCAGATTTTGGTCAAAACAGTAATATGAGTTATTAGTTATTGTTTACCAAAATTGTAGCCACAGTAGCTGATTTCCTATCAGATATAATACGCTGAATCTAGATTTTGGTCAAAACCGTAATAAGAGTTGTTAGTTCTTGTTTACTAAAGTTCTAGCCACAGTAGCTGATTTCCTATCAGATATCATACTCTGAATCCAGATTTTGGTCAAAACAGTAATAAGAGTTGTTAGTCATTGTTTACTAAAATTGTAGCCACTGTAGTTTATTTCCTATCAGATATCATACACTGAATCCAGATTTTGGTCAAAACAGTAACAAGAGTTGTTAGTTCTTTCTTTACTAAAATTCTAGCCAACATAGTTGATTTCCTAGCAGATATCATACTCTGAATCCAGATTTTGGTCAAAACAGTAATAAGAGTTGTTAGTTAATATTTACTAAAATTCTAGCCACAGTAGCTGATTTCTTATCAGATATCATACTCTGAATCCAGATTTTGGTCAAAACATTAATAACAGTTACTAGTAATTGTTTACCAAAATTGTAGCCACAGTAGCTGATTTCCTATCAGATAATTATAATAAGCTGAATCTAGATTTTGGTCAAAACAGTAATAAGAGTTGTTCGTTCTTGTTTACTAAAATTCTAGCAGCTGTTGTTGATTTCCTATTAGATATCATACTCTGAATCCAGATATAGGTCAAAACAGTAATAAGAGTTGTTAGTTCTAGTTTACTTAAATTCTAGCCACAGTAGCTGATTTCCTATCAGATATCTTACTCTAAATCCAGATTTTGGTCAAAACAGTAATAAGAGTTATTAGTTATTAAAACAATCAACATGCCAATGGCAAAGAATTTTAAGCTAACAATAGACTAGGTTTAACATTATGTTTTGATAAACCGTCAGTTTTGTTATAAAATCTCGTAACTACTTAAATCAAGCCGTAGTTACGAGATTTTATAACAACACCTACGAAATACTATTTTGTTTGTCCAAATTTACGTCATGATTAACTGGATAAAATAGTTCCCTATTAACAATCACATTCCCATTGTTTGTCTTAAATTCTATGTTGGGCGGAGCGATCTGTCGATTGGCATTTGGTCAATTTCTTCCGTGCGAAACTCCTCCTACATTTTTTATCGGAATTAGATCAAACTTGCCGCAATGAATCTCCATGGTGTCTAGTTGTGCACATCGCTTACCGAATTCAATTAACTCTTTTCGTTCTTGAATTTTCTGCCCTTGAATTAAAAAAATGCCCATTTTCTTGTGTGCGCAACTTCTCCTACAGTTTTGATCAGAATTTGATCAAACTTGCCACAATGAATCTCCATGGTGTTTAGTTGTGCACACTGCTTACGGAATTTAGATAACTGTTTTCGTTCTGGAATTATATGCCCTTGAATTTAAGAAAAAATTCCTATTTTCTCAAAAATGCCCATTTTCTCCTGTGCGCAACTCCTACAGTTTCAACCAGAATTTAATCAAACTAGCCACAATGAATCTCTATGGTGTCTGGTTGTGCAAACAAAATTTTGATAACTTTTCATGTTTGAATTATCTGCCCTTGAATTAAAAAATGGCCAATTTTACTGACAAGCCCCTCTCGGGCGTATATGCATCGCTCTGCAAAGCTCTTGTAAGTTATTGTTTATCCAAGATCTTGCGGTCTCCAAAACTGTATATAAGATTTGTCTTGATTGGTTAATAATTGTAGATACTAGAGTGTAAACAAAGTCGAAAATAGATGAAAACAGCAATTTTGTCAAATTCAAGGGCACATAACTCATGACTTCATTGTCTCATTTTACTGAAAATATGGATTCAGAGTATGATATCTGACAGGATATTGGCTACTGTGGCTAGAACTTAAGTAAACAAGAACTAACAATTCTTGTTACTGTTTTGAACAAAATCTGGGTTCAGAGTATGATATCTGATAGGAAATCTACTACTGTGGCTAGAATTTTAGTGAACTAGAACTAACAACTCTTATTATTGTTTTGACCTAAATAATAATAATAATAATAATAATAATAATAATAATAATAATAAAGACTTTATTTAAAGAGGCTACACAGTTGGGGTAATCCCAGTCTTCCCTGTGGGCCTCTATAAGAACAAAATATGTTACAAAAGTAAACAAAGCATTAAACAAAATAAACAAATATACATGAAAGAAATCAATTGTAGATTATGTACAAATAAATTACACTGTTAGCCACTTTCTAAGGAAATGCAGTTAACCCTTTCCCAGACAGTGATGCCCTTTCACTGATAATCAGCATTTTCATGTTTCTTTTGTTAGCACAAATTTTGTCATTTGCAATTACTTTCAATTTGGCCAGTCCAACAATGTGATATATTTGGAAAGGGTTAGGAATTTGATGTAGAAATTAAAAGACTTAAAGAACTTTAATTTATTGGCTAATCTTTTAAATTGATTGAATGTTTACCATTCAAATACCACCATTGTAAATATGCAGTTTTGAATTTTTTTTAAATCTTTGCAATTTTTAACATAAAGAGGAATTTGGTTCCATAGCTTAGGACCAGAGTAACTGAAGGATTTTCTGTAAAATTCTATTCTTGGTTTAGGTATGCAAAGAGTTTTTTTGTTATAGGATCGAAGTTTTGAGTTGGTATTTTCTGTCAAAAGCTCCGACATATAAGAAGGTAGTTGATTGTTGATTGATTTGTAAACAAATATAGCTTTTTTGAAGGAAATTCTTTCTTCAAATTTCATCCAACGTAACTCCTTAAATAATTCTTCACTGGGTGTTTCTATAGGTTTATTTAGAATAATTCTAGCAGCTTTTTTCTGAAATTTTTGCATTGAATGCAACAGGTTTTCGTTACAGTTACCCCATATTGTACAACAGTAGTCAATGTGAGGAAGTATGTATGCATTGTAGAATAGTTTTCTGGTATGAATATCAATAAAAGATTTAATACGCAGCAGAAGATACAATAGAGAGTTACATTTTTTAAGTACTTTTTCAACTTGGAATTTCCAGTTTAGTTTGTTATCCACTTGGATACCAAGAAGTTTTTCATTTTCTGTAAAGTCTACAGGTTGATCACAGAGGACAAGATTATTTAATTGTGGATTGCTGTTTTGTTGTGAGGGGCAAATAATCATTGCCTTAGTTTTTTGTGGGTTTGGAACCATACAGTTTCTCCTACACCAGTTTTCTATGATAGTAAGACTATCTTGTAGAGACCTCACTACTTCTCGTGTGTTATACCCAAAAGAGCTTACAGTAGTATCATCAGCAAACAAGTCTGATGAAGTGATGGGTAAATGCAATGGAAGGTCATTAATATAAAGAATAAATAGAATCGGTCCTAATACTGAACCCTGAGGCACTCCACACTTTATGATTTCAGATGAGGATAGTTTTCCAGACACTGAAACTTTCTGATAGCGTTCTGATAAATATGATTCAAACCATTGCAAGGATTGACATTTAATGTTGTATTCAAACATTTTCTTCAAAAGAATGGAATGATTGATTAAATCAAATGCTTTTGTCAAATCTAAAAATACAGTGCCAACCAATTGTTTATCATTTATTGCATTTATCCATGAATCGATAATTGCAGTTAAAGCAGTTTCACATGAGTGCTTAGATCGAAATCCAGACTGGGTTTTGTGGATGAGATTATTTTCCTCGAGATACAATTTTAGGTGAGAAGACACATGCTTTTCAAGGATTTTAGAGAGTATGGGCAGTATTGAGATTGGTCTATAGTTATTGATGTCACTTTTTTCACCTTTCTTGAAAATTGGAATAACTTTTGCAACCTTAAAGGCAGATGGAAATTTACAACTTGATAAACTTTGATTGAATATGAAAGCTAAGGGTTTTGCAATAATATCAGCACCAATTTTAAGGAACTTGGCAGCAATACCATCTAAACCAGTTGATTTATTTATATCTAATAATTTCAGTTCCTTTTCAACACAATCAGCTGTTATTTGAGGAATGTTGAAAATTGCTTTTGAGTCATTATTAGCAAAAGCTTTAATTTTGGACTTATCCTCATGCATTAGTTCATTTGAATTGTTGATAGGGGCCTTTTTAAATATATTTGAAAAGTGAGTATTGAAAATCTCGGCTGCTTGTTCACAGTCCTCAACTGGGTCACCATTTTCGTCATTAATTAAAAGGGTGTTTTGTTTATTTGATTTCCCTGACAAATCTTTAAGATGTTTCCAAAGTAAAGAGGGGTTTTGCTTGTTTTCATTTATAGATTTCAAGTAGAATGACTTCTTTGCATTTGATATAAGTGATTTAGTTTTATTACGCCAAAATTTGTATGCAGTTTTATCATTCGAAGATTTGGCTGTGTCCTTTTGTTTTGATGCATGTTTGATTTCCTCATTGTACCAACTTGGCAGATGTTTATGCTTAACACGTTTTTGCTTAAATGGTGCTACATCATCAAGGATAGCTGAAAACATCTGATAGAAACAATCTAGAGAGTCATCAACATCATCATATACTTCGAGTACTGACCATGGTTGTTGACCAAGGTGACCTCTGAAAACATTTTCATTAAATTGCTTGACATCTCTGTAATGTATAACATTATGAAATGATTCTGAATTTGAAATCTGACCAAGTTTGCGGGTAAAACATATAGGATAATGGTCACTGATTGAAAGTTTTGGCACTTGAACATTTATAATATTACAGGGCATATTTGTATAAATATGATCAATGATTGTTGATGAATTAGGTGTGACCCTTGTAGGTACTTGCACTAGTTGTGTGAAGTTATGTGCATGGAATACAACGTTCCAAGACTGGTTACAAGTTTGATTATTTGAGAAATTAAAATTGAAATCTCCAAGTAAAATTATCTCCTTATTTTCAGCATAAATTAATTCTAAAGTTTGTTCCATTTCATCAATCCAACTATTTGTAGATGATGGCGGTCTATAAATATGGCCTAGAATAAAGGGTTTCTGCTTTGATTGTCTAATTTCTAGCCAAATTGCTTCAATATTAGTCTTTTCAAGGTCATGCCTTTGTACAGTTTGAAATTTATTTTTAACATAGGTGACTAACCCTCCACCATTAGTTGGTCTATCCCTACGAAAGAGGTTGAAATTGTGTAGTTGAAATTCACTACTGTCAAATTTATCATTAAGAAAAGTTTCGCTTAGACACATGATATCAGTTTCATTATTTTCATGTAAGAGAATTTTTATCTCGTCAAATTTTGGGCAGAGATAATGGATATTTAAGTGGAGACACTTTAGACCCTGTTTTTTGAAAAACTTGCTTTCAGTTTGTTGAGACTGAAAACCTGTGTTGTAGTTTTGTGAGGGACGTTGATCAGAAGAGTTGTTTGAACAATCTTTGTGACCTATGGATGATGGTTCCATGTCCACTGGGGGGCTGCCCATCTGGGACTGAAGTAATGGCGTTGGTACCGATGATGGTTTGGTGGGTGTTTCCTGTGTTGGTGGTAATATGCCTGCCGAAAATTTGGTTTTGGTTTGGAGTTTCTGGATGCATTGTCAAAGGTTTCATGGATGGATTTTTTCATGTTTTTAACCAGGACAGATGTGCCCTTTTTCGATAAATGAACTTCATCTTTGTACATAACTCTGAGTGAAGAACCATCTGTATCTGTTAAATCAGGGGTGTGGTTAATGAAAATGAGGCCTTGACTCTTACACATGTTTTGTAATTTAGTGTTTGTTTTCTCAATGACAGGCATTGAGAGTCTATCACGCTTCTTTTGAAGAATAGATGAAATAGCAATTTTGGATTTTTTATTAATTTTCTGTAATTCGGAAATGAGATTTGACACATCATCACAGATTTCATCACTCGGGGTAGCATTGGACACATCATTTATACCGGCATGAATGACAAACATGTCATATGACGATAAGTCATGTGTGTCCTTGCACGCCTGTAAACTGGTTGTGATGTCCTTGACTTTAGCACCGGGATGTGATTTGATCCTAGTATTCAGATCATCCCCTGACATTCTGAATGGATCAATATCTTTCGTTACAGAGTCACCTAAAATAAGGATAGAAGGCTTTTTGCTATCCATGGTGTTACTCTGAGCCACCTTTTTATTCATTTTATTTCTTTGCGTCATTGATTTTTGAGGTTTTGACTGATTTGCTGGCGATGCTTTTGTTTGGGATGCTTCTTTGGATAGATTTAGATGTTGTTGATTTGGGGGTGTTGGTGGTTTACTTTTGTTTGAACATGTTGGTTGGGTAGGATTCAAAATCTGGATTCAGAGTATATAATAGATGATAGGAAATCAACTACAGTGACTAGAATGTTAGTAAACAAGACCTAACAACTCTTATTACTGTTTTGACAGAAATCTAGACTCAGAGTATGATATCTGATAGGAAATCAGCTACTGTGGCTGGAATTGTTACAGTTTTGGAGACCGCAAGATCTTGGATAAGTGTGGTTTTCATTATGAACAGACCAGAAGGTCATGAGTTATGTGCCCTTGAATTTGACCAAATTGCCATTTTGAATTTTCTGACTTTATTTACACTCTAGCATTGACCAATCGGGACAAAACTTGGACACAGAGCTGAGAATTGTAAGATCTCGGATGAGTTGGATTTTCATTTTGATCATACCAGACAGTCATGACTTATGTGCCCTTGAATTTAATGAAATTGCCATTTTCAACTGTTCTGGACTTCGTGTACACTCTAGCATCTACAATCATTGGCTAATAAAGATGAAATTGTGGTGACAAAAAGATCTAAAGATGAAATTCGAATTTTGGTCTGATCAGATCAGAAAGTTATAATTTATGTGCCGTTGAATTTGACAAAATTGCTGTTTTCAACTTAGTCTAACAAACATACATGTAAATACTGACCAATCAAGACAAAACTTAGACATAATGTTCAATGTTGGTCAACATAAGATCCTTGATGGTCTTGAATTTCTGTGTAATTGGACAAGAAGTTACTGAGTTATCTACCCTTGATAATTGCCGTTTTTGTGACCAATCAAGATGAAACTTGGATACAATATTGGTAACCATAAGTTTGTTTTCATTCTTAGTCACAAATGTTAATTGACTCGAACAAGACTGTGGCTCGGGCTTGGGCCAGGTGAGCGATTTAGGACCATCATGGTCCTCTTGTTTAGCCCTTTCCCAAACAGCAATATATTAGGGTGATGCAATTTGAAAGCTGCTGCAGACAATGAAATGGGTGCCAATAAAGAAAGAATATGTGTAAAATTTAGCACAAAATATTGAGGCAAAAGGAGAAAATGCTGGTTATCAGCATTTTCTTCTTTCGCCTCAATGTTTTCCCAATCCATTTCTAACAGCCACATCAAAACCAGGTCTTGTTTGGGAAAGGCTTAAAGCTGTATATACAAGGTTTTTGTTGAAAAGCAACGAAATGATGAGACACAATCCAGTCGTTTACACTTACAAAGTTCTTAACCCTTTCCCAAACAAGACCTGGTTTTGACAACCCTTATAGAAAAGACTTGGGAAAACATTGAAACAAAAGAAGAAACTGCTGATAACCAGCAGTTTCTCATTTTGTCTCAATATTTTCTGTGTCATATTTTACACAAATCATATCTTTAATAACATCCATTTGTCATTTGTGGCAGTTTTTGAAGTGGATTACCCTAAAATTTTGACGTTTGGGAAAGGGTTGAAGCTGTATATACCAGGTTTTTGTTGAAAAGCAACAAAATGATGAGACACAATCCAGTCATGTACACTTACAAAGTTCTTGAACACAGGATCAGGTCAAGCAGCTATTGCCTTATTTCTCTGTTACAGAGGTAACCCAGCAGTCCAAGCTAACGCTGTTCTAGCGATGGCCGGACTTGTGAGCGCTACACAGCGGTATGTCCTTAGTCTGGACAAGGAGGAGCGATGTCGGACTGATGATGTCACAGATCACATGACACATTCTCATTGGACAATGACTGTGATTGACAGCTTGCTATCGATTATTGATTGTACTTACCAGCCCAAGTCGTCATTGATTGGTCTTTGTCAGCAGGTATGACCTTGTAATGTTACATAATTTTGTGCTAAAAATAGACTGGGTTTACAGATTATGTATTGATAAACTGTCTGTGTTGTTATAAAATCTTGTAAACTACGGCTTAAATCAAGCCGTAGTTACAAGATTTTATAACAACACCTACAATATACCATTGTATATCTGAAATTATGTCACTGTTTACTGGATAAAATTGTTTCCTATTGTATAGGAATCTTTCTGAAGCTGTAGATTGTTGTACATGTACCTCAAACTCCAAATGAGAATAGAAATAGAGCTGAGGAAAAATAACAACTACACAAATAATGGGACTTAAGGTATATGACCCATCATTAAAAACACCACTTTCTAGCCATGGGACATGAATCAAAATACACACACTTGTAAAGACACTTCAAATAAGTTGATTCACCTCACCGGATTTCAAGATTATGCTCCAAGAAGAATATAATTTACAAATATTCTACTCTATATTCATATGCAAGGGAGGTAATTTATAACATTTTTGTCAAATATTCCATAATTATGAATTAATTCAAAATTCTAAACCGTTCAAAATGCTTATGTTTGTATTTGGAATGGAAATATAACACAGTTTAGGATTTACTGGCATTTTTCAAATTTCGCCTCTGGCTCCTTGGTGCTAATGATGGGTTGTATACGTTAATACAAGAAAAGCAGTGTATATTTTGACTACAGCACTTGTAAACCAATATCATTCAAGCAGTAATCACTTTGAAAACAGCTCAAATATTTTGCATAGGTTCTTGGGTGTTCAGTATAAATCTCTGTTGCTTGTAATAAATCAAATGCTCTAAAGATATAAATAATGTTGTTTCCATTATATTATAATTACAGAGATCAGTAGATGACCGGTTACCAGCCAGTATTTTAGCTCAGACTACTGGTATACTAGCAATCTCTCAGCTGGTACCAGTTCTCGTATATTGTTTTCATTACAGAGATCAGTAGATGACCGGTTACTAGCCAGTATTTTAGCTCAGACTACTGGTATACTAGCAATCTCTCAGCTGGTACCAGTTCTCGTATATTGTTTTCATTACAGAGATCTATAGATGACCGGTTACTAGCCAGTATTTTAGCTCAGACTACTGGTATACTAGCAATCTCTCAGCTGGTACCAGTTCTCGTATATTGTTTTCATTACAGAGATCTATAGATGACCGGTTACCAGCCAGTATTTTAGCTCAGACTACTGGTATACTAGCAATCTCTCAGCTGGTACCAGTTCTCGTATATTGTTTTCATTACAGAGATCTATAGATGACCGGTTACTAGCCAGTATTTTAGCTCAGACTACTGGTATACTAGCAATCTCTCAGCTGGTACCAGTTCTCGTATATTGTTTTCATTACAGAGATCTATAGATGACCGGTTACTAGCCAGTAATTTAGCTCAGACTGCTTGTATACTAGCAATCTCTCAGCTGGTACCAGTTCTCATATATTGTTTTCATTACAGAGATCTATAGATGACCGGTTACCAGCCAGTATTTTAGCTCAGCCTGCTGGTATACTAGCAATCTCACAGCTGGTACCAGTTCTCATATATTGTTTTCATTATAGAGATCAGTAGATGACCGGTTACCAGCCAGTATTTTAGCTCAGACTGCTGGTATACTAGCAATCTCACAGCTGGTACCAGTTCTCATATATTGTTTTCATTACAGAGATCAGTAGATGACCGGTTACCAGCCAGTATTTTAGCTCAGACTGCTGGTATACTAGCAATCTCTCAGCTGGTACCAGTTCTCATATATTATTACATTATGATTACAGAGATCAGTCGATGATCCATTACCAGCCAGTATTTAACTAGCAATCACTCAGATGGTACCAGTTCTCATCTATTTATATACGCCTGAAGGTTCGTATTATGTTATGGCCCAGGTCGTCCATCCATCTGTCTGTCTGTCAGTCCGTCCGTTAGCAATTTCTTGTGTGCGCAACTCCTCCTACAGTTTTGATCAGAATTTGATCAAACTTGCCACAATGAATTTCAATGGTGTCTAGTTGTGCACACCGCTTACGGAGTTCAGATAACTCTTTTAGTTCTTGAATTATCTGCCCTTGACTTTAAAAAAAATCCCATTTTAATGACAAGCCCCTCTGGGGCATATATGCACCTCTCTGAGAAGCTCTTGTTTATACTTTAATTACAGAGATCGGTAGATGACCGGTTACCAGCCAGTATTTTAGCTCAGACTGCTGGTATATTAGCAATCTCTCAGCTGGTACCAGTTCTCATCTATTATTATAATTACAGAGATCTGTAGATGACCGGTTACCAGCCAGTATTTTAGCTCAGACCGCTGGTATATTAGCAATCTCTCAGCTGGTACCAGTTCTCATGGGCAATTATGTGGGTAGGTGATTTATTGTTACCATCATAATTATGCTCCATGTTGAAGAATATGGGTGTATATAGTTTGCAAGTATCGTTCATTTGGTTGGATGGTTGGTCAGTCTGTAGACGAAACCTTGTCTGGAGCACATCTCAAAAAGCATGCAAGGTAGAATCATGAAACTGTATATGCAGATAGATCTCATATGGAGGAGTGCAGTACACAAGATCTGTAACTCTGTTGATCATATTTATTGAGTTATTAGCTCACCTGAGCACTGCTCAAGGTGAGCTATTGTGATCGCTTTTTGTCCGTCGTCCGTCCGTCTGTATGTCCGTCCGTCTGTCAACAATTTGGTGTTTACACTCTAGCATCTACAAATATAAGCCAATCTTGACCAAACTTGGTCAAAACATGTATGATCATAAGCTCTTGGATGAGTTCAATTTTGGGTCAGATCGGACCAGAAAGGCCGGAGTTATCTGCCCTTGAATGTAAAAAATAGCTACTTTTGACATTTTTTACACTCTAGCATCTACAAATATTGACTAATCAATACAAAAGTTGGACAAAATGTTGGTGACCATAAGATCTCGGATGAGTTCGATTTTTGGTTTGATCGCATCAGAAAATCCTGAGTTATCTGCCCTTGAATTTGACAAAATTGACGTTTTTCACTGTTTTCGACTTTGTTTACACTATAGCATCTAGGACTGTAAAGTCTGGAGTTATCTGCCCTTGAATGTAAAAAATAGCTACTTTTGACATTGTTTACACTCTAGCATTTACAAATATTGACCAATCATTACAAAAGTTGGACAAAATGTTGGTGACCGTAAGATATCAGATGAGTTTGATTTTTAGCGAGCCGGGACTTTATGTCCGGGGAGCTAATGTCACAGCCCTAGTGTCGGCGTCGGCGTCAGCGTCGGCGTCGCGTCTTCAAAAACTTTAACCTGGTTTATATCTCGGGCACTATTTGAGATACAGCCTTGATACTTCACACATGGATACCTCCTGCCAAGACCTTTCATTTGGGACCATGACCTTTGACCTAGTGACCTTGACCTTGGAGTTTGACCTACTTTTAAAAAACTTTAACCAGGGCCCGGTTTCTCGAAAAAATTTAAGTATATTCTCATGAGTTCATGCTCAACTTCTATTCAATACCAATCAACGTTGATTGGTATTCAATTGAAGTTCACGTGGATTTCGTGCGATTTGAGCACAATGCTCAGATTTGAGCATGAGAACATACTTAAGTTTTTTCGAGAAACCGGGGCCTGGCCTATATCTCAGTCATTTTTACAGATACAGCCTTGATACTTCACACATGGATACTTCTCAGCATGACCTTTCATTTCGGACCATGACCTTTGACCTAGTGACCTTGACCTTGGAGTTTGACTACTTTTCAAAAACTTTAACCTGGCCTATATCTCATGCACTATTATAGATAGAGCCTTGATATTTCACATATGGATACTACATACCATGACCTCGACCTTGAGACCATGACCTTTGACCTTTGACCTTGGACTCTTTTTTTTGTGACAAGCTCTCGTATAGGCGAGCTACGTTGTCCGCGGACAACTCTTGTTGGTTTGATCGGATTAGAAAGTCCCGAGTTATCTGCCCTTGAATTTGACAAAATTGAAATTTTTTCACTTTTTTCGACTTTGGTTACACTATGTAGCATCTACAATTATTGACCAATCTAGACAAAACTAGGACACAATATAAGTTACCATAAGATCTTGCATGAGTTCGATTTTGGGTCAGATCGGACTGTAAAGTCTGGAGTTATCTGCCCTTGAATGTAAAAAATAGCTACTTTTGACATTGTTTACACTCTAGCATCTACAAAATATTGACCAACCAATACAAAAGTTGGGCACAATCATAATGTTGGTGACCGTAAGATCTTGGATGAGTTGATTTTTGGTCTGATCAGACCAGAAAGTCCTTAGTTATCTGCCCTTGAATCTAACAAAATTGTCGTTTTTGACTGTTTTCAACCTTGTTTACACTCTAGAATCTACAATTATTGGCCAATCAAGACAAAATTTGGATACAGTGTTGGGGACCATAAGATATTAGATGAATTAATTTTTAGCGAGCCGGGACTTTATGTCCGGGGAGAGAGCCGGGACTTTATGTCCGGGGAGCTAATGTCACAGCCCTAGTGTCGGCGTCGCGTCCCGTACCGTCCCATCCCGTCCCGTCTCGTCTTCACTTGAAAAACTTTAACCTGGCCTATATCTCAGGCACTATTAGAGATACAGCCTTGATATTTCATACATAGATACATCTCGACAAGACCTTTCGTTTGGGACCATGACCTTTGACCTAGTGACCTTGACCTTGGAGTTTGACCTACTTTTGAAAAACTTTAACCTGGCTTATATCTTAGGCACTATTAGAGATACAGCCTTGATATTTCATACATAGATACATCTCGACAAGACCTTTCATTTGGGACCATGACCTTTGACCTAGTGACCTTGACCTTGGAGTTTAACCTACTTTTGAAAAACTTTAACCTGGCCTATATCTTAGCCATTACATGTATTAGAGATACAGCCTTGATATTTCATACATAGATACATCTGGACAAGACCTTTCATTTGGGACCATTACCCTTGACCTTGTGACCTTGACCTACTTTGTAAAAATTTGCTGTTTTTGTGACAAGCTCCCGTATAGGCGAGCTACGTTGTCCGCGGACAACTCTTGTTCAGTCTGATCTGGCCAGAAAGACGAGAGTTTTGTGCCCATGAATTTTACAAAATTGCCATTTTTGACTGTTTTCGACTTTGTTTACACTCTAGAATCTACAATTGTTAACCAATCAAAACAATACTTAAACACAATGTTGAAGACTGTTAGAACTTGTATTAGTTTGATATTTGGCCTGATGGAATCAGAAAGTTGAAAGTTATGTGCCCTTTAATATTACAAAATTGCTGTTTTCAACTGTTTTCGACCTTGTTTACACTCCAGAATCTACAATTTTTTTATCAATCAAGACAAAACTTGGACACTATGTTGGAGACCATAAGATCTCGGATGATCTGCCCTTCAAATTTTACCTGTACAATCACAAATAGTTATTAATCAGAACAAAACTTGACACAATGTTATTGACCATAAGTTTGTTTTCAGTCTTAAAGTCATAAATATTAATTGAATTGAACAAAACTGTGCCTAACATCATTTTGGTTCAGGTGAGCGATATAGGACCATCATGGTCCTCTTGTATATATATTTTAACTTTGTTGATCATATTTTACAGTACAGCTTACATGTTTTGTGTGTAAAACACTCGCCCACCGTGGACACATAAAAAAATTTCAGTGGAAAATCGCAGTGATTTTTCATCGCTACCACCGTGTTTCTCCACACTTAATTTCCGCGAATCGCAGCGGTTGTAATTAATATCGCTTTGATGACCGCGATTTTCCACCCACAGACTGGAAATGCCAGATAAAGTCTAAGCTTGTCCACACTAATCACTGTGATTCATGGTGATTCACAGATGTCAAGTGGAAAATAGCAGTGGTTCCGCGTGTTTGTGTGGAAAAACACGCTCATCATGTCCATCATGTTTTTCCACCCCAATCCACTGAAAATCAAATTGCGGTGGTGCATGAAAGTAGGCAAAAAACATGTGATCTGTACTGTATTTTTATGCCCCCGATAGGGAGGCATCATAAATTTGACTTGTCCGTCCGTCTGTCCCTCATTCCGTCCAAAAACTTTAACATTGGCCATAACTTCCTTATTACTTAACATATTCGCTTCATACTTTACCACAACATTCCTTGGTACATTACCTTTCTGTAGGCACATACTTTGGTGACCTTGACCCCTGGATGACCTTGACCTTGAACATAGATTGGCCATAATTTAAAATCAAAGCGGTGTCGGGGGCATTGTCATCTTACAGTGACAGCTCTTGTTGTTCTTAGCAATACTCAAAAAGTATGCTAGGTACAATCATGAGTTGGATAGATCTCATTAGTGAGATGTGCAGTGCACAAGAAACATGGCTCTGCCGATCATAGTTGTTGAATTGTCGCTATTGCCCTTTGTTCATTTTCATGCTTGATAAGTACTCCCATTGGACTTCTTCAATTGTAGGCTACATCAAAGGTTGGCTTTTAACCCATTAGCACATTTTGACGTCCCAAAGGATAAAAGCCTTGAAAAACATTGTGGAAAATGAAGAAATTGCTTGAAACAAATGTAATAAAATTCCAAAATTTCTTATCATTGAAAATGTCTGCAGGACCTTTCAATTTGGAAAAGCTTAAAATTGTGTCGTTTGGTAATGGGTAAAGGGGGAATACATGTTTTACAAACATCTCTTGTTCTTGAACAAATCAATTTATTATAGTGAGGCCTTTTTACGCCCCACAAGAAGAAATGGATTGTGACAAGCAATTTCATGATTATCCACAATGTTTTTTCTAACCCTAAATGAAAAGATTTTTTAAAATTTCATCAACTTGATATTGTCACATGCAACATACACCTTTCAATTTGGAAAAGTCTAAAATTCTGCTATCTGGTAATGGATTAAACCCCAATAAATCTAATAAATTTTCTTTTGATTTTCTTTGTAAAACACCCACAAGCTTGTCCCATGGTGTTTTCAAATTGGATATCAAGTTTTCATTAGGAAACAAAACTTTTCCTACAGACCAATTAACCCTTTCCTAGACGGCAAAATTTAGGACAGTTCATATTTGAAACTCAGATGTTGCAGACGACAATTTCAAGTGAATGAAATTTAAATTATTTTGGTCTTTTGGGGTAGAAAACCTTGTGGCAAATGAAGAAATTGCTTGTCACAAGCAATTTCTTCATTTTCCACAATGTTATCCAAAGCCTTAATCTTTTGGGGAGTCGATGTGTGGTAATGAGTTAAGCCTTTCTTATGTCTTAAGACTTTCTTATGTCCCTATTGGAAATACTTTCGAAACTTTGTTAGAGGCCACCTGTGAATAGCAGCCAAACTGTCGTATGCAGCCAGTCCAGGCCCCGGTTTCTTTAAAAGACTTAAGTACATTCTCATGCTCAAATCTGAGCACCGTGCTCAAATCACACGAACTCAACGTGAACTTCAATCGAATACCTTTCAACGTTGGAGAGTATCCCTTTGAAGTTGAGCATGTTCTCGTGAGAATATACTTAATTTTTTTTCGAGAAACAGGCCCCAGGTCCCCTCCATGCACTGTGGCCAGTTTTGACCTATCCCTTGACTGGCTGCATACGACAGTTTCTACTGTAGTTTAGGAGAATATTGTCACTTTTCAACGGAAACCTTGTAACTGCAGCTTGTTTTAAGCTGCAGTTACGAGGTTTTTCGTTGAAAAGCAGTGATATGCAATGAGAGAGAAGAAGAAATTGTTGAAAAATCAAGATTTCTCTGTTTTCCTCCTTATTTTAGATGTAATACCATAAAGACTTTCTGTTCTGTCACGGTCATTTGAGTGTTGTTGGATCCGCCGAATAATCGCGGTCTTTGGTCTACGTTGTTTGGCAAAAGTGTCCGCGGAGTAATCTTTTTGCGTTTTTCGTAATATGGCCGTCCATTTTGATTTAAAGAAATTGCTGGACACAAATTTAGAAAAATCTTTAGAATTTGGTCACCCACAGTGTGAGTAAAGCCCAATTATGGTATATTTTTGTGTTTTCTATAGTTCTGAAAAGTGTCAGATCCTGATTATCAGTGTGTATGTCATAATTTCAAGTTTTGTGAAGTCACGTGTCGAACACGATGAAAGGTTGATTTTATCGAAAGATTAGAGCGTCAAGTGTGTCGATCAGTATGATAATGATTTTTCGATGTGATGCATGTGTAGATCAACCAGCATAAGTATGCAGTCTGATCTGGATCTGCATTATATTCGAAAGGATGTTAGAAAGGATGCATTTTATTTTTATGAAAGTAAAAGTAGGAATTTTAGAGTTCTTAGAAGGCTATGTGTATTGAAAGGTTTATTTACCATGTTAACCTTCATAGATGACAAATAGATACTTTGGAATGATTTTATACTTGAGTCAAGGAACGTAGGGGAAAAAGAAGAAAGTGCTGGTTACCAGCATTTTCTTCATTTTGCCAGAACGTTTTCCCAAATAGAATTCCAGGCATTAAATTATGCGTTTAGTTTTTACGTAATGGTAATAGGCTGTTGATATCTATTTTCAGCTTTTTACCTTCCGACCTATGTACCAGGAAGTTTGTTGTGAAATAGAGAGATTAGTAGAATAAAGTTACAAAACAGAAAACGAGTTGATCACTACAGTAAAAAGACTGCGAATCGACCATGGCTGACAAAGATGAACAGAGTGAGACTAAGATCAAGTGTGAAAAGGGTACAGACTCCATACATTCTCACTCATCTAGAAGATCACTGGGAGCTAGATCTAGTGCATCCACAAGCACACATACAAATATCCACGATTTGTTAGCAATGAAGACGTCAAAGGCGGCAGCGGCCAAAGTACGCCTTAAGTATATTGAAAGGGAGGAAAAACTTAAAAGAGAACTTGCGCTGTTACGGTGTGAAAAGGAGTTGCAAGAGGCGGAGGCAGAGGTGCTGGTTATAAAAGAATTCATAGACGAAAGTTCAGAACAATCAGAAACATTTGTGTCGGTAGATCTACCGCAGATTGACAAAAGGCAGTTGGTCACTGACTACATCAGGGACATTAGGAAAGCAGAACCACAAATATCAAATGAATTTAAGCCAAATTTACAGCAGAACTTTAACCCAGTGATTGACCCGAACCACATGATGAAGAGAGATCTCATGCTGGCGAGCTTGAGCACCTTCGACGACACACCTGAAACATACATCAGTTGGAAGACAAAATTCCAGCGTCTGGTCCAAGAAATTGGGGCTAACGTTTCAGAGGAGTTGGACTTACTGACAAAATGGCTGGGTCCAAACTCGAGTAGACAGGCTACGAGACTCAGGATGGCCAACTCTCACAACGAGCAAGTAGCGAAAGAGAAAGTCTGGCAGAGACTGGAAGAAAGATTTGGTGCGCCGGAATACATTACGGAATCGCTACGAGTGCGCTTAGAAAACTTCCCAAAGTTACGAATAGAAGACAAAGACAAGTTTTTTGAACTTGCAGATTTGGTTTGCGAAATTAAGTCGGTTAGGAAAAATGAAAAATACAAGGCTGCTCTGGCTTATTTTGATTCCTCACATGGGTTAAATACCATTGTTTGCAAACTACCCCCTTCTATGCAGAATAAGTGGATTGATAGCGCCAGTAATTACAAGGCCCAATTTGGAGTAATTTACCCACCATTTTCTTTCCTATCAGACTTTGTAGAGAAAATGGCCTCAAGGGTCAATGACCCAAGTTTCAGACTGGTTTCTACCAAGAATGAGACTTCATTGAACACTAGAACCAATAGTCATACCCCTATTTCAGGTTCCACAAAGGCCTTTACTAAGAAAACCAATATTCAGTCTCAGGACTTAGACCCTGAATTCATGTGTCCTTTTCATGGTGACTCATCCAAACACACTTTAATGGATTGTAGGTCTTTTGAAAATTTGACTCTAGAAGATAAAAGAGAATTTGTAAAGAAAATGGGGTTGTGCTTTAAGTGCTTAAAGGGTAATCACATAGCTAAGGACTGTGACGAGCATATTACCTGCAGCATGTGTGATAGTCTGCGTCACTGTACACCCTTTCACATTAACAAACCCTATAGCTTGGGACAGCATGGCGGGGAAAGTAGGGATCAATTGGGCATAGATAACAAATGTACTAAAATTTGTGGTAAGGGGCCCTTTCAGGGAAAGTCTTGCGCCAAGACTTTGTTGGTTAAGGTCTATCCTAAGGGAAACCCAGACAATGCATTGAAAACGTACGCCATTATAGATGACCAAAGCAACAATTCCCTTGCTAGATCAGCTTTGTTGGATCATTTTCAAGTTAGGTCAGAGTCAATTGAGTACACTCTCTCATCATGCTCTGGGAGAGCCTCAAAAACAGGTAGGCAGGCACAGGGATTTGTAATTGAGGCTCTAGATGGATCTTGCCAATTAGATTGTCCCCCTTTATTAGAGTGCAGCGACATTCCCGACAATAAGCAAGAAGTCGCAACCCCAGCTATTGCAAATGAGTTCAGCCATTTAAGAGACTTAGAGCATTCCATTCCCGAAATTGATGATAGTTCTAGAGTATTGCTTTTGATAGGTAGAGATTTGTTGAAGGCACACCATGTCCTTGACCAAAGAATTGGTAGGGAGAATGAGCCTTATGCTCAAAGGTTAAGACTGGGATGGGTAATAATAGGAGAAGCTTGCTTGGGTATGGTGCATAAGTCAAACCACGTAGATGTCAGGAAGACAAACATTCTTTTCAATGGGAGAGAGACCATATTTAAACCTTGCCAGAACATTTTTGAAGTGAATGATAGCATATTTCATAAATCTGCAGATGATGATTTGGTAGGGCTTTCTCGGGAAGATAGGCAGTTTTTCAAACAAATTAAGTCAGAAATGACTAGGTCACCTACAGGAAAATTGAGTTGCCCATTACCATTGAGAGATTGTAGGCAAACCCTTCCTAATAATTTTGTTCAAGCCAAGAAAAGGTCTGATAATCTGATTTTGGGTTTAAAACGGGACCAAGTGAAGCAACAACATTTCCTTGAGTTCATGGAAAGGATGTTTGTCAATAATCAGGTTGAAATTGCACCGCCAGTGCAAGAAGGTCAAGAAATCTGGTATTTACCCATTTTCGGAGTATACCATCCCAAGAAACCTTCAAAGATAAGAGTGGTCTTTGATTCTTCGGCAAAATATAAGGATGTTTGTTTAAACGATGTTCTCTTGAAGGGTCCAGATCTGACAAACAATTTAATGGGAGTCCTGACCAAGTTTAGAAAGGAGAGATTTGCTGCAATGGCAGACGTTGAGCAAATGTTTTTCAATTTTGAGGTAGAAGAAAGGCATCACAATCTTTTGCGCTTTTTATGGTTTAAGGACAACAACCCCGATAATCCTATCATTGAGTATCGCATGAAAGTTCATGTTTTCGGCAATTCTCCATCCCCGGCTATAGCAACTTACGGGATTAGAAAGGCAGTTTGTTCCCATGAGAACGACAATTTCACGACTTGCGACGAAGTTTGCCACTTTGTAAACGACAATTTTTATGTTGATGACGCTTTGGTCTCTAGACAGAAAGAAAGAGATTTAGTAGATCTTATTAGACACGCCCAAGACAGACTCTCAGATGGTGGGAAAATCCGCTTACATAAGATTGTCTCCAATAATACACTAGTCCTGGACAGTTTCCCACCTGATGACTTGGCTCAAAATGTATCTGAGATTGACTTTTGCGCAGACGCACCATTTATTCAAAAGAGTTTAGGTCTGAGTTGGGACGTTGTTAATGATTGTTTTACTTACCAGGTACAAATTGAGGAAAAACCGTACACAAAAAGAGGTCTGTTGTCAGTCATTAATGGGTTATTTGACCCTCTTGGTTTTGTAGCTCCAGTGGTGTTAGATGGTCGTTTGATTTTAAGACAGGCTATTCAGAATAATGACTTGGACTGGGATGATCCTCTCCCAAATGATCTTTTGAGTGATTGGAAAACATGGATGCATTCACTTCCCCAATTAAGCAAGATGAAAGTACCCCGTCCATTTGTGGAATTACCCTTTGACAGCAGCCCAAATCGAGAGCTTCATGTTTTCTCAGACGCTTCAAAGGAAGCAGTTGCAGCTGTGGTATACCTTAAAGTGTATGACGTAAACAGAAAATCCCAAATAGGCTTTGTTCTAGGCAAATCTAAGTTGGCTCCGAGGCATGGTCACACGATACCTAGACTTGAGTTATGCGCAGCAGTTTTGGCTACCGAACTTGCAGCATTTGTTCAGAGACACCTTGATATATCACCCACTTCAGTATTTTATTACACTGATAGTCAAGTTGTGCTCGGGTACATAAACAATACTTCACGACGTTTTTACGTCTATGTGGCTAATAGGGTAGACAAAATTCTTAGACTTTCCAGCCCAAGCCAATGGCAATACGTGCCCACTAATGCCAACCCGGCTGATCAGGGAACTCGATCTTTAAAAGCAGACGAAATTAATGACTCGTTATGGTTGATTGGTCCGCAATCATTTTTGCATGAGCAAGAAAACAATCCGACGTGTTATGACTTGATAGACCCTGATTTGGACAAAGAAATTTATCCTGAGGTTATGACAAATAAGGTTCAAATCAGTCAGAGCGGCCTTGGAGCGTCCAGATTTGAGCGTTTTTCTTCGTGGTCACATCTTGTGCGCGCTATAGGACTTTTAAAACGCAAAGCCTCTAGTTTTCACGATAATTGTGAAGAAAAGGTCAACTTGTCAGACTGTGAAATTAGGAAATTGGCAGAAATAGTTATTCTAAAGGAAATACAAAAAGAAATTTATGCTGTAGAAATAGACTGTATCCGAAAGGGTAGGTTGATTCCGAAAAATAGCAAGTTAAGGACATTATCACCAGTGCTTGACACTCATGGTTTATTAAGAGTAGGTGGTAGGCTCAGTAAGTCATCTTTAGGAACGGGGGAGAAGAATCCGATTATTGTACCGGGCGATAGTCATGTTGCAACATTATTAGTCAGACATTATCATAATTTGGTTAGACATCAAGGTCGTCACTTTACGGAAGGATCAGTTAGGTCAGCTGGGTATTGGTTGACAAGAGGGAAAAGACTGATAAGCCAAATATTGCGTAAATGTGTTCTGTGTCGAAGACTTCGGGCTCCACTTTTATCGCAGGAAATGTCAGACTTGCCAAGTTATCGCGTAAATCCAAGTCCACCATTTACTTACGTTGGTGTAGATACTTTCGGACCGTGGTCTATTGTGACAAGAAAAACAAGGGGAGGTCAGGCAAATTCAAAAAGATGGGCCATAATGTTCTCGTGTCTAAGTTCAAGAGCAGTCCACATAGAGGTCGTAGAAGATATGAGTGCGTCATGTTTCATAAATGCTTTGCGTAGATTTGTCTCTCTGCGTGGTCCCGTGAAAGAGTTTCATTCAGATCGCGGTACGAATTTTGTTGGAGCAGTGTCGGAACTCGATATTAACAAAGTGAATGTAGAGGATGACAAAGTGAAAAGGTTCTTCGATGAACAAGGTTCAACCTGGTTTTTCAATGCTCCGCATGCATCACACATGGGCGGTTCCTGGGAGAGGATGATAGGTTTAGCACGCAAAATTCTAGACTCAATGTTGATTAGTACAAATCCTCAAGGGCTGACAGATGAGGTGTTGCGCACCTTCATGGCAGAAGTAACGTGCATTATCAACAGTAGACCAATTACCCCAGTTTCAACAGATCCAAGTTCACCTTTCGTACTTTCTCCAAATACTCTACTTACCCAGAAGATTAATTCCGAGGTAGAACCATTCCAACATTTAGATTTGAAAGATATGTATAAATCGCAATGGAGATATGTGCAAGTGTTGGCCAATCAGTTTTGGAAAGCTTGGAGAAATCAGTATTTACAGAACCTTCAAACTAGAAAGAAATGGTGTGACAGATTACCAAACTTGAAGGAGGGTGATGTGGTGGTTATGATAGACAACTCTGTACCTAGAATCCAATGGCCGCTAGGAGTGATAGATAGAGTTTTTCCAGGCTCAGACAATTTAGTGCGAAAAGTATCGGTCCGTGTCATAAACGATGACAAGACAGTATTTTACACACGGCCGATTACACAGTTAATACATTTACTATGATGACTTAATACATATATTTGTACTTAAAAGTATGAACATTATGGACCATGACATAGAGTTGCAAATAAGAGATTTGTTCAACAGAGCTTATGTTACAAACAAATTCTCAGTACTGAGAGATTGTTGTAATAGCATGCAGTGTTGAACAATGTATAATACATGATAATCAGTTTGGAGGTCTAATCTTTTGTATCATAGGCTCATTGCAAAGTGTAGTCTAAAATTTGGCAAGACGGTTTTCTGATTGATCTGTTTAGTTGTTTAGTTGTTTTAATGATTTTGTTATAACCAAAATCAGGCGGGGAATGTTCTGTCACGGTCATTTGAGTGTTGTTGGATCCGCCGAATAATCGCGGTCTTTGGTCTACGTTGTTTGGCAAAAGTGTCCGCGGAGTAATCTTTTTGCGTTTTTCGTAATATGGCCGTCCATTTTGATTTAAAGAAATTGTTGGACACAAATTTAGAAAAATCTTTAGAATTTGGTCACCCACAGTGTGAGTAAAGCCCAATTATGGTATATTTTTGTGTTTTCTATAGTTCTGAAAAGTGTCAGATCCTGATTATCAGTGTGTATGTCATAATTTCAAGTTTTGTGAAGTCACGTGTCGAACACGATGAAAGGTTGATTTTATCGAAAGATTAGAGCGTCAAGTGTGTCGATCAGTATGATAATGATTTTTCGATGTGATGCATGTGTAGATCAACCAGCATAAGTATGCAGTCTGATCTGGATCTGCATTATATTCGAAAGGATGTTAGAAAGGATGCATTTTATTTTTATGAAAGTAAAAGTAGGAATTTTAGAGTTCTTAGAAGGCTATGTGTATTGAAAGGTTTATTTACCATGTTAACCTTCATAGATGACAAATAGATACTTTGGAATGATTTTATACTTGAGTCAAGGAACGTAGGGGAAAAAGAAGAAAGTGCTGGTTACCAGCATTTTCTTCATTTTGCCAGAACGTTTTCCCAAATAGAATTCCAGGCATTAAATTATGCGTTTAGTTTTTACGTAATGGTAATAGGCTGTTGATATCTATTTTCAGCTTTTTACCTTCCGACCTATGTACCAGGAAGTTTGTTGTGAAATAGAGAGATTAGTAGAATAAAGTTACAAAACAGAAAACGAGTTGATCACTACACTTTCTAATTTTGACTTGATTTATTTTTTTCATGTGGAACTCCTTTCAAATTAGACTTGTATCCAATTAACCTAGTCTTAAGTTTTGTTTTAGAGTGGGATCACCCTTTCTCAAAAGACAGGGTTTTTGACCAATGATGCTTAAAATCTGCTGCAGATGACAATATGCATATTGATAACAATGGAAGTTGTTCACAGAAAATATATTGTCTCTTTTCAACAAAAACCTTGTTTATGCAGCTTCTTTTAAGCTGCAGTTACAAGGTTTCCTTTGAAAAACAGCGATATATTCACAAGTTTTTCTCCTGTAGCCTCTATGCATTACCTAGCTTGTTTAATGAGGAACAGCATATCTGGTCTTGTTCTTGTAAAAGGTTACGAAAAAGAAAAGGAAATTCCAAGACGAACGCATCCAGTGATTAATGGAGGCCCATTTATAATTCATAACGTGAAATGTATTCCTATTTCAAACAGAGACCATTTATATGGTGTTGGATAAACTTATAAAATGGTTACCACGGCAACCTGACGATGATGAATGTCCACCGGTGCTGCACTTATCCAGGGGTATCGCGACCGGATACTTTGTAGCCGGACTCGTCAGGGAAAGTTTTGCTGATGTGGAAGGGCCTAAGGTAAGAAGAATAGCCCTCAGTCCTTATTGCTTTGCTAAAGTTTTTCAGTATACCCCTGCAAAATTTATGCTTTCGGGGATATACTGGAATCAGCCCGTCTGTCCATCTGTCTGTACTTTTTCAAAATACTTGTTCGAGGCATATAGCTATGATCATGAAACTTCATGGGTAGATAGATTTAACTTAGGGGAAGTGCTGTGTACAGGGATTATAACTGTACCTTGTAAAATCATATCATTAAGTGTATATTTTGCCATCTACAGCAGCTTTCAAATTGAAGAACCCTAATGTATTAGAAGCTTTTGTCATGGCGTTGTGTCCGTCGTGTGTGCGTCCGTCCGTGCATTAACTTTTTCTTTAAAAATCTTCTCCTCTCAAACCAGTGGGCCAATTTTTACCAAACTTTGCAGGAATGTTCCTTGGGTGACCCTTTACTTAAATCGTTCAAAGAATTTTGATTGGTCAATAAATGTGGGCGTGGCAGGGTGGGGCTTATCAGACTTAGAGAAATCACAAAATAATTCTTTAAAAATCAACCATTTGGCTAATTTTGACCAAATTTTGCAGAAATGTACCTTGGGTGACTCTTTACTGAAATTGTCCATTAAATTTTGATTGGTCCATAAATGTGGGCGTGGCAGGGCGGGGCTTATCAGACTTAGAGAAATCACAAAATAATTCTTTAAAGATCTTCTCCTCTCAAACCAATGGGCAAAATCCACCATGGGGCCAATTTTGACCAAACTTGGCAGAGATGTACCTTGGATGACTCTTAACTTTAATTGTCTGTGAAATTTTGATTTATTTATAAATGTGGGCGTGGCAGGGCGGGGCTTATCAGACTTAGAGAAATCACAAAATAATTCTTTAAAAAACAACCATGGGGCAAATTTTGACCAAACTTGGCAGAAATGTACATTGGATGACTCTTTACTTGAATTGTGTGTGAAATTTTGATTGGTCCATAAATGTGGGTTTGGCAGGGCGGGGCTTATCAGACTTTGAGAAATCACAAAATAATTCTTTAAAAATCAACCATTGGGCAAATCTTTACCAAACTTGGCAGAAATGTACCTTGATTGACTCTTTACTTAACTTGTCCATGAAATTATGATTGGTCTATAAATGTGGGTGTGGCAGGGTGGGGCTTATTTGACTATAAATAATTCTTTGAAAATCAACCCTAGGGCCAATTTCAATTGAATTGCAGAAATGCACCTTATGTGACCCTATACTTAAATTGTCTGTGAAATTTTGATTGGTCCATAAATGTGGGCATGGTAGGCGGGGCTTATCAGAATGGCAGAAATCACGAAAAATTCTTTAAAAAATCAACCACAAGGCCAATTTTGACCAAATGTGGTAGAAATGTTCCTTGGGTGTCCAATTACTTCCATTGGTAGTAAAATTTTGATTGGTCCATAAATGTGGGCAAAGCAGGACAGGGCTTATCAGAATGGGAGAAATCACGAAATAATTCTTTAGAAACAACCATTGGGTCAATTTAGTACGAACTTGTCAGAAATGTTCCTTGGGTAATACTTTGTCAGTGAAATTTTGATTGGTCTATAAATGTGGGTGTGGCCAGGCAGGGCTTATCAGAATTGGTTAAACCATGAAATGATTCTTTAAAAATAAATAGATGGGCCAATTCAGACTAAACTTGGCAGAAATGTTCCATGGATGACCTTTTCAAGATTTGGCAGTGCGAGGCTTACAAGAAATCATGAGATAACTCTTTTACTTTAGCTAGCCAGTGGAGCGATTCAGGCACTCTAGGGCCTCTTGTTGTCATTTGTTAAAGACTTAAGACAGTTAAATCTGGTTTGAAATTATAACAAGAGTACAAAAAAAATGAACAGAAAATTATGTTATGTCCGAACGATTTGTCTGGAAAAGGAAATTTCCATCTTCCGGTAATGCAATTAAATCTGGTTGACAAAGCAATTAAGGATGATTTACTTCAGCAAATGACTAATTTCAATTCTTTGCCAAATGACTCAAAAGCTGTATTCAGGATGAAATTGAAAGTTATGTCCAACAAGATAAATGGGACAAACAACAGAAAATTTCTATGAAATAGCATTTTATTCGTAATATAAGAAAAATAAACAAAACCTCCTTTCCCAAATGGTAAAATTTTAGGGTTATCCGGTTCAAAAACTGCTACAAGTGACAAAATTAATGTTATTAAAGATAGGATTTGTGTAAAAGATGGCATAGAAAATATTGAGACAAAAGGAGAAAATGCTGGTTATCAGCAGTTTCTTCTTTTGTCTCAGTGTTTTCCTAAGCCTTCTCTAATAGGGACGTCAAAACCAGGTCTTGTTTGGGAAAGGGTTAAAACCTTGCAATTAACATTTGACATGTAATGGTGTGGGGATGGAGAATTTTAAGGGGGGGGGGGGTCATTTTAATAAATATTTACTCAAATAAACATTGAATCAGAAGTCCCTGATGAAATAGGCCTCAGCTGTAGAAAATAGTGTGGAAAAAGGAGAAAATGTATTCTGTCTACAACCTCTTTCAAATTGCGATACACAGATGACAGCGGGACAGATGGATGGCACTTATGTCCACCTTCCAAGGCATGTGAAGAGCTTAGGAAACTGATATCTTCGTCCCCTGAATGCAAGAAGGTACTAAGTGTATATATATAATATATACACTTAGCACCTTCTTGCATTCAGGGGACGTTTTGTGGCTTATTAAATTAGTACATGAATATTTTCTTTTATCAACATCTATGTATTCCTCTGTAGCAGCTTTCAAATTTAACCATTTACAAAACAGCACAAATTTAGGGTGCTCCAATTAGATAGCAACTGCAAGTGACAACATCAAAGTAACTAAAAAGGAAATTTTTCTACAATATAGCACAGAAAATATAGAGGCAAAAGGAGAAAATGCTGATCATCAGCATTTTCTTCTTTTGTCTTCATGTTTTCTCAAGACATTTTTAGCTCCACTGGCCTTTCAGGCCAGGGGGCTATTGTCATGGCGGTGTGTCCGTCGTGCGTCAGTGCATCCGTGCGTGCGTGCATGCGTCCGTAAACTTTTTCTTTAAAAATCTTCTTCTCAGAAACTACTGGATGGATTTCAACCAGACTTCACAGGAATGATCCTTGGGTGACCCTTTCTCAGATTCCTTCAAAGAATTTTGATCGAACCAGAATAAGCTGAGTTATCTGCCCTTGAATGTCAAAAATAGCTGGTTTTGACTTTATTTTTGCTCTAAAATCTACAAATATCAACCAATCAAGACAAAACTTGGACAGATTATATATAAGCATAATATCCTGCCTGTGTCTAATTTTCAGCTCGATCTGAATTTTACATCATGAGTAATGTGCCCTTGAAATTGACAAAATTGCTATTTTTGGCTCTATTTTGACATGTTTTCACTCTAGCAACTACAAATATTGACAAATCTTGAGAAAACTTTAACAAAATGTTGGTGACTATAAGATCTTGCCTTGATGTAATTTTCAGCTTGATCTGAATTTTACATCATGAGTTATGTGCCCTTGAAATTGACAAAATTACCATTTTCGGCTCTATTTTGACTTTGTTTTCACTCTAGCAACTACGAATACTGATGAATCAAGACAAAACTTGTAGAAAATATTGGTGACCATAAGATCTTGCCTTGGTATAATTTTCAGCTTGTTTAACAGGGATGTCAAAACCCGGTCTTGTTTGGAAAAGGGTTAAGGACAGTGGGGGTCCTTATGACAGTTTGATAAAGTTGATCACCATGAAAAAGATTGGAATATGTAGGCACTAAAATGTCATTCACATGGGAGACATTTAGAGGACATCCTAAGAAAATGAACGAGAAAAAGGTCAGACAAGTCAGTGACACTTTGTTATTATTTAATTCATTATACACGATATATAACAATATAATGGTCTGATGGGGGAAATATGATAGCACTGAGAAAATAATAACTATATTAATACTTGTCATTCAGGGCATGAGATATTTCTTACTTATTGCTCTGTCATATGTGTTACTTATTCAACTTGTTCCAAAACAACAAAATTTTGGACTCGGCTCCAATTTGAAAGCTGTAACATTTCGTATACTCGGACTTCAATGCAGTGTACAGCACTTGACAGTAGAGCTTGCTATTCTCCGATGGCTCTTGTTTTATATCCTAGGAGCCAATTTCATTAAAGTAATTCGGGTGTATTTTTTGAGTGACTTCATAGAAATATGGTGAATATGGGGCTATTCCGAACACCTGAACATTAGTGTAAAATTTTTGTTGAGTTTTTACCATATCTGTTTCTATCAATGCTATTTCTCTGAAACTTTGTGCATGCTTCAGCCTCTTGGCAACAAAACATTACTCTGATGATTAATTTAGTGTAATGTTAACCCTTTCCAGAATTTTTATACGTCGTCGAAGGTGGTCGTATATTGGCGTCATCTCCGTCTGTCCATCTGTCTGTCCATCCGTCCGTATGTACTTACGTCCACTTTTCTTGTGAGCCCAGCTCCTAAGTTTCGGCTGGATCTTTTTGAAACTTGGTCAATGTTATCTCCTCAATTGGTAGATGTGTATAAAGGAAGTTTTTTTATGGTTCATTGAATTTTGCATAAGTTATGCCCTCATTTGCATGAGTTAACCCATTCCCATACAGTGACGCCTTTTGACGCCCCACAAGATAAAGGCTTTGGAAAACATCGTGGAAAATGAAGAAATTGCTTGTTACAAGCAATTTCTTTATTTCCCACAATGTTTTCTACCCTAAAAGACATAAAATTTCATCACATTGTAAATGTTGTCTGCAACTTCTTTCAATTTGGACAAGCTTAAATTTGTGTTGTTTGGTAATGGGTTAAAACTTAGTCTCTGGGGCCGCGTATATTGTGACAATGGCACTCTTATTTCACTATGCAACACTTGTTAGTCACACTGTGATGTTCTCCAACAGATCTTGTTGCTGTTTAAATGTCTTACAACATGCTTAAGACAAGATTCAGGTATCTCAAATCTCTGAAGATTTAGGAAATGTTTTAGTCTTGAACATTTCATAAGACATTAATTTGTTGGGCAAAAACACTACCTACATTCTTTGCTACTTGTATTTTCCAGGGCTCACTGGCGCTAATGAAGGCTTTAGATGCTCTGGAAAAATGTTGCTTGTCTCCGTCTCCTCACAGGTAAGTGTTCCTTGAACCTGTATCGTTTTATCCTGTCCCTAAACCTTGAACCTGTATCGTTTTATCCTGTCCCAAAAGATGAAATTTTACACTGTTAACATTTGAAACAGACAAGTCAATTGGTGTAAATAAATATTGAAATATCGAATTTTTGTACATTTTAGTACAGAAAATAATATTGTGACGAGACTATGGTTTCGAGGTTGCCAGGTATAGTCATGGTCAATATTGAGGCTATATATATTGAAAGAATTCCAATTACAGGGCCATTGTATGGTGTTTCACAAGTACATATCGCTTTTCATCGAAAACCTCGTAACTGCAGCTTGTTTTAAGCTGCAGTTACAAGGTTTTCGTTGAAAAGCAGCCATATTGTTTTGAATCTTAGTTAACCACCATATTGTTATGTTATAACTAGGAGGTTAAAACCTTGTTCAAGCTGTAGTTACAATGTTTTGATCTCCCACCAACTACATGTATATAAATGCCAGATCTAGGAAAAGTCTATATAATTATATAACAAAACATTTTTTGTGTGAATTCTATTTTCTCACTTTCAAATTTTATGTTGTAATAACTTCAGATAGACTATGAGAAAATGTCAGTCTAGCAGATATAGAATTTGAAATAAATTTTGAAATTTATCACCAAAACCCATTAAAATGCAGACAACTTTATTTCAAGTTTGCACTGATACTATTATAATTTCTATTAAATTCTACCTGAAAATGTAGGAAAATATTCTCATATTTTATAAAATATTGTCAAGGGCTTGGTGCAAAACTAAATAACCCTTTCCCAAACAACACCTGGTTTTGACATCCATTCCAAAGAAAGGCCATCATCATCATTTGGTGATCTTTTATATATAAGAGGAAGTTGCAGGTAACTTGCTATTTCTCCTTTTCCCTGAATTCTTTCTATGCTAGTGAAAAGTCAACGCAAATTTACCAAGGTTGACACTTTTCACACTTCATAGATGGTCCCTTTTTGCAAGACAGATAAGATTTTCAAAGACTGTACAGTGCTGAGATCTCCAGAAAGGAAGTAAAAGCCTTTAAAAATGCAATATTTCATTAAATCTTTATCAAACCCTATGTTGTAGGTACTCATTGAATCATCTCGTCGAGATGATGAAAATGAGTGCCCACAACATAGGGTGTGGATTTGAAATAAAAAGCTTTAGAAGAATGTCTTTACCCCCTTTCATATGTTTCTCTGAATATGTGTATGTTCTAGGTTCATAAAATCATTTACTTAGTACATTTAAAAACGCAGAGTTTTCGGAAGCTTAAATGAAGATATTAGAATATGTTAGCCCTCTCCCAAATGGAAAAATTTAGGGCGGTCGATCCTCTTCAAAAACTGCCAAAAAAGACAAAATGGAAGATATTAGATATAGAATTTGTGTAAAATATGGCATAGAAAATGTTGAGGCAAAAGGAGAAACTGCTGGTTATCAGCAGTTTCTTCTTTTGCCTCAATGTTTTCCCAAGCTGTTTCTATTAGGGACGTCAAAATCAGGTCTTGTTTGGTAAAGGATTAAAAGAAACGGGAATATTTGTTTTGAATCTCCACCAAGTTTTGTAATGTGAATAGAAAAGATTAGAGAATCTAAATCTGGAAGATTTTACGGCGCCATATAGCCAAAGTGTTATTCACGTTGTCGCCGCGCAAAGTACATGCACATGAAACTAGAGTTAAATTTCAACATGTTTATAAAGTATTTCTATAGGGACACTATAAAAACAAGTTTTATTGAAAGATTCTCAGTTCTATCAGTATGCCTGGTCTTCTTGGAAATGTGAGTAACCAAGCTATTGTAACGCATTTGCTTTGTTAGCTCCACTGGCCATCAGGCCAGCGGGCTATTCCATGGTGGTGTGTCTGTCGTGCGTCCGTCCGTCTGTAAACTTTTTATGCCCCCGTATCGAGAGATCGGGGGCATATTGTTTTACTCGTGTCCGTCCGTCTGTCCGTCTGTCTGTCTGTCCGAAAACTTAACATTTGCCTTTTCTCCAAAAGTATTTGACATACAAAGCTCAAATTAGGTATGCAACTTCCTTACAATGATATCTATCTGTTCCATGCAATTTGACCTTCCTCAAGGTCATCTGTTAACCCTTATCAACCCTTTACTCTACGAAAACTTAACATTTTACTCCGAAAACTTAACATTTGCCTTTTCTCCAAAAGTATTAGACATACAAAGCTCAAATTAGGTATGCAACTTCCTTTTAATGATATCTATCTGTTCCATGCAATTTGACCTTCCTCAAGGTCATCTGTTAACCCTTATCAACCCTTAGCTCTACGAAAACTTAACATTTTACTCCGAAAACTTAACATTTGCCTTTTCTCCAAAAGTATTTGACATACAAAGCTCAAATTAGGTATGCAACTTCCTTTCAATGATATCTATCTGTTCCATGCAATTTGACCTTCCTCAAGGTCATCTGTTAACCCTTATCAACCCTTTACTCTACGAAAACTTAACATTTTACTCCGAAAACTTAACATTTGCCTTTTCTCCAAAAGTATTTGACATACAAAGCTCAAATTAGGTATGCAACTTCCTTTCAATGATATCTATCTGTTCCATGCAATTTGACCTTCCTCAAGGTCATCTGTTAACCCTTATCAACCCTTAACTCTATGAAAACTTAACATTTTACGAAAATGGCCATTTCGGGGGCATTTGTGTTTCACAAACACATCTTGTTCTTTAAAAATCTTCTTCTCAGAAACTACAGGATGGATTTCAATCAAATTTCACAGGAATGATCATTTGGTGACCCTCTCTCAGATTCCTTTAAAGAATTTGGATTGAATTAGAATAACTTGAGTTATCTGCCCTTGAATATCAAAAATAGCTGGTTTTGACTTTATTATACCCCCACCTACGAAGTAGAGGGGGATATAATATTGGTTTCACCATGTCTTTCTGTCTGTCCGTCCATCCGTCCAGTAGGCCGCGGCCTTAGCGTAGTTGGTAGCGCATCTGACCCTCATTCGAGAGGTCCCGGTGTCCCTGGGTAACGTGTCCCGCCCCCTGGGTAGCGTGCCCCCCCCCCCCCCATTGGAATTTTTTTTTTTAACATTTTTGTGTATTTTTAATGCATATTTTGTTTCATAATTATTTATTCTTTTAAAATAAGTTATTTTAAACATGAAATTTAAATATTTAATTTTTTTTATTCTTTCACATTTCCAAAGAAGGAAAATATCTAATAATATTGCATTGTAATTTTTTATTAAATCACTTTCTCCAAATATTTTTCAACTATTATTATTACCATTATTAATATTTTGTGATAATACCAAAGTAAATTGCGCAGAAATAATGTGAAAAAAATTTAAGAGGAGGGAGGGGGGGGGACACGTTACCCCTGGGTAACCTGTCCCCGGGGACACGTTACCCAGGCCTGGGTAACGTGTCCCCCCTTTTGATTTTTTTCCTTTTTAATTATAATGTATATTTTAATGCCTATTTAGTTTTATAATTATTGAAACTTTTAAAATAAGCTATTTCTAACAAAAAATAAAAGAACTTAATTTTTTTCATTATTTCACTTTTCAATGAGAGGTGGGACAGGCTACCCAGGCCTGAGTAATGTGTACCCCCTTGGATTTTTTCCTTTTTAATCATAATGTGTATTTTTATATAATTATTAATATTTTGTGATAACACCAAAGGAAATTGCGCAGAAATAATTTGAAAAAAATTTTAAGAGGAGGGAGGGGGGACACGTTACCCCTGGGTAACCTGTCCCTGGGGACAACTAAAGAACCTTTTGACCTATAGCACTTTTCCAGTGACAAGGTGCTAGTGGGGGGTATTTGTCCGCTTTGTGACAGTTCTAGTTTTTACTCTAAAATCTACAAATATTAAACAATGAAGACAAAACTCTGACAGAATGATGGTGACTATAAGATCTTGCCTGAGTGTAATTTTCGGCTTGATCTGAATATTACATCATGAGTTGTGTGCCCTTGAAATTGACAAAATTGCCATTTTCGGCTCTATTTTGACATTGTTTTCACTCTAGCAACTACAAATATTGACCAATCAAGACAAAACTTGGACAGAATAATGATGACTATCAGATCTTGCCTGGGTATAATTTTCAGTATTATTTGAATTTCATATCATGAGTTATGTGCCCTTGAAATTGTCAAAATTGCCATTTTTGGCTCTATTTTGACATTGTTTTCACTCTAGCAACTACAAATACTGACCAATCAAGACAAAACTTGGACAGAATGATGGTGACTATAAGATTTTACCTGGGTATTATTTTCAGCTGGATATGAATTTTACATCATGAGTTATGTGCCCTTGAAATTGACAAAATTACCATTTTCGGCTCTATTTTGACATTGTTTTCACTCTAGCAACTACAAATATTGACCAATCAAGACAAAACTTGGACAGAATAATGATGACTATCAGATCTTGCCTGGGTATAATTTTCAGTATTATTTGAATTTCATATCATGAGTTATGTGCCCTTGAAATTGTCAAAATTGCCATTTTTGGCTCTATTTTGACATTGTTTTCACTCTAGCAACTACAAATACTGACCAATCAAGACAAAACTTGGACAGAATGATGGTGACTATAAGATTTTACCTGGGTATTATTTTCAGCTGGATATGAATTTTACATCATGAGTTATGTGCCCTTGAAATTGACAAAATTACCATTTTCGGCTCTATTTTGACATTCATGTGTGTCACAATCAGATGTACATCCTGAACCTGCCTCATGTTATAGGATTCCAGTTGACATACAAATCAATATAACAACATAAATTTGATCTTATATTAATCGCAAAATGATTATTATGTTATGTACCAATTCTTAGGAAGAATGCATAAGCGGTAAAAAAGTTATTGCAATAAATATATTGAAAAAATGGGTTAAAAATGAAAAAATGATGTTTCATTTGAATTTTCCTTATTTTCCACTTTAGAATTTTGTATGATATTGTTCTATTATTCTACACGACATGCAGCATTCAGTTAAGAGAAATTATTCAGCTTTTATCTGTTTTCACTCTAGCAACTACAAAAATTTACCAATCAAGACAAACATAGGACAGAATGTTGGTGACTATAAGATCTTGCCTGGGTGTAATTTTCAGCTTGATCTAAATTTTATATCATGAGTTATGTGCCCTTGAAATTGTCAAAATTGCCATTTTCAGCTCTATTTTGACATTTTTTTCACTCTAGCAAATACAAATATTGACCAATCAAGACAAACATAGGACAGAATGTTGGTGATTATAAGATCTTGTCTTTGTGTGATTTTCAGCTTGATCTGAATTTTATATGATGAGTTATGTGCCCTTGAAATTGACAAAATTTCCATTTTTGGCTCTATTTTGACATTGTTTTCACTCTAGCAACTACAAATATTGGCCAACCAAGACAAAACTAAAACAGAATGTTGGTATCTTGCCTTGGTAAAATTTTCAGCTTGATCTGAATTTTACATCATGAGTTATGTGCCCAAAAATTTCCATTTTCGGCTTTATTTTCCCTTTTACAACCATTAGTATTAACTAATCAATACAGAACTTTCACAGAATCTTACTGACCATCAGTGTTTCCACTGACTTTCAAATTTGGGGGTAAAAATCATGATTTTTCAGCATGCCTGTACCCCCTCTATAAGAAACAAAGAAGGCTGCTGGCAAAATTTGGGGGTAAAAGATTTAATTTGGGGGTGAAAAACCCCCATTTTGGAGCTTTTGGAAACCCTGACCATACGATCTTACTTGCTTAATGACGGTGGGGATTGTGCATGATGGGATGGATTACGAACACGGACAAAATAATCTCGATTCTGGTAAGATATTTTGCAATAACTTCCTTATTTGTGCGTCAATCTTCAAAGGGTTTGTTGCATGTACCCCGCCTTACTGAGCTCTTTCATCGGATGTATGACATATAAGATAACTCATGGTACTTTTTCCGAAATATTGTCCCAACCGACAAGAAAGCGAAATGGTAACGACTACGGCCAAATTAACCACGCTTCAGGTAAGAATTTGTGCAATAACTTTCTTACTTCTGCGTCAATTTCCATGCGGTTTGTTGCATGTACTCCGTCTTACTAAGCCCTTTTCTCAGATGTATTACTTATTGGGAAACTCTTTGTACTTTTCTCAAAAACCGATCCCAACCGACTAGAAAAAGGGCCTGAATTTTTTTGTCGTTTTCCTGGTCGGTTGGGATCAATTTTTGGACAGAGTACAAAGATTCTACAAACAAGTCATATATCTGAGGAAAGAGCTCAGTAAAGCGGGGTACATGCAACAAACTGCTTGAAAATTGACGCAGAAATAAGAAAATTATTGCACAATTTCTTACCTGAAGCGAGGCAAATTTGTCAGTATTTGTTATCCATCCCATCATGCACAATCCCCACCGTGGTAATTTTCAGCTTGGTCATGCATTTGCTTGTTTGCACAGCATGAACCTTTGAAATTGCATTCAACAAGACAAACAATCAGGCCTGTGGAGCGCTTCCAGACCGCCAGGGCTGTCTAGTTTTTCAAACATTTCAAGGCGCGTAGGATGACATATTTCAACAAAATCCCGACTAGTGACATGATGGCTAGATCACATACAGTGGTTACAGACAACTAGCCTGATTTGTACCCCATAGAATATGCTTAGAATGGCGTGAAGACATGCTTGTATTCACGTACCCCACCACCCAAAACGTTGCAACAACTTCGTATTGATATTATTCAAGAGCATAACAAAATGCCACAAGAGGTTGCATTGCGAGAAAAGTTGTTTCTATGCGATGACAATGTCGGGCTTTAATTCAAGCTTTAGGTCTGCACACTCGATATTAATTGATTTGACCCCTCTCAGTTTAACCCTTTCCCAAACGACAAAATTTTAGGGTGATGCACTTCAAAAACTGCCACAAATGACAAAATGGATGTTACTAAAGATAAGATTTGTGTATAATATAGCTCAGAAAATAATGAGGCAAAAGGAGAAACTGCTGGTCATCAGCAGTTTCTTCTTTTGCCTCAATGTTTTCCCAAGCCTTTTCTATTAGGGGCGTCAAAACCAGGTCTTGTTTGGGAAAGGGTTAAAATAATAAAATTTTATTCCAGCGTGTATTCAAAACATTTTTTACCTTTATAATTTGATGGAATAAGATAAATCAACGAAAATAAATTCTCATTACATAACCTTTGCTTGTTATTTCCGTCCTGCAAGCAAACGAAGTATCTCTGCGGAATTAATGTACTCAGTATATCATAGTGAGAAGTCTCAACACTATGATAGTCAGTCTGGGCAGGTAGCGCAGACTGATTAAGGTGGATACTTTTCACACCCCGTAGATAATGTAACATAAATAACAGCTGAGTGTTAACAGCTGACCTGAAACTCCATGATCATGGGTTTAACCCTTTTCCAAACAAGACCTGGTTTTGACGTCCCTAACAGATATGGCTTGGGAAAACATCGAAACAAAAGAAGAAACTGCTGATAACCAGCAGTTTCTCCTTTTGCCTCAATATTTTCTGTGCTATATTTTACACTAAACCGATCTTTATTTATCTAAATTTTGTCGTCTGCTGCAGCTTTCAAATTGGACCACCCTAAAATTTTGCTGTTTTGGAAAGGGTTAAAGTATAAAGGCTGTGAAACCTTATTAAAAGACTTTAAACCTGAAACTTTAACTTTAGGTGGTTTGTATTTGCAAGATTAGATTTTCCTAGACTAGATCTGCATGTTTCAGGACTGGACCAGTAGTTGGTTTGGGTTTCTGTCTCAGTGCTATGTGCCAAGATGGAAAAACAGACTCCCGGGTACATGTAGTGTCAACTCTAAATAAACTATTAGACCATGTACAGTCTCTTCTCATAACAGATGATATTTGTCAGGTGAGTCATCATCATCATCATCATATGTCAAGATTGTAAAACAACCTCGTGGGTACACATAGTGTCAACTCTAAATAAACTATTGGATCATGCACAGCCGCTATCTCCAACAGATAATATTGGTCAGGTGAGTAGTCATCATCATCATCATCATCATCATCATCATCATCATCACCATCATCATCACCACCATCATCATCATGTGCCAAGATGGAAAAACAGACTCCCGGGTACATGTAGTGTCAACTCTAAATAAACTATTAGACCATGTACAGTCTCTTCTCATAACAGATGATATTTGTCAGGTGAGTCATCATCATCATCATCATCACCATCATCATCACCATCATCATCATCATGTGCCAAGATGGAAAAACAGACTCCCGGGTACATGTAGTGTCAACTCTAAATAAACTATTAGACCATGTACAGTCTCTTCTTATAACAGATGATATTTGTCAGGTGAGTCATCATCATCATCATCATCATCATCATCATCATCATCATCATGTGTCAGGATGGTAAAACAGATTCGCAGGTACATGTACTGTCAACTCTTAATAAACTGTTGGAGTTTGTGCAGTTGCTATCTTTAACAGATGATATACATGAGGTAAATAAAATCAAGTCGTATGATAGGCCAGTCTGTAATTTTAAAGGTTTCAGCCTTTGTGTAGTTGGAAGTGTGTAGGATTCTTTGTCATGGAGTCCCAGGTTTGGTACATGGCCATGGCAAATATCCTTTCATACATTTGTTTGTCTCCAACTTATAGGTGGAGTATCATAAACCTAAGATGGATGAACAGCTGGATGCTCGGAAAGGATTTTTGGTTGTACAGTCGGAGAAATAACAGGAATCTATGATTATCCAGCCACCAGGATCTAAGTGAAATTCTTTCTAAAATGGTGTTAAACCCCATTCATTTTATCATACAACATCAAAGATTTCTCATGGATTTTCAAGCATTTATATAATTATTTGAGCTTTTCTGTTAAAAATGAGTTAAAACTTTGTTTGAATCATTGAAGCTTCTTTTCACAATAAAAGTTAAGAACATCATCAAAAAAATTAAAATGTCATAAGAATGATTTTTTGTGGGAAAATTGGGTTTTATGATATGACAGTCCTCATAAAAAATGGTGAAAATTTCATAGAAAAATGACAGGTTATTTATGTTTATGTTTAGACTGACAGATAGGAAGTTATTATTATATAATTTGTAAGATTTATTCACATTTTCCCTTTCAGGTGTTTTGGTATACTGTTGCCATGGTAACATCTTCCGGATTTATTTCAAACATAATTGAGATTGACCTAGTAAACAAGATTCTTCAACAAATATCAGAAAATGTGGAAAGAGAGCCAAAGGTATATCTTTTGTTTTGAACAAATAAATGGGAATTTGTGAAAGGTATCACCTCCAGTCAGTCTGCGCAATTCGCACAGCCTGACTAGGATAGAAACTTTTCACTTGAACATAATTTTCTGAATGAAGAATGTTGTTCCTATCATGTGTATTGATCATTTTCCAAATATGACAAGCGGTTGACCTTATTTGCTGAGTCAGATCCATTTCTCCAAAATTGGTTTTATAAGCTTCCCATAAGGTCCCTTTTAGCATGACGAGTCACAAATATTGAGTTGGAATCTGGAAAAGGGGCCTCAATAGTAGTTCAGGGGTGGTATTCACCAATTGGCCTGAATCACAGAATACCTTTCAAATCAAACACCAGTCAATTTGATTGTCCTAGACATATGACTTTTTTTTTTTGTCTCGTCCAATTAGATGGCTTGTAATGTAATTTTGCTTAAACCAATCAATTGAATGATATTGAAGACTATGGCCCCTGATAAGTTTGTTTCTATGCGCAATCTTATCTAAACCCATGCAGCTATCTTTGAGTTGGTACTGGTCTTTATGGACCTTAGAGAACAACATATGGATCTTGATCAGGCTGTGTGTATATACAGGCTTATCTGTAATTATGCTGGTAATAAATGTTGATCAAACCTTTCTTTCAGAACTTGACTCATATCCTTTGTTACCCTTTTCTCAAGCAAGACCTGGTTTTGACAATCCCATTACAAATGGCCTCGGAAAACTTTGGGACAAAAGAAGAAACTGTTGATAATCATCATTTTCTTCTTTTCCCAGAGTGTTTACTGTGCTGTAATGTACATAAATCCTACCAAATCAACACCTTTTAGGTAGTTGTCTTGAGAGCAATTTAACATCAAAGTTTGTCATCTGGAAAGGGTTAATTATAGTACTAAATTATCATCATTTTTTATGCTCCCCGAAAAAATTTCGGGGGAGCATATAGTCGCCACGCTGTCCGTCCGTCCGTCCGTCCGTCCACAGCCATATCTCAGCAACCCTTGGACCAAATTCAATGAAACTTCACATGTGAACTCCCTGGGTCAATACCTAGAGACTTTTTTCTCCGTTTGTAAATTTAAGGCTGCGTCATGGAAAAAGGGGCCTTAGTGTAAAAATTAGTTTTTCTCTTATTTCTCTTCATCTAATGGGCAGAATTTAATGAAATTTTGTGCTCATGTAATGAATAGGATGTTCTAGACCACATTCTATAAATAATGTGTGTACAAAAAAGCTGTCATGGGAAAAGGGGGCTTAATGTATGATAGTTTTTATTTTGTGACAAACACTTATTCGGGGAGCATAATCCGTCTGTGACGGCTCTTGTTTAATTTCAAATCTTAAAACAGTTTCAAGACCTAGTTTTAAAGAAATGTTTGTCTTTTTACTAAAATTTGAATGCTGCAGCAGACAACAAACATGATGATAAAAATAAAATTTTGTGAATTATGTCATCTGCAGCAGCTTTCAATTTGAAACAGTCTAAATTTCCCTTTTTATGCCCCCGATAGGGAGGCATCATAAATTTGACTTGTCCGTCCGTTCGTCCGTCTGTCCGCCTGTCCGTCATTCCGTCCAAAAACTTTAACATTGGCCATAACTTCCTTATTACTTAACATATTCGCTTCATACTTTACCACAACATTCCTTGGTACATTACCTTTCTGTAGGCACATACTTTGGTGACCTTGACCCCTGGATGACCTTGACCTTGAACATAGATTGGCCATAATTTAAAATCAAAGCAGTGTCGGGGGCATTGTCATCTTACAGTGACAGCTCTTGTTATTAATTGAGAAAGTTTACTTGTATATTGTTTCTAGCTATATTCTAACTTGTTTTTTAAAACACAATTTTTCAACAGTTTTGGATACATTTCTTAACTCTTTCCCAACCAAGACTTGGTTTTGACGTTCCTAGTAGATCAGATTTTAGACAACATTGAGGCAAAAGAAGAAAATGCATACAACCAGCACTTTCTCCTTTTGTCTCAATATTTTCTGTGTTGCGATCTTTTTCAACATCTATTTAATTGGCTACTGCTGAGCAGCATACAAGTTGGACTGCCCTGAAATTTTGCTGTTTAGGAAAGAGTTAATTAGCTGTATTATTGTGGCTTTATTGTAAACTTGTCTAAAAGTAGCTTTAACGCAGTTAGGTACTGTAACTGCTGGCTTTTGTGAAATTTGCTGCCGTGCAGAAGCTGTAGTAAAGTTTAGAATTTATCGCAAATATAAGATATGAAAAATTAAACACTTTCACAAACAAGATCTGATTTTGATGTACCTAACATAACTTATTTGGGAAAACATTGAGGCAAATGAAGAATTGTTGATATCAAGTTGTTTCCCCTTACCATTAATATAGTCTAGATCTTTGCTGTTCAGTTAAGGTTTTGTAGGCAATTGTTGTTATACCCCCACGCCGTAAATTTAGTTGCAGAGGGAGTATATAGGAATCTGTCCGTCCTTATTTCCCATGAGCACAACTCCTAGCAAATGACTGGATGGGTTTTGATGAAAATTCTCATGAATGATAAACATAACATTTGCATTAAGCGATTCCTCAACCAAAGAAGATAATTATGCCGCTTTCGAAGAAAATGGGGGTATATTGTTTTGCAAGTGTCGGTCGGAAGGTCGGTCAGTCGGTCGGTCGGTCGGTCCGTATGTCGGTCAGTCTGTCCGTAGACCAAACTTTGTCCGGAGCATAACTCGAAAAGTATTAAAGGTAGAATCATGAAACTTCATAGGTGGATAGATCTCATTATGGAGAGGTGCAGTGCATAAGAACCGTAACTCTGGCGATCAATTTTTTGAGTTATTGCCCTTTGTTGATTTTATAACTTGATTCTTGTCCGGAGCATAACTCAAAAAGTATGTAAGGTAGAATCATGAAACTTTACAGGTGGATAGATCTCATTATGGAGAGGTGCAGTGCATAAGAACCGTAACTCTGGCGATCAAATTTTTTTTAGTTATTGCCCTTTGTTGATTTTATAACTTGATTCTTGTCCGGAGCATAACTCAAAAAGTATGTAAGGTACAATCATGAAACTTTACAGATGGATAGATCGCATTATGGAGAGGTGCAGTGCACAAGAACCGTAACTCTGCTGATCAAATTTTTTGAGTTATTGCCCTTTGCTGATTTTCAAACTTGATTCTTGTCCGGGGCATAACTCAAAAACTATGTTAGGTACAATCATGAAACTTTACAGGTGAATGGATCTTATTATGGAGAGGTGCAGTGCACAAGAACCGTAACTCTGCCAATCATATTTTTGGAGTTATTGCCCTTTGTTGATTTTCAAACTTGATTCTTGTCCGGAGCATAACTCAAAAAGTATGTAAGGTAGAATCATGAAACTTTACAGGTGGATAGATCTCATAATGGAGAGGTGCAGTGCACAAGAACCGTAACTCTGCCGATCAAATTTTTTGAGTTATTGCCCTTTGTTGATTTTATAAGTTGATTCTTGTCCGGAGCACAACTCAAAAAATATGTAAGGTAGAATCATGAAACTTTACAGGTGATTAGTTTTCATTATGGAGAGGTGCAGTGCACAAGAACCGTAACTCTGCCAATCAAATTCTTGGAGTTATTGCCCTTTGTTGATTTTACTCTTAATTCTTAATCTTGCCTATATCTCATGTCCTTTTACACATACAGCCTTGATATCTCACACATAGATACCTCCCATCAACATTGTTCACATTTAACCATGACCTTGGACCTTGTGACCTTAACCTTGGAGTTTGACCTACTTTAAAAAAAATAAACCCGGCATATATCTCATGACCTTTTACAAATACAGCCTTGATATTTCACACATGGACACATCTTACCAAGACCTTTCACAATTGACCATGACCTTGGACTTTGTGACCTTGACCTTGGAGTTTGACCTACTTTTAAAAAACTTTAACCTGGCCGATATATCATGTCCTTTTACACATACAGCCTTGATATTTGACACATGGAAACCTCTGACCAAGACCTATCACATACGACTATGACCTTGGACCATGTGGCCTTGACCTTGAAGTTTGACCTACTTTGAAAAAAATTAAACTGGGCCTATATATCATGTGCTATTACACATACAGCCTTGATATTTCACACATGGACACATCCTACCAAGACCTTTCACACCTCGGACCTTGTGACCTTGACCTTTGACCTACTTAAAAAAAACCTTTAATCTGGCCGATATATCATGTCCTTTTACACATACAGCCTTGATATTTGACACATGGACACCTACGACCAAGACCTTTCACATTTGAGCATGACCTTGGACCTTGTGACCTTGACCTTGGTGTTTGACCTTCTTTAATAATACATTAACCTGGCCTATATTTCATGTCATTTTACATATACAGCCTTGATATTTCAGACATGGTCACTTCCAACCAAGATATTTCACTTTTGACCATGACCTTGACCTTGGAGTTTGACCTACTTTTAAAAAACTTAAACTAGGCCTATATCTCATGTCCTGTTACCTATACAGTCTCAATATTTTACACATGGACACCTCCTACCAAGACCTTGCACATTTGACCATGACCTTGGCCTGTGTGACCTTGACCTTTGATTTTTACATACTTTTAGAAATCTTTAACCTAGCCTTTATCTTATGTCCTATTACACCTACAGCCTTGATATTTCACACATAGACACCTCCTACCAAGACCTTTCACAATTGACCCATGACCTTGAATATTGCAACCGTGACCTTGGAGTTTGAATTACTTTTAAAAAGACTGAAACCAGGCATATAAATCATGTCCTTTTACACCTACAGCCTTGATATTTCACACATGGACACCTCGAACCAAGACCTTTCACATTTGACCTTGACCTTGGCATTTGGCCTACTTTTAAAAACTTTAACCTGGCCTATGTTTCATTTTACTTTTACATATACAGCTTTGATATTTCACACATAGACACCTCCTACCAAGACCTTTCATATTTGACCATGACCTTGGACCTTGTTAACTTGACCTTGGACTTTGACCTACATCAAATGTAGGCCCTTGAGGGGGCATATATGTTTTACAAACATCTCTTGTTTTACTTTGAATTTGTGACTTGCGCCAGCAGGGGTATTAGTCTGCTCTATGACAACTCTTTTTATTTCAGTGCCAAGGCCTAGCGTTATCTCTAGGAATGTTGCTGTACAGTCTGATAGTTGGTGGCCATCCTAATGTGGCTGCCATCTCACAAACTAAGTATGCTTATTGGATGAAAATATCACATGACCAAGATGCTCCACCAATGGAGAGACTTGCATCTGCCACAGGTCTCATGGGGCTTACGGGATCTGAAAAGCTGGCTGTCTGTGTATGTATAATGGAAGAGTATTGTTTTATGAAAATGAATTGAGAAGTAGTCATACCCTTTTTATACGCCCGTCGAAGACGGGACGTATTATGGGATCACCCGTGATGTCCGGCGTCCGGGCGTCCGGCGGCGTCCACTTCTTTGTCCGGAGCATAACTCTGTCACCTTAAGTCCGATTGACTTTAAACTTGGCAGTTATATTCTTCTCATCATTACGGAGTGCAGTGCACAAGAACCATAACTCTACCTGGCTTATTTTTTGAGTTATTGCCCTTTGTTGTTTTTCAAATTTGGATCTTGTCCAGAGTATATCTCTAAAAGTATAATAGCTAGGATCATGAAACTTCATGGGTGTATAGATCTCACCAAGGGGGAGTGCAGTGCATAAGAACCATAACTCTACCTGGCTTATTTTTTGAGTTATTGCCCTTTGTTGTTTTTCATACTTGAATCTTGTCCGGAGTATATCTCTAAAAGTATAATAGCTAGGATCATGAAACTTCATGGGTGTATAGATCTCACCAAGGGGGAGTGCAGTGCACAAGAACCATAACTCTACCTGGCTTATTTTTTGAGTTATTGCCCTTTGTTGTTTTTCATACTTGAATCTTGTCCGGAGTATATCTCTAAAAGTATAATAGCTAGGATCATGAAACTTCATGGGTGTATAGATCTCACCAAGGGGGAGTGCAGTGCACAAGAACCATAACTCTACCTGGCTTATTTTTTGAGTTATTGCCCTTTGTTGTTTTTCATACTTGAATCTTGTCCGGAGTATATCTCTAAAAGTATAATAGCTAGGATCATGAAACTTCATGGGTGTATAGATCTCACCAAGGGGGAGTGCAGTGCACAAGAACCATAACTCTACCTAACTTATTTTTTGAGTTATTGCCCTTTTTTGTTTTTCATACTTGAATCTTGTCCGGAGTATATCTCTAAGAGTATAATAGCTAGGATCATGAAACTTCATGGGTGTATAGATCTCACCAAGGGGGAGTGCAGTGTACAAGAACCATAACTCTACCTGACTTATTTTTTGAGTTATTGCCCTTTGTTGTTTTTCATACTTGAATATTGTCCGGAGTATATCTCTAAAAGTATAATAGCTAGGATCATGAAAGTTCATGGGTGTATAGATCTCACCAAGGGGGAGTGCAGTGCACAAGAACAATAACTCTACCTGACTTATTTTTTGAGTGATTGCCCTTTGTTGTTTTTCATACTTGAATATTGTCCGGAGTATATCTCTAAAAGTATAATAGCTAGGATCATGAAACTTCATGGGTGTATAGATCTCACTAAGGAGGAGTGCAGTGCACAAGAATTGTAACTCTACCTAGCCTATATTTTGAGTTATTGCCCTTTGTTGTTTTCATACTTGAATCGTCCAGGGCATATCTCGAAAAGTATAATAGCTAGGACCATGAAACTTTTACCAACCTGCTCCCCCTGTTGACATAAAGCAGTGTTACGGGCGTATCTTGTGACAGTTTGACACCTTGTATATAAATGTACAATTTCAATATTTTCAAGAATTTATTAACCCTTTACCAAACAGCAAAATTTAAGACTGATCCAACTTCAAAGATGTTGCAGACAACAATTTCAAGAGTGTAGATACTGAAATTTCACTTTTTTGTGTCTTTCTGTGTAGAATATATTTTGGTAAATGGAGAAATTGCTTATCACAAGCAGTTTCTTCATTTTCCAAAATGTTTTCTACAACTTTTTTAATCAGGGGTGTCAATGTGTGGGAATTGGTTTAAGGAAAACAATCAAAGTGGTTGTACAGTTGTGGTAAAAAAGCAACAAATATGGCTGCTCTAGGAGTCAGTATTGCTCAATTGACCAAACGCCAACTGTCAATCAAAAACATCAATTAGCCAATGGACGATCAGAAAAATGTCATGCCCCAATTGTTCATCGTTGCACGTGTTATTGTATCGATATATCGACTGACAATCAAAACAATCGACATAACAAGGGCAAAGAATTTTGAGCTAACAATAGACTAGGTTTACTGTTATGTTTTGATAAACCATCGGTGTTGTTTTAAAATCTCGTAACTACGGCTCAAATCAAGCCGTAGTTACGAGATTTTATAACAACACCTACAAAATACTATTTTGTTTGTCCGAATTTACGTCACGATTAACTGAATAAAATCGTTCCCTATTAACGATCACATCCCCACTGTTTGTCTTAAATTCTATGTTGGGCGGAGCGATCTGTCGATTGGCGTTTGGTCAATTTCAGACCTTTGTTCTTACTGAATTGATCAGATTTTCTAGAATTCTCCAGCATTTAATTCTTCAGTATGAAAACAAAGATATCAGTGTTAAGCCTGGACATAGGTCTACAATATGACCTGACCTTATTCTACACTGCCTACGTGTTGTATTACACCATGACAAGAATACAACTGGAAACCTTTTTTCCAGATTTTGTGCTATCTTCAATGTTGTAACAGCCGAGCCGGAATAGCTCAGTCTGTAATGTTGGAGTTTGTCAATCCAGGGGTTTTGAATTTGAGTCCCAGCTGGGCCTGTATCCATTCTGGCATTTGTCAACAACAGTCTCTCACCTATGTGTGTGAATCATCTGTGTGAGAGAGCAGCTGGATGCCCGGTTTGGATATTGTGGCAGTACTGATGTGAAAAATACCAGGAATCCATGTTAGTTGCTCTAGCCAGAGTAATATGACCATAGCAATAAATCAAATAAATTTTATATCAACTTTTCAGACTGAAGAGAGCTCCAGCACGGCACTGCCAGCAGATATCAAACTGGACACTGTTATAAAGACTGTCAGTCAAATTATGACATCATCCGATGATGTCATCACCCAGGGTTCCTCTGCTTGGTTACTAGGCAACCTGTACTTGTCCCTGAACTCTTCACCACAGAACTCATCTACAGGTATGTAATAATGTCTTAACCCTTTACCAAATGGCAAAGTTTTAGACTAGTCCAATTTCAAAGATGATGCAGATTACAATTTCAAGTGATTGAAATTTTACATTTTGTGGTCTTTTTACATGGAAACCATTGTTGGAAATGAAGAAATTGCTTGTCACAAGCAATTTCTTCATTTTCCACAATGTTTTCCAAAGCCATTATCTTAAAGGGAGTCAAAAAGAGTCACTGTGTGGTAATGGACAACATTTTAGGGTGATCCAATTCCAATTTGAAATGTGCTGCAGATGACAAAAATCGACTTTAGTAAAGAAAGGATTTGAGTACAAAAAGGCTCAGAAAATATTGAGACAAAAGAAGAAAATGCTGATTATCAGCATTTTCTTCTTTCTTTTCAATATTTTCCCAAACTTTTTTTTTTTGTTTGGGACGTCAAAACCAAATCTTGTTTGGGAAAGGGTTAATTTTTAGCTCCAATTAGGTCAAAACTTAAACAAAGTGTTGGTGAAGATATGATCTTACTTCATTGTAATTCTCAGCTTGATAGAAATCTCACATCCTGAGTTATGTGCCCTTGAATTTGACAAAATTACCAATTTTGACTATGTCAAAAGCTTTACATATTCACTAATCTAGACAAATGTTGGTGACCATAAGCTTTGTCATGTATGTTTTTTCCGTCTTTATAGTATACTTATTTGGCTATAAGAACCAAAAGTATTGAACATACTTGTTTCTGCTCTAAGAACCACAAGCACATGTATTGAAAAAAACTAGTCAAAACTTTGAGTGTCGATTTCAAGGAATTTATGCCTTTTGACTGACTTGAAGCTTTCAGGGCTTTTTAGTTGCCATTTCCAAAATGGTATGTCCGAATTCTGGAATATAGCCAACTACAGTAAACATGACTAGTTAGCACTTAGTTGCAAGGGTTTTTGTAGTCTATTCAATATTTGATGGTATAAGGGAGATAATTCATGTGTATCTTGATTTTCCAGTACCATCCAGCTACAGTTACCTCCCTGAAACCAGTTTGTTGAGAGCTATAGTGGACTTCTTGATACAAGCAAGTAAACAAGGTAATTATACTTTCTTATGTTGTCTTTTTATCGAAAGATCAGGGGTATACTATTATACTCAATGCGTCTTTGTATGTCTGTCCGTCAGTATGTCTGTCATTCCGATGATTTAACACATGTGAATGTAACCATTAGCATTTTCTGTGGCATTAATGTTTCACAAAGACATCCAAGTACCTTTAAAATAGTTAAACAAAGCAAACCAAATAAAAGGGCGGGGTTGTATAGGAAACAGTTGGTTGTGACAATATCATGCTATCGCATCTCCTACACTATCTGTCTGATTAGCTCCATACCTGGAAGAAAATTTAAGTGTTCATTAAGACTAGGAGATGTGAAAAATGCAACTTAGCTTATTGACTTATTGTCTCTGATATGACTGAAAAGACTTGTCCATGCAACTCTTATAGTTTTGGTTTGATTTCTTTCATATTCAGCAGAAGTGTACATTAGGACTATAGATTACTGCATTAATATGGGAATATATTTTGTCAAACAAGATCATTTGACAGAGTAGCCGGAGCTTGCTCTGAAACCTTGGACATGCTTCTGTCACCATAATATCAGCCTCTAGACAAAGATTCGTCTGACAATTTAGACTAATTGATTAAGTGGAATTTTGATCCTTTTCACACTTAGAATTTTTCACTATTCAGCACTTGATAGTCACACTTTGCTGGCTCCCAACAGCTCTTGTTACATTTGGATCATGCTTTCAGGTCCAGAATACATTGCTAGTGAAGAAGTTTTGGTCTGTCTGAAGGCTCTACAAGGGGAAGTAACTGGATCCCTTCCACCTCTAAATTGGACTGGAGTGCTCTCCCCTATCATGAAACTACCATTTGGTAAGGAAAAATTTTTTGAGTACTTTAAGAATCTGACTTATCTTACTTAAAAATTACAATTAACCTATCCAAAACAAGCCCTGGTTCAGACATCCCTATGAAGAGAAGCTTGGGAAAACAATGAAGTAAAAGAAGAAAATGCTGATAACAGCATTTTCTTCTTTTACCTCAATGTTTTCTCTCCCACCTCTCAACTAGATTGGAGTACTCTACCCTATCTTGAAACTACCATTTGGTAAGGAAAATAACTCATGTATGACTGTACATAATCCTATACCTATATTCTCTCAAAATTATAGTACCATATATGTCACATATTTATGGCCAATTGCTATAACTCACTTTTAGTATACATGAATAAATAGCATCGTTTTTTAAGGTAAGATTAGGTTGAAGGCAGAATAGTTATTTTTCTAAACACCCGCTTGTTGTTATCTCTTATAAAGCTCTATAATAGTCAAAATCTCTTGTTAAGAAAGAAAACTGTTTTGGTGGCATTTGTGTTTAACAAACACAGATCTATTACCGTATAGCACTTTATTTCTGTGGGGACTTTATTTCTGCTATTTCTGCGGTCGTGGACAGCACCGCAGAAATAAAATCCGCAGAATATTACTCCTGAATTTTTATGTTGTTGTCATTCTGTACGTTTAGTCAGTTCATGGACAAGTTATACTTTAACCACCCGATGGAAAGAACAATATCATAACAATGGAGTGATTTCCTATTCAAAAATGGCGTAACTACGGCTTTAACTTAGGTGTAGATAAGACATTCTAGATCATCAATAAATAATGATTTAACAAGTTTAACTGATTGGTAACAGTTTGACACGTCTTTCTTTTCACACCTATCTGTATACGGCATTGTTTCCATTAACGCCTTTATAGACACTGGTAAATAAGTGGAATTACCCCTTTACCCTAGCGGAGTAATTAGAATATATAGTAGGCCTAATCATCGTCTTTAAAACTATGTCTGATACTGACTTAAACTGTTTTGATAGCGCAGAAATAAAATCTTTGTTTTTGCAAAATGAGAGACCGCAGAAATATGTTCCGCAGAAATTTAACCCGCCTGATTTCTGGAAAAAACGCAGAATTTGGACCCCGCAGAAATAAAGTGCTATACGGTATAATAAATCGACAGATGTGGCATGAAATGCCCTTTTTTTACAGATGAAGACATAAAGTTACAGTGTATCCAACTTGCCATTAAACAATGTACAACTTCTAGTTCTGCTACACAGTAACTTTATGGCATCATGGTGTGATATTCTACAATTTATGATAATATTGTAACATTTCTGTTACAGATGAAGACATAAAGTTACAGTGTATCCAACTTGCCATTAAACAATGTACAACTTCTAGTTCTGCTACACAGTAACTTTATGGCATCATGGTGTGATATTCTACAATTTATGATAATATTGTAACATTTCTGTTACAGATGAAGACATAAAGTTACAGTGTATCCAACTTGCCATTAAACAATGTACAACTTCTAGTTCTGCTACACAGTAACTTTATGGCATCATGGTGTGATATTCTACAATTTATGATAATATTGTAACATTTCTGTTATAGATGAAGACATAAAGTTACAATGTAATCAACTGGCCATTAAACAATGTACAACCTCTAGTTCTGCTACACTGTTTATGGCATCATGGTGTGTTATTCTACACTTTATGATAATATTGTAACATTTCTTTTATAGATGAAGACATAAAGTTACAGTGTATCCAACTGGCCATTAAACAATGTACAACATCGAGTTCTGCTACTCTGTTTATGGCATCATGGTGTGTGCCTCCCCTCTTCAACACTTTGTCGGTGAGTTACTGTTTTCCTGATATTCAACCTACTTGTTCTTGAGGTCTCAGGTTTACCCTGGCCGCGGCACACATCACTTTGGACATTATTCATCCTCTTATATCAGGATGATAATAAACCTATGTGAGCGAGCAGATAGAGGATCCAAATTGATGTTGGGCTCACTGGTGAGAGAATTAATAGGATGCTTAGGTGCTCCAGCCATGGCGATAGGACAATAGCAGTTGAAAGCAGTGTTTAACCCCTTTCTTTCAATCAATCAATTCTTAATGTTCAACCTTGTTGATTCTGTCATGCGCATATGTGTTTTACTCCCTCTTTTATGATATGTGAGATATGACAATGATGGAAATATATGTAATAGAAAGAGTCTGTCAATACACTTGCATCCATTGAACTATTTTCTTGATCCATATTTTGTCTGCATGATCTGATTATTACTAACTTATAAGCGCATTCTCTAAAACTTCCTTTCATTTGTTTAGAAATGCACATTTATTTTCATTTTAAGAATTTAGAAAAAGAAGAACTTGATTTTTTAAAAGGTAAGACTTAAAATTTAGACTCAGAAGGCTTGTAATTGTGTGAAATCAATAAAGTTTTTACTCTCCCTTTACTTGACATATTCTAATTATTTTCAGAAACCTTGTCAGTGGACAATTCTCTCAAACTGTGACTTACTGATGAAATCTATCACACCGACAACCTTCCAAAACTTCCTGGAAAAATCCTGTCTTCAAGCCGTGACAAACAGAGAGCAAGGGAAGTCACTCTGTCTGGCCGCAGTAAAGGGACTGTACTCTGCCCTGACTGTTACTGATCCACCAGAATCTACTGTTTTGATGCTCTATAACACAGTCACTAAGGTCTTCCTTGAGTTGGGCACAGAATCTCAGGTTTGTATTTTAAAAGGAAGTCACTCTGTCTAGCTGCAGTAAAGGGACTATACTCTGCCCTGACTGTGATAAACAGGATTTAAGGGAAGTCACTCTGTGTGGCTGCAGTAAAGGGACTTTACTCTGCCCTGACTGTGATAAACAGGAGGTAGAGACTAAATACTAAAACGCTCAGGTCGAAATTATGGTACGAAATGACTACTAACCACTACCGCAACAGGGTGGCAGTCATTTGACTATTGAGATATGTCACTGTAATTAGTCGTACTCATGGCAACCTTTTAGAAGAAAAACAAATAGATTTGTCGTCTTTCGCGGCGCTTTACAGAGAGTGTTGGGTTTTCACAGTTGTTGTATATTAATGTGCGCGCACCTTCGACCTGAGCGTTTTAGTATTTAGTCTCTACCTAAACAGGATTCAAGGGAAGATCACTCTGTCTGGCTACAGTAAAGGGACTGTACTCTGCCCTGACTGTTACTGATCCACCAGAATCTACTGTTTTCATGCTGTATAACACAGTCACAAAGGTCTTCTGTTGAATCTGGCTGCAGTAAAGGGACTGTACTCTGCTCTGCACTGACTGTGACTGATCCCCCAAAATCTACTGTTTTGGTGCTTTATAACACGGTGACAAAGGTCTTTGTGGAGTTTGGGACAGAATCTCAGGTTTGTATTTTAACCTTTTTCCAAATGGCAAAATTGTTTGGTGGTTTGATTCAGAATCTGCTGCAGATGAAAAGACAGGACCTGGTGTTGATTAAGATAGGTTTTGTGTTAAATTTTCAAATACTGAGGGTTTTGAGCCATATAACCATAACTACTTAGCTTATTGTTTGACTTATTGCCCTTTGTTGTTTTTCATACTTGAATATAAATCATCCCACTCCCAGCTGTGCGGGATCCAGGATATCTATAAGGGGGTTCTAATATACAAATAGAGGGGTTTGTTTTGCGAGTATTTTTACACAATTTTGACTGAATTTCTGCATGAAAATGAAATAATTGTTTGCCCCCCCCCCCTTGATCTCCCGCTGCCCAGTCGACATCAAGCAGTATGCTTTGTATATCACCTACCTTCTCTCTTTATTCCAGACTGACATCCTACAGGGCCTATCAGAATGTTTAGCCCATGTACCAGTCCAGATATTTGATGACATCACTAATGGTGACTGCACCAACAGCCAATCAGTGTTGAGGGGTACATTTGTCCGATGTTACTTAGTGGGAGCTGGTAAACAACCAATAGCTGTCCTTAACAGCTGTATTGATGCTGCATTTAACATAGAATGGTAAGATGTTTTTTTAAAAAATTTAAGTCATACAAAAGAAAAAAAAGCAATTTTCTTGCAAACCTTCCACATATAATTAATATATCTGAGAGAAGAGCTCCACAAGGCGAGTACATGCAACAAACCTTTTGGAAATTGACGCAGAAATGAAAAAAAGGTTATTGCAAAATATTTATCTAGAATTGAGATTATTTTGTACGTAGTTGTTGTCCATCCCATGATTCACAATCTACACTGTGATAATGCAATGCACCACACTATGATGCAAACTCTGACTGTCACCATGTTGTTCTGATCCCTGAAATATCTAGTATGGGTTCTTTAACAATTTTATGCCCCCATATTTCGAAAGATTGGGGGCATATTGTTTTATTTGTGTCTGTCTGTTTGTCTCTGTCTGTCTGAAAACTTAACGTTTGCCTTTTTGAGGGCATTTGTGTTTCACAAACACATCTTCTTTATATGCACATTTCAGTGACCATGAGAAACTTCTCTATTACTTGGCTTTATGTTTCTACAAGATGACATATATAGACAGTACACATACACGTGTGATGCAGCGTGTACAGTGGCTACTAGAGATTATGGGGCATATAAAGAATATAGTGACCAGCTCATATCAAGTCAAACTTCCTACACATAAGGTTTGTATTACTTGTACTTGTCTCTACAAGACACACACAGACAGTACACATACATGTATAATGCTGTGTGTACAGTGGCAACTAAAAATTAGGGGGCATATGAAGAATATAGTGACGGGCTCATATCAAGTCAAACTTCCTACACATAAGGTCTGTATTAATTTATAGTCTCTATGTTTCTACAAGATGACATATACAGACAGTACACATACATGTGTAATGCTGTGTGTAGAGTTATCTACTAGAGATCATGGGACATATAAAAGAACATAGTGACATCCTATACATAAGGTTTGTAATTTGTTTGCTCAGTTCAAAACTCTTGAAGGAATACAGAAATTAATAGGTTTTATAGGAATTTAAATCAGATTTGTGTAAAGCCTTATTACATGTATGATCGGTTCTATGTTTCTTCATGATGACACAAGTAGACATTAGGCCTACACATGCGAAATAAATGTGCAAAAATGCAGGCTTCTCCACAGAATAATTTCTTCGTCTCTTACACTCATCAGTTTTCGTTGTCATTGATGACACTAGAAGATTCTCTAAGTGTTTTGTAGGTAATGATGGGTTGTATTCCTAAATTTTATCCTTAACCCTTTCCCAAACGGCAAAATTTAAGGGTGATCACAATTCAAAGTTGTTGCAGACACCAATTCAAAGTGCATGAAATTTAAAATGTGTTGGTATCTTGGGGTAGAAACCATTGTGGAAAATGAAGAAATTGCTTTTCACAAGCAATTTCTTCATTTTCCACAATGTTTTCAAAAGTCATTAATTTATAGGGAGTCAAAAAGAGTAATTGTGTGGTAGTGGGTTAACCGTTTCGCTGCCAATGTCGCCGAAAAGCGACCCATAGGAAGACTGCCAATGTCGCCGATCGGCGACTTTCAAACATTAGCTTAATGATGTCATTCAAGGTAAGGGGCAAGGTCATCGGATCAAACTGCCTTATCAAAGGTATGCTATTAGGCAACACAATTCATGTGTAATGATTCCTTTAAGTTTCAGCTCAATACTATCAAACAATGATTTTTTACCATTCTACAAACTGATAAGCCCTCTTATGAAGTTTCTAAAATTTAACAATGGAAATAGGACAATTCCAGGAAATTTGGCAGCGAAAGAGTTGATGTCTTATTTTCTTTTTTAGGTTATAGAATTTGCTGTGAACATAGTTGCTATTTGTATGTGTACCTGGACGGATAAAAAGTCAGCAGCCATCTTGGATTTGAACCTCAATCTGTTTGATACTCTTCCATCCCCTAAACAGTGGTCTGATCAGGAGCCAGAACTTGAGACCAAGATGAGCAAACTAGCTATAAAACCTGTGTTGTATGTCAAGTCTTGTTTTGGAAACTTCCAGAAAGAACCATGGAGTCAGATTTTACCAAAGGTATAAAGAGCTACACTAGATAAGAGTGGCAAAGGATTTTTAATGAAAGAAAAGTGTGATTAAATGTTTACCAAACCCTATGTTGTGGTACTCATTGGAATCATCTCATCCGTCTCATCGATATGATTCCTTAGAATGTCTTTACCCCCTATTTTTTGTTGCTCTGGATATAGATAGCCCTTTTTATACGCCGCCGGAGGCGGTTGTTTATTGGTGTCACCTTCTCCGTCTGTCTGCCCGTCCGTCTGTAAGTATGTCCACTTTTCTTGTGAGCGTAATTCCTCCTAAGTTTATGACTGGATCTTTTTTTAAACTTGGTCAATGTTATAACCTCAATTTGGTAGATGTGCATGAAGGAAGGATTTATGGTTCATTGATTGTTGCCTTAGTTATGCCCCCTTAAATTTCAGTCTCTGGGGCGGCCTATATTGTGACCATGGCACTTTTGTTCAGTGATCAAATTGGAAATATTGGCTTATGGGCCAAACCGTAGGAAAAACCTTCTATGACCTTTCCCTCTTACCAATCAAATAAACAATTTCAAGATTCTGAAAAAGATTGAAACCGAAAACTACCCCACGACGACCTGCATAACTATGTGTTTACACTTGATTGTCATGCAAAACCATGCACAACAAGACTTTCGATTAGATAGATGAAAAAAGGTATTTTCGGAAAGCCCAGTTGCCATTTGTATATTTTCAGATTATAGACTGGCTGCTGACTATGGTTGAGCTGCCAGATTCTGTGGTTTCGAAAGAACTGAAAATCATCTTTAAAGGTAAATATAATGTCTTAATCCATTACCAGATGGCAAAATTTTAGGCTGATCCGAATTCAATGTTTCAGCAACAGTATACAGCATGGATTTATATATAATACTAGAAAGTAAAGAAGCAAACAGAGAAAATGCTACTCAATTCCTCAGCACCACCTCCCCATTTGTGTTTAACATACTCATCAATTCACTTTTGCCTAAATGTTTTCTAATGTCTTTTCTAGTATGGATGTCAAAAGCAGGAAATTTTCTGGTGGAGAGTAAAAAAAGAAGAGAATGTTGATTACTGACAGTTTCTGTCCCTTTTCTTTCCTACTTTCCATTACGTCCTTCTCTTTCAACACGGTGGTAAATCACATGACTCAGAAAATTCAGAGAATTTGGTTTGATGCAGAAAAGGTAGGAAAATGCAAGGAATTAGGCTTAGCTGGATGTGGTTGACTTTTCAACAATTAGCTTATAAAAAAGTTTTTGAAGATCAACCAAAATTTTGATTGATCTTAAATAACATTTTTATCAGTTGAATTTTCACAAATCCACCTCGTCCATCTTATTTCTGGCCGCGGCCATGGCGTAGTTGGTAGCGCATCTGCCTCTCATTCGAGAGGTCCCGGGTTCGATACCCGGCCGCGGCAAATACCCTTACTGACAAAATGTCACCCATCAATGGTTTGATATCGTGAACCTATGTGGGGAAGCAGCTGGAGGCTCGGTAAGGGTGTTGTGGTAGTACTGGTATGAGAAATGGCAGGAATCCATGGTTAGGTGCTCCAGCTGCCGCGATATGACCTTAATAGTTGAAAACGGCGTAAAACCCCAATAAACCATCTTATTTCTGGCATGTTCCTACCTTCTCTGCTTCAAACCAAATTCAAATTTGTCTTGAAAGTATTAACAAAAATATTGATGATTATCTGAAATTCTGAGTCATGTGATTAACCATCGTGTTCAAGCTGTTGCATATTCAATTAATGTTTGCAGGCCTTCCTATATTTAATGAACAGTGTATATTTACAATTACCACAAAATGACACTTTTTGGTTTATATTGCTTAACATGAAAGCTTTTGAACGTGTTCAAAGATGTTACAGATGACATTTTCAAATGAAAGAAATTAAATTTGACATCGTTTGGTCTTTCTATGTAGGAAATATTGTGGTACAATGGTCCCAATGTAATCTGTTGTTTATAAACAAACCTTTAATCTACTTGTATAAATACATGTTGTTATATAGAGAAGCATGTGCAAATCATCCCTGCAATATTACATCAAAATTCTGATCATCAATATGATTTGGTTTGACCAGTATAATCAGTAAATGGGTATGGTCTTTATTGTTTGGCGGGAATTAGAATATTGTGGGACCACTGTACATAAAGAAATTGCTTGTCTCAGGCAATTTCTTAATTTTCCATAATGTTTTCCAAAGCTTTTCTCTTGAGGGGCGTCAAAAGCATCCATGTTTGGAAATAGGACTAAGAATAATATTTTTTTTCTTTACAGATTGTATCTTCGCTGTAAAATCCAGTACAGACTACGGTAAAATGGCCGTGTGGACCAAAGCTGTCATGATCTGAAAGTCTCTTAACCCATGCACAAATCAAGGGGTGGGGACCGCCCCCATATCAAATTTGAAAAGAACATGATTTTTCAAACAATTTTCATTATGCACCAATCAGTCGGGTAACATCACCACTAAAATGTCTGGATCTGCGCATCATCGCGGCATGTGACCATTTCCCAACTGTCAAAATTTAAGATGTGATCCATGTACAAAATAGCATGGTAGATCTAAATGTCGAGACGAAAAGACAAAATGCTGATTATCAGCACTTTCTTCTTTTGAACTAGTATTTTCCCAAGCTTTGTCTATTAGGGACATCAAAACCAGGTATTGTTTGGGAAATGGTTAACCTACACAACTTGTGTGATGCTTTTGTCAGATGATGTGTGTCACATTGGAAAGTTTCGTGTTTGATAGCTGCTGCAGATGACGAAACGGATGTTGGTTAAAGAAGCATTTGTGAAAAATAAACTTAGAAAATACTGAGGCAAAAGGAGAAAATGCTGATTATCAGCATTTTCTTCTTTTGTCTCAATGTTTTCATGTACTATTTCTACAAGTAGTGATGTCAAATTAAGGTCTTGTTTGGGAAAGCTTCACCATTTTAATTGTATAGTTGCAAGGGGTTGCATTACCATAAGTAAAACTTTGAATGATATAACATTTGGAAATAGGAAATAAAGATTTGGAATTCATATTCTTGTCTTTATTATTTGCAATATCTCCTGAGCTCTTTGAACTTGTGTTCATAAAAGAACTGAATAGACTTAAAGGCTACCAAGCTAGGCAGTTGATTGCACCGTATATTGGAAGAAAATCATTAAATTAACGTGTTTTATAAAAGATCCGCCAAACTCGGTTGTTTTAAAAGTTTGATTTGCTTTTCTTTACATCGTTGAAAAACTGATTTTCGAGAAAATAAAGATCGGTAATTTCCGTAAAATTGCCACGGATTGACGTCATCAATGGCTTGACTCTGCCCCCAATCTAGAGCATGAGGTGTCTGACAAAGATAATGTGTGCGACTTTTCTGTCATATAGCTAAGTTTCAGTTTTTATCCATTTCTCGATCGTAAGAGTAATACAGACAAACTTAAACCGTTCTTTGGCATATTCCTTAATTCACTAACGACATATTCTTTGACTATTTTAACATTTTTTCTAACATTTACTATGGACGAATTCCGTGTTTTGAGTATCAATTGTGGAAGTCGCTTTATGACAGAAAAGTCAGACATTTAACTATTTCAGAAATTTCAGGCTTTCCGGGAAATGACCCATGACTGCCTGTTTTTCCCACCATGACGTCATAACTTCAAGTCAGAAGTTTAGCGTTTTTTCTTCGGTAAAGATCGGAAAAGACAAAAATATCAAATTTAAAAGACGAAATAAAAACACTTCTAATGTTTGAAAATTGTAGAAACTTTGATATTTGGTAAATAGGAAGGTGTTCTTTCGGCACAAGACTTTAATTTTGCCAATCAGCAGACACTTTAAATGTTGCTTTCAACAGATTTTGGCCTGCCTGTTTGGAGAAGTGGGGCTATTTAAGGTAGTACATCCTTAATGAGATTAATCGAACAACGTTGGAATTATTTGTGTGACCTTCAAATCTGAAAGATCCACCGTCCAATGTTTACAACGTCGCCGCTGGAAAATTTTTATACTTTTAAAGATGTTGCATATGGCAATGTAAAGTGAATGGAAATGTACATTTTTTTGGAAGAAAACATTGTGGGAAATGAGAAAATTACATGTTGCAAGCAATTTCTCTCTTTTCCACAACTTTTTGGGAAAAGAATAAATTGCATGTCGTAAACAATTTCTTCCTTTTCCACAACGCTTTCCAAAGCCTTTATCTTTTTGGGTGCCAGAATGTTAAAATGGATCAAGTTTTTATGTGTAAGACATCCACCGATACGGTTATACTATTACTGATTGCTTGAGCCTCTCTTACAATCCGTTGTGCATCCTTATAAATTGTGCATCATCAGAGATTTTTCAAATCTCCAAAGACGCATGATTTATAAGGACGCATGACGGGAGAAAGAGAGGTTCTTGTGTATTATTACTATTACGTCCTTAAAGAGGCAGAATGGTCGTAGCGAAATATTGTCCTGTCAGTTTTTTGCTACGCCCAGTCCGCAAAATGATGATCTCCATTTTGACATATAGTAGAAAAGGCTTAGGAAAACAATGAGGCAAAAGAAGGAAATGCTGAAAGCCATACACACTTTTGAATCAAACCACTTCATAATATTGAAAGCCGCGGCCATAGCGCAGTTGGTAGCGCATCTGCCTCTCATTCGAGACGTCCCGGGTTCGATACCCGGCCGCGTCAAATACCTTTACTGACAAAAATGTCTTCCATCAATGGTTTGATATCGTGAACCTATGTGGGGGAGCAGCTGGAGGCTCGGTAAGGGTGTTGTGGTAGTACTGGTATGAGAAATGGCAGGAATCCATCATGGTTAGGTGCTCCATGCGATATGACCTGAGTAGTTGAAAACGGCGTAATATCCCAATAATCACAACATTGTCGTTTGGGAAAAGATTGACAAGTTATACAGCCATATTTTGATGGATTCCTGTTGTTTCTCTCGTCAGAACTACTACAACATCCTTTCAGTATTCAGATTTGTCTTATGGTTATCCAACATATGGTGGGATACAATGGTGTTGGGTACCAATGTCAAAGGATACTCCCCGCAGATGGAGATCGAACCCTGGACCTCATGGTTGATAGTTTGATGGTTGATAGTTTGATGGTTGATAGCGTATATCCGATACCGCAAAACATTTAGAACATCACCTTGTTCTCAAAATGGCCTAACTGATAAGACCAAATTATGACTATTCTGCCTTAACATTCATCATTCTCCAAACAAGACCCACAAGATCTGGATTTGATGTCCCAAACACAGAAAGCTTGTGAAACATTGAGACAAAAGAAAAAGCATTTTCTCCATTGGCTTAAATATTTTCAATGTTATATTACACCAATCTCAAATTTACACAAATCTCAATGTTTCTTAAATTCAATGTCCGTTTTGTCTAAAGCAGCTCTCAATTTGGACCAATCTGAAACCTTGCTGCTTGGGATAGGGCAAACACTAAAGGCGCCTTCCCATTGCCAACCAAATCAACTCGATCAAGCGATCGAGTACTGATCGAGCTTGGTCGTCAAGAGTGATCACAATCGAGCATGGTCGGCAAAAATGATCAGGAATTAATCGACAAGAAATAAACAAGAAGTGGTGTACATACATTTGATCGGGTTTGATCAGGGAATTTAGGCGATCGAGTTGATTTGGTCGGCAATGGGAAGGCGGCTTTAAGACACTTTACAAATAAGGTAAATCAAAGCATATACCTTTTTAGAATTGCTCAAGAAAAAGACTAAATCCGCATCATTTTACAAATGACATTTATTTAACTGAATACATGATGTAGAATATCTTGTGACAAAAATTATTAATCAGTCATTGCCTCAACCAAAATATCCAAATCTGCATTTTACCAACAAACATGATTTATAATACATGTACATAACAGAAGTACAATTTACATATTGCCGCTTTTCCTCAAAAACATCTTAACCCAGTGACTTTTTGACTCCTCACTAGAGAATGGCTTTAGAAAACATTGTGGAAAATGAAGAAATTGCTTGTGACAAGCAATTTCGTCATTTCCCACAATGTTTTCTACCAAAAAAGACCAAAATATCTTTAATTCCTTAACTTGAAATTGTCGTCTGCAACACCTTTGAATTTCGAACAGTCCAAAATTTGCCGCTTTTCCTAAAAGAACCATTACAACTGTAGCTGTTGTTCTGAAGTTTCTCAAAAAAAGCAACCATATGTTGCAAGTTTTTTTTTGAAAAAGAGATTTATTGAAAACAATTCCTCTTGATAAAAATATGCTTCAATTTTTGTCATCATACTGATCCAAGATTGGGTAGGCAGTATAGATCAAAATCAGCATGCACATATGGTGAAGTCTTATGGTAGGTGGAGAGTCAAAACCTCTTAACTACAGCTTGATAGAGCTGGAATTACGAGGTTTTGATTCCCCCATCACATTATTCTATATTGCATGCCTTACATATAATCAGTAATACTATGTATTTTCAGGCAGTATCAGCTGAAAATATCCATACTTTTTTGTGACAATAGGACGATTACAATTAAATCTCAACTTTGCTAATTTTGACAATCAAAGTGCTTGTTAGAGCTAAAATTCTATTACAGTATGCACACATTTGACAAACTATTTTACTACAATGTCATATTTAAGCAACATGCAAGTAATAATTGTTTTCTATCAAGTTTATAAATGTGAACAGCAAGAAATTAACTTTCTCTAAATTGTCATAAACTTAAGTTAAACTACTTTTCAACAGATTAATTTTCAAGGAATTTTTGGGATCCTTATAAAGGAAACATTGATACTAGTCATAAAGACCAATAGGGAATGATTTTTATCTAATTAACCATGATGTGATTTTGGACAAACAAAAGTATTTCTGGGTAATTATCATTCCATTGGTGTTGTTAACTTGTTATAATTAAAATCTCGTAACTACGGCTTGATTCAAGCCGTAGTTATGAGATTTTATATCAACACAAACAGTTCATCAATACATAATGATAAACTTATTCTATTTTTAGCCCAAAATTCATTGCCATAGTATCCTCTTACTATATAATAGCCATTCTATACTTTTAGGCTAGTTTAAGCAGAATAACGTTGATTTGTGACAGACATTTGTTTATATCTTGGAAATTAAGATTTCAAGTTTTGAAAATGTTATGATTCTAGTCATACATGTATTACAGTATTAACAGGGTTCTCCGCAGAATATTTTGAAGCTGTAGTGGCATTGGTAAACCTTGCAACACATTGTGTTCATGCAAATAATTGTGAATAACAACATAATGAGAAAAGAAGAAATTGCTCAATTTGAGCAATTTCTTCTTTTCTCATAATGTTTTTATACAGAATTAGTACTTTTTAGTTTAAAAGAATGCCCCATTTATCAGTTTTTGACATGAAATACCTCTAAATGTCTGTCTTTGATGACCATTTTAAAGAAATTAAGCTGTGGGGTAATAGTGAAGCTGTAGGGGTGTTACGCTGATTTCCATGAAGCTGTAGTGGGGCCAATACAGCTTATTGGGCTGGGGAGAACACTGAGTAAGACTAAATTTCCATAAGCAGAATCTGTTGAAAAGCAGTTCTAACCAAGTACACAAAAACCGATAATTTCACTAGAGTGTGTGTGGACGCGACATTCCTACTTGCTCGCCGCGCCCCCGCTCGCCCCTTCGCCTTGCTGCTTAGCTATCTGTTTTTGTCGCATGATCTCAGCATCTCTGTGAAATAGAAACAATTAACTTTTTTCACAACAATAACTCGTGAACAGAATCAAAATAGTCTCCTATGGTAAATTAATGGGCTGTCAAATGATGAGGGATGAGAATATTCAGCTTTTGGGCATATTTCAGCTTTTTTTTTTTTTATCAAAATTTATTTCATTTTGTTACAAATTCAGTATGATCTGTCCATATCTGATGTTTTTGAAAGGTTAACAAGGCTCGAAGGGGTTTAAGCTTTTTTCACTGAAACCGATTCTCATCCCTAGATATCTCTTGATCTATGGATTTCAACAATTCTTTTTACTAAGAAAGTGGGGCCTGAGACTAGAGTGATATGTTTTAGCTATAAAACTACAAAAGGGTCAATTCATATGTTAAGGCATAGACAACATTAAGCAAAAAGGAGAAAATTTCAGCACTGCTGCAGATTGTAGTCTTTCTTATGCCTGAACCTTACAAGGGACATCAAATGTGTCATAATGTCTTTCAGAGCAACAGAGTGTAGACTGTAGAGGCATTCAAAATTTATTGTATGAAATCCAAATACAGTTGCAATAACATAACCGGAACATTTTAAAATTTTGATCTAGGTTTCACCAACCAATACCAATCATCAAGTTTGCGGCTATGATATCACAGTTAATCCAACTCCTATGTTGTGAACTTGTGAACAGAACACTCATTGACATTGTATTGGTCAGACAATTTCAATGGTTTCCCAAAACTTAGGGTTTGAAGAGAAATAGATGAATGCTTCTTGTCGCAAATACCCAATTTGGCCAAAGCCACAGATAGATGGGGGTGAAGATGTTCCAAATATGTTCATCCAAACCATATGTTGTGGGTACTCATTAGAATTGTCTAGATGGGACAATTCCAATGAGTACCCACAACATATGGTTTGATGAACAATAAATGAAATATTGCATTTTGAAAAGCCTTCACTCCCTTTTATCTGTAACTCTGGGTACCTGTGTCTTCTTTCTTCTAAAGTGAGTCCCTTGTTTCCCCCCTTTTCTCCTGAAGCTTTTTTCTTCTGAATTTCTTGTTGTTTCTTGGCATTCTTTTCTCGTGATTTCTCTCTCTGGTTTCCACCTAAATTTATAAACAGAAAACAAAAATTATTCAATATTTTTTATAGTGGTCAGATTTTTTTTAAACAAGAGGACCAAGATGGTCCTATATCGCTCACCTTAGAGCGCCCTGAGATATACTTTTTAACAAACCTTTTAAATCTCCGAGGATTTTGAAAAGAGGATTTTGAAAAGGAGTCATACGACAATGGTACACACTTAATTTCAAAGCACAATTTGGGAAAAGATTGTCAAAGATTTTTCACTATATCTGTATTTAAAATCAGAAAATCCACAACATATTGCTGAATTTCCATTGCACATAGACAAATTGAAGCATTAATCTTGGAAAAAGGTCATTGGGCTATAATATTTAGAAACCATAGAAAGTTTGGAAATTCTAAGACAATTTTAAACCTGTTCCCGCTTTTTTAAATCTAGAATACCTCATGGTAGAGCTTATTTTCAAAGCAAAATGATAACTTGAACTAATCTGTTTAACAAGACAATATCACTGTGATGTAAGTTGTACGTTAGGTTTGTGTAGTCATTCAAAGATGGCGACAACAATACAGCATGAGAGGTAGGTGTCTTAGTTTTTCATTGATAAATTTCTTAAACGGTCGTATCTTGCCTTGATACTGATATCATTATACAGGGGAAATGTATACCTATCAACGGTTCTATATATCAAAGTACCAGTGTTGACCTATCGTACTCAGTCGTTGTGCAAAGACAGCCCAACACGGAAAACTTTTTTCGAAGCGAGAAAGTTGCCCTTTTAAGAATGATTACATAGTAATCAGCGAACTAGGGAACAAACTATTGCTCTTACTTGGATGTTTTTAACATGCTCTTTTCTATGGTTACTGTTATTTTACACAAAAATGTCTAGAATGACCACAAATACCGTGTTTATTAAATGGCCAGACAACGGTGTAGTCACAGTGAAAATATGCAGACACAACGGTGCAGTTTCTGTGTTTTATGTACGGTTTGGTTATATTTTCATAACAAATTGTGAACGGTGTAGACATAATGCAATTGTGAACGGGGTAGACTTGAAGTAATACAGAACTTATCATTTCAGGAATGATATTATTGTTATGTTTAAAGAGACATTTCAGAATTTTTTGTCATAAATTTTACTTTCATTTTTATCTGACAGGGCATATTTCCTTATGAAAATTCTGAAAATTTCAAGCCAAAATATTGCGCCGTTTACGAGAAATTTATATTTTTGTGTTAAAATTGAACAAATTGTTGTGGACAACAGTTCGGATTTATATGCAGTTTATCGATTATGTCTCAACTTTAAATGCGTGTTTCTCGCTTATTGGCAACAACTTTAAAAAACTAATAGTATTTATACTCATTAGAATAACCAATCTTGGCATCAAGACATACTTTAAAAAATTGAAATTGGAATGAAATGTCCCTTTAATGATAACGTTTTCACGGCTGGGAATCATGTTTTACAATTACTACCGAAATTCTTCAACAATTATGTTAATATGTGACTGACTTGTAAATGCTTTGCAGCAAAGGTGACAATATGTCTACAAAGTATACTTTAATCAAAATATATCAGAATCTAGTTTCCTTGCTATTTGCCAAAGCAATTCCGTAAGGGTCAAATAGTAGAAAGTACCAAGAATCTGCTGGTGTCTGTTTGATTTTTTTCTTTATTTTCAGTTCCATGCTGTTCACCAATTACTACATTAACTGTCAGTTCGAAGGGAGTTTCGAAACGGTTGTGAAGCATTTGGAACAGGACCATTCCAAAGTGCGCAGGGGGAGGGGGGAGATCAATGATCAGACGGGTCAAAAAGATTTGAAAACTCTGAACTTTAGTATTATTCCTGATATTATCAAGAAGTCAGACTAGGACATCATCCCCATTTGCGAGCATAGAATACACAAGATAGACCTCATCAACGTAGAAAAAAAGGATTTTGGAGTTAACAAGATTCTTTCTATCGATGATATCCCCGATTTTGAATGCATGAGACCTGAACATAAAAAATGACGAAGTTCAACACCCCATAAAGTCGTTCAAAAAGCCCCGACCTTAATTCCTGATATTTCCATTGGACGTGCTAAAACAGATGAAACGGATAGGGTCTCTTCTCTTTCCCCCACGAGAACATGAAAACAATGGCTGAAATGAACAGTTTGTTCCCAGATGTGATTAAGTCATTGAGAAGCGTTGATCAACTTGGTATTTGTTTATCTTGGTCAATGAAGGTCAGCTCTCGATGGAAAACATTGCATTTCATTTTTTTATGGATGTGTGTAAGTTAGGGCCTACACTGTCTTGGGAGTACTTCAATGCGTTTTACTCCAATAGTCAAACGGTTTTGGCGAATAGAACATTGTCTTTTTCATTGCAAATGGTTACATTTTATGAGTGGGCCCAAAAAATCTTGGTCAGAAAATTGTCAGTCCTGAAGAAGAAGTTCATTACGTATGAAAATTCCAAAATGAATTTTGCAGTTCCAGAATTCTATTTTCAAGACTTATTTACTTAAGTCGAACAAGACGAAAAAAAAGGCCCAAATGTTTATGAAACAAATTTATAATTTATGTTTTGTTATTTATAATTCATGTTTTGTTGATTGAATCCTTTATTTTGGGTAAAATCAGACTTTTCAATGAAGGGTCAATTTGAAAACAAGATACATTTCGATCAATAATTATCATACTCCATGAGTTGAAATCATTTCATTAATTACAATAATTGATTGTAATAACCAATTAAAACAGTTACAAAGAAAAATTCAAAAGCCAGAGCCGAAATTTCGAATCTACAAATCAAATGAACGGATGAACAAGAAATTTGCCGTTGCACTTAACATGGCTTCAAAATGACGGTTATCGTATGTTTTGTTTGATATTTTGTGATGGTATTCCTTTTGATTATCATTTCCGTCAGATGTTTATTCAATCACAAATAACAAAAATGTCTTCCGAAAATTAAATCAAACATACATTGAACTGTTTAAGGCTTAGGTGGATGAAGAAAAGAGAAAACATATTTCCTTAACTTTTGTTTTCATTTACTTTGAGGATGGCGGCATTTTCATCTGAGTTTTCTAAGACCAAAGTATTTGAGGGAGATAAAACAGATGTGCAGATGATCTGCTATCTGTTAGAGCTAGTTCGCCCATACAACATACCAAGTCTACACCGTTCACAATTTGTTGTGAAAATAATAACTACACCGTACAGATAACACAGAAACTGCACCGTTGTGTCTGCATATTTTCACTGTGACTACACCGTTGTTTGGCCATTTAGTAAACACAGCGTTTGTGGTCATTCTAGACATTTGTGTATAAAATAACGGTAATCATAGAAAAGAGCATGTTAAAAACATCCAAGTTAGAGCAATAGTTTGTTCCCTAGTTCGCTGTTTACTATGTAATCATCCTGAAAAGACTAACTTTCTCGCTTCGAAAAAAGTTTTCCGTGTTGGGCTGTCTTTGCACAACGACTGAGTACGATAGGACAACACTGGTACTTGGCTATATAGCACCGTGAATAGGTATACATTTCTCCTGTACAATGATATCAGTATCAAGACAAGATACGGCCATTTAAGGAAATTATCGACGAAAAACTAAGACACCTACCTCTAACGATTTTCCACCGACGCCATCTTTGATTGACCACTCAAAACTTCCGTACAAACTACACAAATCTAACGTACAACTTACAACACAGTGAATATGACACACACAACTTATATGCACTTTTTTCTGTACAAAATGCAAGAGCCTAAAGCATAGGAATAATTCTAAAAGTTCTTAAACGAGGCAAAAAAATTATCTTCAGGCCTTAACAACTTGAAAAGATTGTCAAACATTGCCCTCTATCATTTATATGGAACCCACAACATAGGGGAAATATTCATTGAACAGTAAGGATTTGGTTATGGTAAAACCTTTTCCAAACAACATAACATAAGAGCAGACATAATTAAAAGCTGCTGTAGATGATAAAACAGGTGTTGATAAAGACTGCATTCATGTATAAAAATGCAGAGAAAATGATGAGGCAAAATGAGACAACACAGGCTATCAAGTTATCAACATTTTCTTCTTTTACCATATCATTTACAAGCCTTTTCTGTCGGTGAGGCAAACCTGTGTATGGTAGAGAAAGGGCATAATGCTTTCCCATACAGAAAGGTAAAGAAAGGAAATAGACTGTCCCAATTTGAAAGTTCAGAATACAAAATTGACAGCGGTACAAATAGGATTCGTTTACAATGAACTAGCATATAAAATATTGAATAAAATTAAATAAAATATTGAGGTAAAAGGAGAACCAGCACTTTCTTCATTTGACTCATTAATTTCCAAAGCCTTTTCTAATAGGGACTTCAAAACAAGGTCTTTCCAGGAAAGGGTTAAATTATTTAGTTGATCCCTAGATCAGTAAACAAACACTGTTTGCTCCATGCATTCTTTATCAGTATTATGATCTGCATAATCTGATTATAGGGATATGATATCGTCGGTGGGGGAGTCAAAACCTCGTAACTCCAGCTTATTCAAGCTGTAGTTACGAGGATTTGACTCCCCACCAACGATATGTGATAAAATCTACCTGGTCAAAACAATTCCTCACTTGAAAATTCCAGAACCCATAACATAGGGCTTCTTTCCTTGCAGTGTGATGATTTTTAGTATTCTGTTAGAGGTTTAGGAGATGTAAAGTCATGCAAAATTTCAAGACTCTAGGCCAAATAGTCCTTGAGAAAACTGTGTTTCAGTGTGAAACCTTAAACCCCACAACATAGGGCAAATTTTTCTATAAGCACAATTATTTGAAGTATTTTGGTAGAGGGCATTGAGACAATACTACAAACAAAATTTCAAGACTCTAGACCTTATAGTTTGGGAGGAGAAGATTTTTTAGTAATTGTGGACAGACAGACGGACGGACAGACGGACGATGGACGGTGAGCGATCACAATAGCTCACCCTCAGCACTTCGTGCTAAGGTGAGCTAACTAGACCGACCACGGGCACATCTATTTAATCAATCTCCGAGCAGAGTTGTCATTCGTTACACTCACCATACATCTCTGCAACGAGCTGGGCGGCTGAATGACAAGAATCTTGTCAAACCGAGGAAAACGGGTATTATTACTGTTTAACTGTTTCATGTGTAGCATAATAAAGTAGACAAAGAAATTATGATTCCGGTTACATTTGAAAAACACCATAACTGATGAATTAACCCATATACAATGGAACTATTTTGTCAAGCCTACTTACCAATGGCAGAAATTTTGTGCTAAAAATAGACTAGGTTTACTGTTTAGTTTTGATAAATCGTCGGTGTTGTTATATGATATCGTATCTACGGCTTGAACCAAGTCATAGTTGCGAGATTTTATAACAACACTTACGAAATACAATTGTTCGTCCGAAATACGTCACGGTTAGATGGATAAAATCATTCCCCATCAGAATGAAACGTACAGAAAATTTGAATGAATGACATCAATTACAAAAAAACATAAATTATCATCGTTGGAAAATGATATTAAATCTAAATGATATTAAATCTTAAGCAACGTGAAGTATGATATATTTTTGACTTCGGAAAAGAAAAATTATTTGTTATTGCCATTTTGATGTGATAGAAAGTGACGTAATTTAGCAGATGATGACGCAATACTCTCTGAGGCAACTACAGAGGTGAATGTAATGAATGAACCGTGTGCAAGAGAGTGCTATTTAATAAGACTATTGGGGTTGAACATTATTGGGTACGAATGACACCTCAAAACGTGACACAAGCTATTTTTCACCCCATGAAATTCAAGCAAAATAATTGGATAACATTTACCCATTAACAACTAATCATTACTATGCATATGATGGACATATTTACATTTAAACAAATTTAATTTTCTACGCAAAACGACGGGATTGGGAAATTCCAAAAATTTACAACCATCAGTTGTGTAGAAAACACCCACAAAAACGAAAATACAAATAAAATAATGTCATAAGGTAAAATGTACGACTTAAGATACTTACGAGTCATTTTCTTAAATCTTCTTCAAACCACAAAAGAAGAAATGAAAGATGAAACGTCAGCGGAGAAAATTTGTTTTGTTTTCAGTCAGATCTAAAAAATGAAATCGCGCATGCGCGAGATAAAAATGAATGTTAATTATACGGATCTTTTCGCAACAGGTCTGATTCATTCCAAAAAGGAAGTTTGTAGGGTCCCAGTTATACTGTAATCTAATCATTTACTGATTATAACCATGTGTTAACTGACATTAACACATGGCAGGCACCAGTAAGAGGTCGTCTTCAATGACTTTCATCTGACCAGCCAAACAATCACTTTCAAGATTATGAAAGTAGGCCGTAGTTAAAAAAAAAAAAAAAAAAAAAAAAAAAAAAAACAGAAATTAAATCTAGACCACTAGGACATCACACAATCAATCATTTCGTTGCGGAACCATGTGTTTGAACGCAATGGTCATGAGAAATCACTTATAAAAAGATATTTGATGGGTTAGAATAAAAAATCGATTTCCCAGGGTTACTGAAAATGACATCTTGCTGGTTCCTGTCTGATGTTTCAAAGTGTTGTAACATAACTTAGATAACACATTGTTTTAACCAGATTGATCACTAGAATCAGCATGTCGGTCTGTACGTCTGACAATTACAAAACCTTGTGATATGTGAAATATGTGAATTTCGAATCATTGCTCAGGACAAAAATATTCAAAAGCGCGGGAGGGATGGGTCTATAGGCTACAAGGGAGCCAGAGTGGTGGTGGTGACAGTTTATGTGTAGGCCTATGTGTGTGTGTGAGTGTGGGGCATAATCACTCCAAATCAAATTTAGTTACGATTTCTGTTGGTAGAAAAAACGCACATATACGAGGGTTGTCCCAGTAATTCGTGGACTTTGTTCATAGTATCTATATTTGAAGCCTGATCGTCATAATAATATGCAAATGCCTTCCCACATTTATTCTCAGTAAGATAAATGTAGTTTTGATGAATTTCAATGTACATCTTTTGAATTGTGCATCATAGATTATACAAATGTATGCGTACCCGACGCAAGTCAAATGGACGCATTGGAATTAGCATTTGCGTGTTCAATAGAGCAATATTTTTTACATTTTTTATTAGTGTTTAGCGCCTTAAGTAGCGTGACATCCCTATGTAGGGACATCATTGTGACATCATCAAAGCGTCAAATATTGTTTGTTGTAAAATTACGCATATTTGAATATGTGTCGTTGAAATTACAACCAAGTTAAAATGGCGACGTTAGAGAAAGACCAAGCATGTAGAATGGCAGTCCAGCTCGATTTGCATACCGGCATGACATGAAATGATACATACAAGATACTGCAATGTACAGACGGAAAAAGAAGTTTTTACAGGAGCCATGACAAAGCTTATGGTCAGCACAGGGAGTCGTACACCCGGCATATTCACGGGACCTCGTCCACTGCACTATGCGGTCTTAAAATAGTTAAAGTCACATCTTAGGGGAAAATGATTTCAGGACCGGAAAGAGTTGATGCATAATTATGATTAAATGGTTCACTCTTTCATTAGAAATTGGATAGTATAGCGATATGCTTTAAAAGTGGGGGAAATGGCGCCGTGTGTGTATCGTACATAAGCGAAAATACTTCGCAAGAAAGTATCATTATGTACAAAACAATAGGGGTTGAAATAGATGACGTCGTCAGCGTGCGCCGGGTCGGCGTACCTTATTGATTTGTAGTTTGCAAAAAGAGCCTATACCTAGGCATATTTTTGTGACATATTGCATGTATACTTAGGATATGTGTCTTTTATATACCTGAAAATTGGAAGCTTGTACAATGATGGTTTTTCATACAGTAAGCCCAGTCCACGATTTACTGGGACAACCCTCGTAACTGACTGAAATGTTCAATGAAATGAAGGAGGCAAGATACGGAAACTACCGCGGATCCTAGATTTCTGTGATGGGGGGGGGGGTCGAATATAGGCTAGAGATAGGGGTTTCATTTTCCTAGTAGACCTAGGCCCTACCACACAATTTTGACTGAATTTCAGTCCTGCAGGAAAATTAACGAATCAAGCTACAGAGGGGATTCGTTTGAACCCCTGGGACACCCTTCCCCCCGATCCGCCTCTAGGAAAGAAGATTTCTTTTCTTTGCAACTCCTCCATTAAGTCCGATTTGCTTCATATTGCACAGATCCTGCCAGAAGACAGGAGTTTTTCGAAGAAAAGCTATGAAAAGAAGGCTACTCTCTTTTGAAGAAATGCGTGTCTAGTTAAACCCACGCCCTCCCCCGCCCGCCCATAGGTCAACGTATAGGCCCACCACTGTTCACGGTATGTTATATATCTTTATAAACGGACACGAATTTTCCTCCAAATTAGCATTTTATTCGAGACAATAATAATAAATAATAATAATAATTATCGTGCATGAACCATAAAAGACATATCTCTTATCTTTCATAGAACTTTCCTAAAAAAGAAGTGCTCCTTTTCACGACCCTTTCCTTCAATGTTTTAAATGTTAAAGCATGTTCTCGAAGTGAATTAGCGCCGCTTCTCTTTCCTTCGGTTTGGATCAGCCAAGTAAAACAGGATTGGAAGGAACGCAAATATGTTACACAGAAAATGGAGTCAGAAATGAGTTACTTCCCTTTTACCTTTTAAGGCAGAATACCGTCGGTGTAAATGCAAAACCTGGTAGGCTATGTCGTTTTTTGCGATTTTTACAATGGAATCTTGTGTGTCCAGTTAAGAAAATACTTGCTGATTTTGAAATATCTTGGAACAATATGTCCAAATTTCAAGTAAAAGTTATTACATTTTATACGTGACTGTGCCCTTCCCCTTTATTTTTTTCAAAAACGGGATATCCCTACGAGGTTTTGCATTAACAACGACAATACCCGTAATAAGATTCGCACGACGTCGGAATTATTCGAGCGAAGTCGAAAACATTCGGCGGTGGACCCTTCGAAATAATCCAATGTTTTATGAATCTCAAAATGGCCACATCCTACCTTAAAGTGACATTTCACATTTATTTTTTCATATTTTACTTTTATTTTTATCTGAAAGGGCATATTTTCTTCTGGAAATTCTGAAAATTTTAAGCCAAAATATTGCACCGTTTACGAGAAATATATTTTCTGCTAAAATTAAACAAATTGTTGTGGACAACAGTTCGGAGTTATATGGAATTTGTCATTTCTGTCTCAACTTTAAAGGCGTATTTTTGGCTTATAAATAACAATACACAACTTCAAAAAAAAAAAAAAAAACCTGATAGCATTTCTACGCACCAGAATAACCAATCTTTACATCAAGACATACTTTAAAAAAAAATGAAACCGGAATGGAATGTCCCTGTAGGTTTTGAGGTCTGTAGTGCGTGCTTTCATCGCAGATCCATGTAAAGTCACGAACTCACATGACATGTTTACAAAGTTGACGTATACAAATCGCAATTATCAAACTCCAAGCTACTGTAATTTTGCATGCGATGGCTCGAATCTTGCAGGCTAAATCCACTACTGCACAGTGACGTATCTTAACTTTCTCATGAATAGGCTTGGGAAAACATTGTGAAAAAAATGAATACATAGCTTGTGACAAGCAATTTCTTCATTTTCCACAATGTATTCTAACCCAAAATGGACAGATTTTTAAATCTTCATCAACTTGGAATTGTCATCTGCATTGGAGTAGTCGAATTTTTTGCCGTCTAGTAATGGCTTAACCCTTTCCCAAACAAGACCTGGTTTCGACATATCCCTAGAAGAAAAGTATTGGGAAAACATTGAAGCAAAAGAAGAAAATGCTGATAATAAGCATTTTCTTTTTGTCTCAATATTTTCTGAGCTATATTGAATGTATGATCTTACCTTAATCAAGTTCCATTTCCTTGTTGGCAGTAGCTTTTGAATAGGGAACGATTTCATCAAGTAAACAGTGACGTGACGCTGTTTAGGAAAGGATTAATACCACTGGTGGTGAACTCGGCCAAAGCGTGGGACGTTTTTTCGCGATCATAGTATTCCGTTGGTGTTGTTATAAAAAATCGTAACTACGGCTTCGATAAAGCCGTAGTTACGAGATTTTATTACAACACAGACGGTTTGTCAATACATATCGGTAAACCCGGTCTCTTTTTAGAACAAATTCATTGTTATTAGAAAAACTATCCAATCAGATCTTTAAACTCACATTTAAACGCAAAATATCTGTACCCTGTTGTAGCGAAAAACGTCCCTCGCTTTGGCCGAGTTCGCCACCAGTAAATACGACTGTACGGCATTGTTTTGACGACTCCGCGACATAATCATCTCGGATACCCTCGAGGCAGCACGAGGACCATCATTGATATCATTTATTCGCGATAATTCTGGCAATTTGTTCCAATCAAGGCCAGCGGCCAGAAAAAACGTCTCTCAGAGGCGCTGTAAGGAACTTTTCATTGTCTAACATACAGTATAATTGTGTTTTTGCTAGTCAATCCCCTCAACCTTTTCCTAGATTGGCTTCTTTGTTTTTTGTTCACAATCAATCGACCGACGTTTACTGCCAAATGACACCCTCTATCATTGCAAGCTCTCTTATCGCCCACTCCCGCGACATCGTCGAGAATCTGTTGTCCAATCGTTGGCCGTATCTTCTTTAGCAATTGAAAAAAAATGACACACAATTTCTCTGGCTTTGAAAACTGCGACCATATCGTAGTTGATAGGCTAGCGCATCGGATTCTCGCTCATGAGGTTCCGAGCTCGATCCCCGCGACAAATATCCTATCTGGCGAAATTGTCATCTACCAATGGTTTGATAATCGTTAACCTATGTGGGAGAGCAGATGGATGCTCGGTAAGAATTTTGTGGTAGCACTGGTATGAGAAACGACAGGAATTTATTGTACGGTGCTTAAGCCGCGCGATATGACTCATATAATTTGAAAAAGGCGTTAAAGTGACATTTCACAGATATGATTTTTTAGATGATTTTGCTTTTATTTTTTTTTTATCTTAAATAGCGTATGCTCAGTTTGTTACGGTACCCATTTTTGATCCTGTTGATACTGATTTCATTTTTGAACAAGTAGGCTAAAGTTAAAGGGGGAAATTATCAGACTTGAACCCATGATAAGCATTAATATGCCTACAACCAGAAAAATAGACTTTCGAATTTTCGGCTTTGCGATGTAAAAACAAACTGCCCTTAGAAACATGCTTCGCTGGCTTAATTTCAAAGATGTAACAGTTGTCTACCACAAAATTAAACTTACGGGAAATTTCCCGAGTTTTTAAACACCAAAGCATAGAAAGCATTGAAGGGAAAAGAGAACATGCTTTAATTTGCTTTTTCTAGAATACTGTCCTACGCCTTTTCTATTTGAGACGTCAAAGCCAGGCATTGTTTCGGAAATACTTTGCTACAGTCCCCTTTCCTGGCTCGAATTTATTCTGTCAATGCATCATTTTGCCCCCCCCCCCCACCAAACACCCGATCACAATATCGCTGCAGTTCAACAAAAACTTCGTAACTGCAGCTTAAAACAAGCTGTAGTTACGAGGTTTTTGTTGAAAAGCGACGATGTCCCATCTGGCCATATTTCACCTATTTCGTGCCCCTCGCCACTTTGCGTGATCGACCAACAGAATAAATGAAATGTCCATAATCGGCACAAACAGTCGAAAATTTGTATGCAAATATTTTGTAATACACAGTAGAAAACAAACGCTTGCACGCAAATCTATTCTCAACAGATAATGTGATCATTCAAATCACTTGGATTGAGTTATCTTTCGGACAAAGGAGTTTTTTCTTCTCATTTACGCCGAGTCATATAAAATGTTAGTACACGATTTCCCATATTTTGAAAAGAAGAGTTGAAACCTATTTTCCGTCAATCATTTTTTAATAAAAGCCAACTGATCCTTTACCACACACCAGTCACAAAACCAAGAATTGTTCGGGAAAGGGTTAATCTCTTACAATATGACAATATTTTAGCCCGGCTAATTTTTTTAATATACTGCAGGCGACAATTTTAAGTGAAAGTATTTTTACATCTGTTTGTCTTTTTGTGCAGTAAACACTGTGGGAAATGAAGAAATTGCTTGTCACAAGCAATTTCTTCATTTTTCACAATGTTTTCCAAAGCTTTCATCTTTTGAGGCGCCAAAATCGCCAATGTGTGGGAATGGATTAAATGATAAAACAATTGATGTTCAAACGAGGTATAAATTACTTTCAGGCTAATAATCCATAGGTGCTAGTTTAATTAACAGCTACCAGAATTCTATTGTCCCAATAGATCATTAATTACGCGCGCAATTTGTTCTGATATCTTTCCTGTTTTTATTACTTATTAGACAAATTGAACAACGGTAATCACGATGCAATATAAAGTGATAAATATTTTTTTTCTATCTCATTACGTCGAGCTTGCAAATTACCTGACACAAAATTGAAGTCATAAGAAATTAGAAAAGTATACTGACTGACACAAAAAAGCCACAAAGAATATGTGTTCATGAATATGTCTAAATTGATTGTTTAAATAAAAAATTACATAGCAAGGCATCCAATTGGACGAGACGTACGTCTCGGCTAAACGGATTGATTGTTGTTAAAATTTATTTTATTTTTTTTCTCTTAATAATATCTTTTTATAATCGATAAAAATCATTAATAACCGAATTAATCTAATAAACCAATAAATGACAAATGATGCCATTTTAGATAAAAATGATTAAATATTGTTGTAGTTTTGACTTGTTCTAAGGTAAGACCTGTGTAATGGGCTATGTGACCAGTTGTGGAACGAAATTTGTATGGTGCGAATAGACGATTTCAAGGGAAGTAATTCTCATTGCTTTCAATTTTTTCTGTTTTCTGTGCATTACAGGTCTTACCTTCAGACAAAAGTTTATTTGTCTGATAACTTAAAAGTGTTTATAGTAACGACAATCTTTTCATTTCATCAAAATGGCATCAACATTATAAGGGTCGGCACGAAAAATAAAGTTCGGTCAGGTTAGCAGAAACACGTCTTTTTTGAACGCTCAATTTACCAAGCGTTGATTCTACTGGGTAGTTCCTGTTGACTTTTACTCTATATGTCAAGTTTACAAGTTTATTAGAAAACAAAAGACAATGTGTCCATCTTGTACATACAAATTAACAAAAACTAATTGAAAGAATGGTTCCAGGTTTGTATGTTCGGTCGTCCGTAAGAAGAAGGAGAAGAAGATAAGAAGAAGAAGATAATAATAATAATAATAATAATAATAATAATAATAATAATATTGTCCAGCAAGATTAACCCGGGACATCTGCATATGTAATGACCTCGCTTCGGCTTTGTTTTGTTAAGACGCTCCACTAACGGACTTTGCGCACGAAAATTAAGTTGTCCCGGGTTAACCTTGTTGGACAATAATAATAATAATAATAATAATAATAATAATAATAATAATAATAATAATAAGAAGAAGAAGAAGAAGAAGAAGAAGAAGAAGAAGAAGAAGAAGAAGAAGAAGAAGAAGAAGAAGAAGAAGAAGAAGAAGAAGAAGAAGAAGAAGAAGAAGAAGAAGAAGAAGAAGAAGAAAAAGAAGAAGAGAAAAAAAGGAAGAGGAAGAAGATTTCAGTGAGGTAATGGAGAAAAGATAATATTAACTCGATACTAAAGATTAATGTGAGTTTTGCTGTCATACACACGCACACACACACACACACATATACACGTACACGTGAAAAAGGATAAGTATTTGGGGGGGGGGGGGGCTTATGGGTAAAGTAATTGTTTGCGTTTTTCAAAACTTTTCATTAAGAAGAAACCTAAAGATGTAAGTGTATTTTTGTTGTTAGGCCTACTTGTTAATAATTCCTTTAATTTATACATACTGGGCCTTGACCAATAGAATTTATTAATATAGACTTTTCTCAGGTCATGGTAAAGGCGGCATTCTAGTATGAAATGATATTCGTCCTCGAGTATGTTGCACAGTATACACTTCCTGTCAGATCTTTGAGTTTTAGGCTTTGTCCATCTTCCAGCTTCGATTTCGAGTCTATGACTGCATAATCTGATTTTTGTTATATGATATCGAATTTTCTTCAAACTGATTGTGTTTAAGTAATTTTTGAATGAAAAAGAACGAATAGTATTGTAGAAAACAGCTCTCGGTGATGCATTTAATTCTTCCTCCCAATTTTGAATATAATATATGTCCTTGATTCTTTGTTTAAAGATACGCATGAATATATTTATGTTTTCAACACCTTGATTTAGCCATACATAATAGAAACCGGATATTTGCAGCAGATGTTTAACTTTCGACGCCCAATTTATCGTAGTTACAGAATTGTCAATATCGTAAAGCATTTGATTATACATCTGTTCGATATATTTTCTATTTACTGATCTGGTTATTTTGAGCCAAAATTTTTTGATATATGAAAGTCTTATTTTCTTTAAAGGTAGTCTTCCTAGCTCACCATAGATGAAAGTGTTTGGGGTTTGAATTTTCACATTTAAAATTTGTTTACAGAATCGTGTATGAATTTTTTCTAAACCGTCAGCTTCTGAGAATCCCCAGATCTCTCCACCATAATTAAGTATTGGGAAAATAAGTTTGTCAAAAAGTTCGAAAATATGGCTTACTGAAATGTCTTTAAAAGCTGTTAAATATTGTTTAAGAGCGAAAATGGCTTTGAGGGCTTGGCCTTCCATGATTTCAAATGAGCGGTTAAAAGACCCTCCTGATGAAAAGGTAATGCCTAAATATGAAAAATTAGTAACAATATCCAAAGGATTATTGTCATAAGTAAAAGATAAAGAATTTGGTAGTTTCCCGGATTTACGAAAGATCATTACTTTTGTCTTTGTTACATTTACGGTTAATTTCCATTTATCACAGTATGATTTAAGCGTGTCCAAACCGTTTTGAAGGCCTGTATCGCTATCAGAAAATAAAAGAATATCGTCTGCATGTAATAGCAAAAATAATTTTAGCATTTCTAATTCAATGCCACGAAACTCGTGTCTATATATAGAAATATTACATGTATCAATTAACTTTAATTTTGATCTTCTGTCAACATATTAGATAAAATTTTACAAACATTTTCACAGTTTTCTACATAGATATCAAGGGCGGATCCAGGAATTTTTTCCAAGGGGGGGTCCAAAACCAAGATTTTTTCTAGGGGGGTCCAAGCTCAAATTATTGCTTAAAATGTAATGAATATGTAATGTTACACTAAAATGATATAGTCAAAATTTAATTTGCGGCCAATGCCAGGAGGGGGTCCGCCCCCCCCCCGACCTCCCTCTACATCCGCCTATGGATATTGAATGTTCCAAATTCTAGAAAATATCTATTTACAAAATGAATATTTTACATTGGTTGTCTTTCTGTGAAGACAACGTTGTATGAAACGAAGGAATCGCTTGACACTGCTTTAACTTGTTGGCGTCAAAAGGCGTCACTGTTTGGGAAATGGTGAATTTAAACAGGCTACAAAGGACGTTTATTCTGCGGTTTTGAAATGGCATCGTAAGCTGAATTTCGTCGGTGATAATGAACCCCGTAACTCCGGCTTGATTAAAGCTGGAATTACGGGGTTTTGCAATAACACCTACGATTTACTCCACCTTCTTCATCGCACCATTTAGGTTCTTTTGTGCAAATGATGCAAAAATGATTTTTATAGATGGCACTTAAACTCAATAAATCTTTATCAAGACAAAAAAGAATTGACTTTAGAGGAATTGTTCCATTTTCGTTCACCTTTAGTCGTCTCTTTTGCACCAGAATTTATCTGTCCTTCTGAAGCGATTATCGTTTAATTTGATTGTATTCCGCACGAGCATTTTCCACACAAAACAAGAGTTTCGCAAAATCTAATTTCCACGTAATACAATGTGCTAAAAATCGTCTAACTTCACTCAAGGCGCTACTTCGTCTATAAAAGTTAGCAACGTATTCCCTTAACGGCAGGCTAAACAGTTTATAAATTCCCACAGAAATCGATCTCCGTATGAAACATGACACGCGAAGAAAAACGAAACTATAATTAATGGGAAGTAAAGAGCAATAAAACTTAATCAAAATCAGGTTGATAATCAAATTAACGGTTCCTTGAATTTCACCGGTCTAGCGGGACGTCGTTTCAGCGTTGATTTAGAGATAATGCCGTTAGTTTTCTTGTTACGTTATAAATGATTGCAAACTCTACGGAATTATCTCGGAAATATAAGCCTTGTGTGTAATACATCTTCGTCGGATTGGTACCTGTTTTTGCCTGACATTTCGTCGCTTTTCAACGACAACATCGTAACTGCAGCTTAAAACAAGCTGCAGTTACGAGGTTTTTCGTTGAAAAGCAGCGAGATGATGTTCTCTGCAGGGTTATAACATTTCTGTACCTTTCATATCAACGATGTCAGAAAATGTCATCGTCGGGTGCGTATATGAAACGTCGTAAAGTTATACATTCAAAATTTGTAAGCCATGTCCGCTTTAAAAGACAATGGACATTCTCATTTCATATTTTAAAGTATGTCTTACTGCTAAGATTGGTTAATGTAATGCTAATGCGTTTAAATGATATCAGTTTTTCAAGTTGTTGTTTATTAGCGAAAAAATACGCCTTTAAAGTTGAGACAGAAATAACAAATTCCATTTACATCTGAACTGCTGTATACATCAATTAGTTTAATTTCAAGAAAACATTCTCGTAAGCGGCGTAGAAATAGTAGAATCTACTTTGGTTTTAAATTTTCAGAATTTTCATAAGAAAATATGCTCTTTCAGATAGAAATAAAAGTAAAAATTGTGAGAAAATAATTATGAATGTCTCTTTAAAAGGTAAGACAAATTTATAACACATTCTGGTAAACCAACATAATTGAGTTGTCGTATAGTTGTACAGAAGAAACAGATAAGAGGGGATGAAACCATTCTAAATTTGTTATTTCAAATCCAAACCCTATGTTGTGGGTACTCATTTGAATCGTCTCGACGAGACGATTCTAATGAGTACCCATAACAAAGGGTTTGATGAACATTTAGTGAACTATTTTATTATGAAAAACCACCACCCCCTCTTTTCTGTAGCACTGGTGTAGCCATGCGCCCCAGACAATCTCCGACACCTTGAGCTGTTGCCTACTCATGCCAAGTTCTAAGAAGAATAAACTCGTAAATTTTCGTTGTCACGGATAATGACGAAGTTGTTTTGTATCTAATGCAGGAGGGAATAACTTAATAGGCAACACAACCTGCCATGTACAGTCAGTTGATATCAACATATTATCAGAAAGCTTTGCCCATAAGGCAGTGTCTCGTTTTGATTTGTCAATTTTTACAATTTATTTATCTCGTCAAATAATGTATTTGAGGCAGAGCTCTTCGGTTCGTTTTGATCCAAATTACATAAAGTCCCCCTTTTTAAAGATGTAAAGGTATATTTGTCATAAAATATATACTTTTCCGATAGTCTTAAGGTGGGTTCACATTGACGAATTTTCTTACGATTCCTTACGAATTGGACATTCGTAATCACATTGCCGATAAGTTCACGTATTGTTACGATTTGAGCGAATCTAACGGACGGTTTACGTATTTCTACGACTAGTTTACGGACTGGTTACGGATTATTTACGAATCAATAGGAGTATTACCGACTAAGTTACGAATGTTTACGAGTCCTTTGTTATTATTTTGTTGTTGTTGTAAGAAAGACAACCTCGCCTTTGAAAATCTGACATTCGACAAGACGATATGACTTGCGATCGAAATAAGCTTGGGTCGTACCAACAATTTCTTCAAAACCATTAACCATTTCCCAAACAAGACCTAGTTTTGACGCCCCATGGTTTGGGAAAATATTGAGAGAAAAAAAATAAATTGTTGATAATCAGCAATGCAATTCTTTCTGTTCACTCAGAATTTTCTATTCAATAACATACAAAGTTTACATTTCTTACATCAATAATTGTTTTGTCTGTTACTCCTTTCAAATCGAAACAACAAAAAATCTTGCCGTTTATGAAAGAAAACTTAAGCGCTTATGATTGCTATATACAAAGTTGTTCTCCGATGCACGTTTACTTTTTTTTTTTTTACTTTTTTCAATCTTATATTCGTGGATAATAAATAATTTTTTTCTTGAACATCGAACAACGTTTGAATGACTCATCGTCAATTTTTGTGATGGGATAAAAAAAATGACCCCAGTGCATATAAACACATTGAGAAAAAAGCTCTTAGTCCTCATTTTATTACAAATACAATATTGAAAATCGTTTGACGTTTAGCAAAACATTAAATAGTATTTCCTCCATCATAAATTATATTTGTCATCAATTTTGAATCATTGTATAGTATATGAGCAATGATTTCGAAAAGGTGTACTTATATCATGTAAGATAAATATTTATCATCTTAAGACTCTGCATATACACACGGTCTGACCAGGACCCACACTGTCCTCTCGCAGCTTCTCCATCAAACATAAACCTCATCAGGCCCTTTGTGGAGCCTGGTCTGTTTAAGTATCATTCTCGGAATCTCATATCATAATTGCCTTTTTTTTAAACATCCCGGCTCGTTTATATTCGTAAACTTGCCGTATTATATTCGTGAATCACTTACGGGTGATTTGCGATTAACTAAGAGTCATTTACGATTGAATAACGGAACATTTAATCCGTGGACATTCGTGAGAAAATTTTCGACATGTCAAAAAATGTCCCCGTATGAGCACGAATCATTAAGAATATCCACGATTCATTGCGAGTTGTTTACGAATGCATAAGAGTTGTTTACGAATACTTGCGGTTATATACGATAGGACTTTTAGTCTAGTAGTTTTTTTCTGGTAGAGGCCTAGAAATCGAAAGTGGGAGGACGGAATGTGTATGCAAAGTTTTATACTGGAGGTTGTTCAGGAACTTCTGCTGCACTAGAAATGCCCTGTCTGCAAGTCAGCAATTGACCTTTGGCTGAGATACAGGGGTCAAAGGTCACTGAGTGCAAACATGTAAAAATCGCTATTTTGTTACATTTCAAATCCTCGAACCAAGAAGTTTCCGTGTGAATGAATGAAAGTTGTGTTTTCTTGTTGGCCAGATTGTTGGCTACACATTTTGCCATGTCTGCAGATTCATTGTCGGTTCTATGAGGTCAGAACAGGGGTCAAAGGTCACTGAGTGCACAAATTCTTAAATTTCATTTATGTCGTTTCTAAGACACGCAGACATGAAACTTTGAGTTATGAATAGACAGTATTAATGTTTTCTAATTACCAAATATACTTGGGAAATTTTTGGCTCCTGTCTGCCCTAGCTTGTTTTTAAGGTCAGAAAATGGGGTCAACGGTCAATGAGTGCAGAATAGCTATTTGAAATTATTCCTTGATAAAATTAAATGTTTTAAAGCAATGATATTGGCTTATAAATAGACACAAGTTGTATTTTATGTTTGTCAGATATGTAGATAACATGTTTGTCCCTGTCTGCAGATTCAAAAATAAAAGTAAGAACATGAAGGCAAGGGGTCAAAGGTCATTGAGTGCAAAAATCCTTGAATGTCATATACGTCCATTCTAAGACTTCCAGACATGGAACGAAGAGATATGAATTGCAAATATTTATATGTTCCAGTTACCAATTATGGAGGGGAGCTTTTGGTTCCTGTCTGCAGACTCCCAGCTGGCTTTTAAGGTCAGAAAAGGGAGCCAAAGGTCAATGAGTGCTAAATGCTCTATTTGGATTTATTCAAAGTTCAAAATAAAGATTTTAAACTTTTCTTGGCTTATGATTGGACAAAAGTTATATTTAATGTTTGTTAAATATGTAGATGAAATATTTGTCCCTGTCTTCATGCAGATTCAAATTTAGGATTTAGAGATAACAAAATAAAGGTCAAAAGTCAAAGAGTGCAAACATTCTAAAAGATATAAATGCTTGAAAATATGGACGTGAACTCAAAAACAGTTATTAAACATTGAAGTTATATTGGTACTTAATATGGTAGTAATTTTGGTTCGAAAATGATTGTCCATAATAAAGAAAGAGCTAGATTTGATTAAAAATAATACTGATATAGCATTTAACAACAATTATTTCTCGTGATTTCTTATATATGAAAATATCCACACAATATATAGTTTATATACCTTTAATGATAACCCATGTTCAAGATGATTCTGCGCTCGTTGTAGTATGGTGCGTTATGTCCATTTTTTAGGTTCTGCTTGATGTAAGTGAAAGAGGTTTCCATCATACGTTTTCATGATCTTAAGACATTGCTCTAATCATTTAACTTTGATGGACAGCTGTAAAATTAAAAATAATAGGAAAAATGGTGACTTAAATTTACAAAATTTTGAACCCGTAATTTTACAAATGGGCATAACTTTTTCAATAGTCATCATACCTTTATAAAATTTTACATGTACATTTACAAGAATAGTACGCACCGATTGCATTAATTATTTTTCGGCAATTTTCATATTTAGAGGTTACTCTATAAGCAAAGCTCAAAAAGCTCTAATTCGAGTTAGAGCTCGAGATATTGCATTTGAAATAATTGAATTGTCACAGAATATTAGCCAAAGGCCGGACAATATAGAAAAACAAAAAATTGTGACATTGTGTATCGTACTAAGACTGCAATAGAGAGAAAAAGATTGGTGGGTGGGGAAATCGTGGTGTTATATTCTATCAGACAAAAAAATCTACGTAGAGCTCAAGATATTGCATTAATATTAATCTAGGTCCCACAAAATGTAAGACAAAGGCTAGACCTTGATGAAAAACTAAATCTCATGACATTTAAAATGCGCATGACCAAATCACAGAGGAAGAAAGTGGTGGGTGGGGTAAATAATTGTGTTTTGTTTATATAACGTTTGGCCATTATTCTTATTCAATAAACTGAACTTTGTGAATCAGAACATTAAACGGGTCAATGACAAAACATGCATAAACAAATCAGTAAAGTTTTGTTTTGATTGGTTTATATTTATAGCTATTATAGTGAAAGAAAAGTAAAAAAGGCAACTTCACATTCTAGGCATATATTAACTTTAGATGTGTGATTCCGATCAATAAAAAATGCACATATGCAAGATCAGATGGTCCCCAACATTTTGTCAAAATTTTGTTGAAAGCGGCAATTTTAAAAAATCAATTGCACATTACTCTAGACGTTACATTGCTTTTCAAATGAAAATTTCACTGATGCAAGCTTTTATAGTCATCAACATAATGTATAAGTTTTCTTTTTATTAGTCAATATGCGTGGCTGTTACACTGAAAAAAATGCTGAAAATGCAATTTTGTAAAATTTCAAGAGCAAATTATTCTAAATGTTTGATTTTGATCAAGCTAACAATCGCCCTTACGCAAGCTTCCCTTTTCTTATAAGTTTCGTCTAAATTGGTTAATATTTGTGGTTCGAAAAGGCAATTTTGTCAAATCCAATGGCACATAACTCTGAATGCTTGATTCCGATCAAGCTAAAATCGCTCTTAAGCAAGATCCCACGGTCCCCAATATTTCGTCTTAATTAGTCAATAGTGTTGGCTGTTATAGTAACAACAAGACCAAAAAGCGAATTTAGTCAAATTCAAGGGTTTATAACTCAGGATGTTACGTTGCGATCAAGCTAAAAATCACACTGATGCAAGATCTTATAGTACCCAAATTTCTGTCCAAATTTTCGCTCAATTCGTCCATAAATTTTGTGGATTTAAGAGGCAACAGAAAGTTTAGACCTGTTATTTTGATAAATTCAAGGGCACATAACTCCGACTGTTTGCGTCCGACCAAGCTAAATAGAATCACAGTTTTGTCATAATTGATCAATATTTTTGGTAATTATAGAGAAAACGTGGTTGAAAAGGAAATTTTGTCGAATTCCAGGGCCCATTACTATGGATGTAAGACTCCGACCAAGCAAATAGTCCACTTATGCAAGGTCTTATAGTCACAAATGTTTTGTTCAAGTTTTGTTTCAATTGGTCAATCTTTGTGGCTGAAAGAGGGAAAATAAAGTCAAAAATGGAAATTTTGTCGCACATAACTCTAGACATGAAATTGCAATTGAACAAAAAATTATCTATAGCAAAGTCCTACAGTCACCAACATTTTGTAAAAAGTTTTGCTATAATTGGTCAACATTTGTTGCTATTATGGCGAAGATAGAGTGAAAAACGGCAGTTTTTGTCAATTTCAAGGGCTTATAACTCTAGATGTGAGATTCAAGCTGAAAGATACATCCATGCAAGGTCTTGTCATGACCAATGTTTTATCAAGGTTTTGTCAAGACGTTTCAAAATTTGTAGATGATATAGTGAACAAAAAGACAAACACTTATTTTTTACATTCAAGGGCAGATAACTCAGGATTTTCTGCTTCAATCAATCAACAAATATGTAATATGGGAAATCAGATACGGACAACATATCATAAAAGTTTCCATTGATGCGATAATTAGGTGAACACGAAATTATATGGGGAAACTAAAGAAGAACGCGCTAAATAAAAACAAAACTTTTATGACGTCATAATAATAAAAAAAAACTATATACTCGGTAAAACTGCTAACGCATCATTTAGATCTTTTTTAATATTTTTTTAACGAATCTACAGAATACCTTCAAAATTTGCACATGCTGACAACCACCATTTGATAAGAGATCTATGAAATTTCATAGTAAATGTTACAGTATCTTGTAAAATATTGAACTTTTAATAAGGACACCCTTAATTCTAAAATTCATTAAGTCTGAAATTTGATTAAAACGGAAAATTAACGCATAACTTTCAAACCTTTTGCATTGGCTGAAAGAGTTTCTATTTATAAAAGTTACCCTTCAAAAAACAAACCGACGGCTTTAACATTTTTATGGGCGCGTAATGTATTCCCACAGAGGCATTGATACATCACTAGTGTCGTTGGTGTCATTGATGACGTCGACGGCGACGTAGGTTACGTAGACAAAAACGTATCGGTCTATATCTTATGAACTGTATAAGATGCAGTCTTGATATTTCACACATAGACAGGCCCCAACAAGACCTTTCACCTGACACTATAAAATTTGACCTTGTGACCTTGACCTTGAATAATTGACATTTTCTTTCAAAAAGGTGCCTCTATGCGAGCTACGTTGTCCCGGAACAGCCCTTGTTATGTTAGATAGAAAATTGATTTTTTCAGACTTTAATTTCACAATAAACCAGCTTTCAAAATCAATTCAAACAAAAATGATTAAAAAAGATCACAAGTTGCAGGAGCCGAGAAACTGTTTTGGCCCCCCTTTGGTATGACGCGGTCACATAATAAAAAAAACTTAGAAATAGTTTTATGAATGAAAGCAGAAACTTGTGGGATAAACATTTGCCAAATTATAAATCTAAATCTATGACAATAAAGAAGTTATGCAATTTTAAAAAGTGATGCGTTAGCTCTTTTGCTGAGTATATAAAGTTCATCTTAAGGCCCATGGCTGTCCATCAAACTTTTTTGGTGATGTCTACTTATCCTTTTTACAAATCCATTTGATTTAAACCTCTTTCACTTACATCAAACAGAATTACACAACGCACCGTACTATTGGCCATCAGTCATGTAAATGAGCAGATTGATATGTGGACTTAGGGCCTATATCCCAAATCTCTGAAAATCCTCACTTGGTAAGGACAGCTATCAAACCATCTAGAATACCAAGATAGTTTTCATTGAAATTACAACAGAGGTAAGTCATTTTCGATATTCACTTGTTCATTCCTCTTTTTCAATAGATTTTTAAGGTTTATTGGTACATGTACAAACACATATCGAAGACTGCAGTACAGCACAGACTAAGCTTTTAAGCTACAAATCAAACATTACTGGTATGTGACCTCTTTCTTAAAATCTGTCCCAAAGATGGCAAGGGGTCTATCCATTACTCTGTTGACTCAGTTTGTTAAATATTGCTTACAAAGCTATGATTGAATTGAATCATCCCATGCAAATTTACAAACTTACAACCAAGGATACATTTAATACTATTGTATTTTTATAGAAATTATTTTTGAATGCAAGTAGATTCTTCCTTATGGAAAACACATAAACAGTGAAAGGCATATATGGGTTTTGAATCTGTATTATATCGCTGGGTTCATTCACTAACATGTATACTCACTCTTATTGTAAGTTTTGTTTTATCTTCACTAATAGAAGAGAACAATTATAATATGTGAACATGTGCCTCATGTGAAAAATTTACACACATTGAAAGAACTTGTGTAAAATCATATGAAAATTCATCCATACTGTAGAAATTGTAGTCAGGAGAAGCAGACACATGCATTCCTGTATCCACACCGAAGCCTTCCTATGGTAGACATGGTAGGGATCTGTTATCAAGTCCCTACTTCAATCAAAGAATGGAAATGAGTATTTTCTGACTTGTCATGTGAAAGCAAGATGCACATATCCGAAGCTGAACAAGGTTTTGGAACAGGTTTTGCTCTGTGAATTAGACCTGGTATGAACCTAAGACTGTATAGTACTTACAAAAGGATTTTAATTTTGGCTTTAATCAAAATTGTATAGATAACATATTCATTCATTGAAGAGAATGGTTTTGCCAAAGTAATTTGATATCAATTTAATTTATTTATTTATTTATTTTATTGGGGTTTTACGCCGTTTTCAACTGCCATAAAGTCAATTTAATAATATACAAATTATGGCAAGGACAAAGTTGAACGCATGCATGATGCTTCTTTACCAAAAATAAGTTGTGCTTTGTCTCAACCATGACCCCAAAACGGGTTGGATAATAAATAATTTATATGACAAATGCATACATGTAATTTGACATGAACGCAATAAATACTGAAATTAAGATAAGAAATATTACAGGATTTATATAAAAAGGAACATGTTGATCATTGCTGCAACAATGACTCGTTTTTAACAGTACATAGCTAGACGATGAAAAATGAAGCCAAAATCTGATTGTGCCAATTATTTTCTATACAGATACATTGTTGGACAAAGGTTTTATAGTATTGTAATAAAAAATATTAAGACACTGCCAATCGATTTCGTTTTTCATTTTTCTCTGTTTAGTCTGCCTAAATCTTTGTAACAAGATCACACATGCAGTTAATTTTCGAGGTCAAGATAACCTTATTCAGTACTTTCATCGTTTGATGCTGGTCTTATTGAACTCTACTGTGATGCCTTTAACACACTTTAAACCAAAGTTACTGTCAGAATGAGTATCATTGAAACCTCGATTTTGCATATCTTTTTTATACAGAGCACATTTTCTGAGAATTTATTTAACCTTTTAGTACATTTTTGCCCTCTTTTGACCTTTGGCCTCTATTGTGTCCACCCAATATTTCAATTTTGAGTATGTAAACAGGGGTAAACATGTAATCTGTACATTGGACAGGCATAAAATACAACTTTTATTCATTGATTAGCCTATAGGCCTACCAATGTTTTGAAACGTTTTATGGACCAGGATTAATTTCATAATTATAGTGTTGTTGTACTCGCTGACCTTTGGCTCCCCTTTCGTACCTTAAAAACCAACCGAGGATATGTAGATAGGAAACAAAAGATCCCAAACCCATAATTGTATAGCAACTGGAAAACTGGAAAAGTATTATCTATTCAAAGCTATTCGTTCCTTGTTTGGGAGTCTTGGAACACACATATATGAAAGTTTCAAAAACTGCACTTTTTGACCTTTGACCCTGTTGTACATACTCTTGATTCTAATTTTGAATCTGTAGATATGCCCAGACATGTCTTTTACACATTTAGCAGGCATAAAATATAACCAATTTCTTTAATTAGCAAACACCAACGTTCAAAACCTTCAGATCAAATCAGGAATAATTTCAAAAAAATTGTTTGCACTCAGTGACCTTTGACCCAATTTTCTGACCTCAATAACTAGTTGGGAATCTGCAGACAGGATCCCAAAAATTCCTCAACATATTTCATAATTAGAAAACATAAATTTTGGCTATTCATAACTCAAACATTCGTGTCCTGAAGTCTTGAAATGGACATACCGGTATATGAATTTTAAGGATTTTTGCACTTAGTGACCTTTGACCCCCTTTCTGACCTTATAAAACCAATAATGAGTATGCAGACCTGACAAAACTTGTAGCAAATATTCTGGACAACTAGAAAAGACAACTTTGGATCATCAAAGATTTAGCTTCTAGTTTAAAACCTTTAAATCAAATCAGGAATAATTTCAAATAGTGTGTTTGCACTCAGTGACCTTTGACCCTATTTTCTGACCCCAATAACTAGTCGGGAATCTGCAGACATGACCCAAAAATTTCCTTAACATATTTCATAATTAGAAAACATAAATTTTGGCTATTCATAGCTTAAACTTTCATGTCCGGATGTCTTGAAAAGGACATGTATGAATTTTAAGGATTTTTGCACTTTGTGACCTTTGACCCGTTTTCTGACCTTATAGAACCAATAATGAATATACAGACTTGTCAAAATTTGTAGCGAACATTCTGGACAACTAGAAAATACAACTTTTGATCATTAAAGATTTAGCTTCTGGGTTTGAGGATTAGATATCCAGAAAAATAGTGAAATATGTCATTTTTGCACTCAATGACCTTTGACCCCTGTTCTGACCTTAAGAGTCAAATTTGAATCTGCAGACAGGCCAAACCATGTTGCCTTCATGTTGGGCAATCGGAAAAACACAACTTTTGTCCATACACATTCCGGCCTCCCACTTCTGAAATTTCGAGTTTGGACTACTAGACTATTTCCGAATGGGCCACTCAAAACGAAATCTATGAATATGCACGATTTCTTTACTATGTCTATTATTTTTTTGGTTGTAAATAATAAGATATAATCTCCAAATCATCATCAAGAAGCTGACATGGAGAAATAAAGCATTTTATACTTACGAGTTATTTACGGATGCCAGCGTATTGTTTACGAATGTTCACGGATGGCCTACGAATGTCCAATTCGTAAGGATTCGTAAGGAAAATTCGTTAGTGTGAACCTACCTTTAACTAAAAGTACATTATATGCCTACTTTAAATACTCGGTTGGACAATGAAACTTTATAATAAATGTAGACTCTATTTTGTATTCTCAAAATTGATGAGTACGGGGACAAATGAATGGAACTTTATGTCACACAATCAAACAAGCAAACAAGATCATATGGAGATAACACCCAGATTTTAACACGGCGTATAATCACGTGATACAATATTTTCAGAAAATCTTTAATACTTTTGTAAATATTGGACCGATTTGAATTCGGTTTGAAGCAGAGAATGTGGACAGACGTCACGCATTAGATGGACGTGGTTGATTTTTGAAAAAAAAAATCAACTAATAAAAAAGTAATTGAAGATAAACCAAAATTTGGTTTATCTTCAATGGCTTTTTTAGGTCGGGAAATCTCTTTGAGATTTTCACGTCCTATAGCGATCCAACGCTTCTAACGCTTTTCTACGAAAACCTCGTATCTGCCGCTTGTTTTAATCTGCAGATACGAGGTTTTCGATATAATTTGGTCGCCGCATAGTCGTTCAAAATGTCTGAGTCCGCCGAAAAAGTAGACCTACCTTTGAACAATCCAAAATTACTCAAATAACATAATCATCGTAAAGACTTTCATTTCTTAATTGTTTTATCAAAACAATGCAGTAGTTTGCTCATAAGTGCGAAAACTATCAACTTCTTTTTTTGGCGGAAAGGTTGATTCGAACTATTCTAACTGGATTGGCAGACTAGAGCAGACGAGAATTTCAACACCAAATTACTGCGCCACACAGTTCGTGTAATCGGACATTTCCGTGAAGCACTCGTAGATTCACGGAAAATCTATTTATATCCTGACTCTAGTTGAGTCCTTCTCCTTGCGCACAATGGCATTTTACAACACATGCATTTTATCGGGTTATACGCTCACGTGTTAACACTTCGCGGTGTAAAGCTAGTCTCCTATGCTTTGACCAACTAAAGTGTTACCGTAACGGCGTTGACGGACTTTGAGCCGTCTTGAGTACATACAACGTAATTTTCGTAATTTATTCATCCTTATTAATCCAGACTTAGGTTTAACAGGAATTTAATCATCTTTCTTCGACCTGGGCTTGAGATATAGGCTATTTATGAGTTAATTGTAGGCCTCTGTCTCTGCAGATGATAGAGGTGATAGAGTTATCTCTTTCACAAACGACAGAAAGAACAATCCAAAGTGAAAGCTAATGCGAAAAGCAAAGAGGACGGCAAAAATAAAAAGAAAGCAAGATCTAGATTTGTGTGCAGAAAATACGAGCTCACTTTTTTTTCAAATTCTGAGTTTAACACGCATATTATTAGAATTGTTGATCAATGTTTGTGGTCTAACCTTTACCATTATTTACAATGTGCTATATTGTAAATTTAATTATCTAAATCTGGTCAGTTCTCATGCCACTTTTGTGAACCATATTAAATTTAACTTCATTCCTCATTCTGAATTTTGCTCAGAAATTTTCCCGTCATAATATTAATATTTTTCATCGTGCAAAGTTTAACCTTTCCTAAGCAGTAGAATGTAAAACTGCTCTCAGGCCCGTAGGAAGCAATTTGATAAGGGGAAGGGCTCAAAACTCTGTCCGGGTTAGTGTCTGAACATCTTAAGGGCTAATAGGCTTTTTCTTCAATTTTCTATGTAAAATGAGGAAAATTCGATATTTTTGGCCAACATTTGGGGCTTATCCCATCCCGTAGCCCACCTGTGCCTACGGGCCTGCATAAAAAACGGAATACTGTTGCTACATGTAATGTCAAGTTTGTGTTGATAATTTAGATAAATATTAATGTAAAGTTTAGCTGAAGAATTGTTGAAAGACAGATTGAGACAAAGAAAAAATGTTGAATATCAAAATGTTTTCGTTTTGCCACAATGTATCCACAAACCTTTTTATAATGGATATCAAAATGATATAATGTTTTACAAACTGTTAACCCAGACAATTGACCAACATTCGAATATTCTCGGTTCTTATCGTTACTCAAGAACCCCTCGAATGTATTACAGTTGCCGGCATGAGAAGATCCTTCCCATATCTCTCCGCAAGCAAAACAAAGGTAGTGCGGTCACAACAACGGAAGCAGACCAAACAACTATTTAAATCTACGCCAGAAAAATATTTGAAACAAACAGCGTTCAAAAGTCGATTGTATCCTCGTAAATGTCACAAAATTATACCAGATAAAATAATTGATGTGATTTACCGATCATTGATAGAATATTTCACTTGAATTATAACGTTAGCTAAAGGATTGAATTGTTTTGGTGACGTCATTTACGCGCGTCTACTTTCACGTTCAATATGGCGGTCACTGTATTACGCTCGAGATCATGTTGCAACCACGTTCGAACGCGGTAAAAAGGTTGCAAACAGTCTCGAGGGTCGCGATTGAATTGACCAAACGCCAACTCCCAGTCTAAAAAATCGATTAGCCAATGAAAGACCAGGAAATAGGTCACGACCGGGTCACGACCTCGGCGTAAAATAAACAAACCACGCTTCTAGGACAGCGAACGTTTTTTGGCCGATATCAATATCATGCATTTATAAAGCAAAGAAAGTAATATACTGTTATTTGTGTGGACATATTGTTTATTATGTTGTAAATTCGACGAGGGAAAATTGTGAAGCGATTCCGATGGTGCCTTTGTAACCAGACTGTCGTTAAACGGATCGTACTCAAGGTGTTTCGTTCCGAGATTTCGGGGAAATTTTCGAAAAATGCATCAGAATCGGATGGATTTAAACATACGGACGCCCTCATGACATGCTAAATGTGAAAACTGTTCAGGAGAATCAGATTGCTGTTTGTTTGCACGAAGGTGAGCAGAATTATCGTCGACTAATTTACCCCCCCCCCCGTGTCGGTTCAAGTTCGGCTCCCGTCAGTCCCCTCAAGTAGATTTGTCTAGAATTGTGTGAAAACTACTAATTTATATCTAAACATTTTGTTGTGAAACTAGAAATGGTAACCATTTCCCAAAATGGGCAGTTTTGGACTGATCAATACAATGGGCTAAAATTAAACTGCTTATTTTACCTATGTCGATTGATGAATCATTGATGCTATGCAACATCTCGTAACTATAGCCTCGATCAAGATGTAGTTACGAAGTTTTAGAATTACACGGATGAAATAGCAAAATGAAAATGATGTCACGATTAACTGATTCCTATTTGAAACCAGTTGTGGACAACAAATATTTATTGTCAAAAGTATTAAATCTACATGTCATGCTAAGGAAATGAGAGAAATTGCTGTTATTCAGCAAAATCTTTTTTCTTTATGTTTTCAGAAGTTGCATGACAATTCGTCAAATAACAAAATGCCGAAAAGTGTTTCGTTTAGTATAGCAAATCTTCGAAATATTGTTTGAAAAGGAAATTTATGGTAAAATTCAATTCATCAGAATAACAGGACACCCATTCTCAGCCAAATATTCTTCACCGGAGTTAAACCTTTCCCAAACAATATTAGATTTTGATGTCCATAATAGAAAAAGCAGGGGAAAACATTGTGACAAGACAAGGAATCCTTATTATAACTAGCGTTTTATCATTTTTCATTACTATCTGTGCTCTGCCACACCTTAATTTCGTCTTCAATCATCAACATCATCTTTTTGTTCTCCGACTTAAGCTTTAGCTTTCAAGTCAGAACCATCTAAAACGTTGCTGTTTGGGAAAGGGTTACAAGGAGTTTTTACAACAGGTTTTCTTTCTTTCTACCTTCAGCATTTCCCAGAGGGCAGTCCAATAGACAATTATTACCCTGTTCCAGATCCAATTCCAGCAGATTTGACAAGAGAATTTTGCTAAAAGGCCTCCTGCGAAGAAACCAGCCCTATCAGAACCGACAAAATAAAAGTTGCTTTGGCTTGAAGAAATTGCAAGGTACATACTAGGACAAAACCCAGTCACATGTATACACACAATCATTTATCATTTGTTCACATGTTCTCAAGGGGAAAAAACAACAAAATATGAAGCTATACACTTTTTATTCTTTTGTTCAGACACTACAGACAGCTATGTTGTGTCTTAGCAATGGACTGCTTTTTGGTTAATATGTAAATAAGTAACAAATTTCAAAGAAGCCATGTACTAAGGTAGTCAATCCCAATGAGATTTTAGCGACATCAAATTACTCGGACTGTGTCATAAACATTCGGCGGTGGAACAATATACACAGCCGGATATTTACGGCACCCAAATAGACTGGGATACATAAAAAATTTTAACAATGTCATGAAAAATTATGACCTTGCATGAATCTCATTAGGGATGGACTACCTTAACATAACTAAAACATTATAGGGATGTAAAGATTTTGGACTGTTCAGATTTAAAAGCTGATGCAGAGAACAAAATGCATTAAGGTAATCCACTCATAATGTGATTCGCGCAACGTCTGAATTATTCGGGCCCGCTCGAAAGCATTCGGCAGTTGAAACTTTCCACCGCCGAATGTTTAAGATATTGCCCGAATAGGTTCGGACACGAAAAGACAACACTCGAAAAAAGCTGATGTTTTATGAATCTCAAAATGGCCACATTACGGATATTCTACCTTAAAACACAGACAATGTCCAGGCAAAAGTAGAAAATGTGGGTTATAAACTTATAAACAATTTTTTCTTTTCTCTCAATGTTACCCGAAAACGAATTTTATAAGGGATCTCAAAACCATGTCTTGTTTCAGAAAGGCTAACTTAAAAAGATAAGTAAACAATATCATGGTTTCCCAACATTTAAATGCTAATTATCAGCATAATTTTCTTTTGCCCCAATGTTTTATGAAGCCTTCTAAATGGAATGCCTACAAGAATGAATTACATCAAGAATTTGTATAAAATAATTTGTGTACTTTCAGCTGTATCACTACAAGGATTTCTGGTCCTGATGTCTAAAACAGCATATGAAAGGAGAAATTGGCTCAACAAAAACTGGGATAATAAGGATGCCAGGAGTACAGATAAAGAACAGTCTGAACAGAATGGCGCCAACAGAAGAAATCCTCATAGTGTCTATGTTGTCTGTTTGTTACTGTCAAAACCTACATGTATTAAAAATGAAAAAAATATTGCTTGTTTTGTGTATATTGAATTAGTTTCAACAGTATTGAATAAAAAGTTTCATTTCCAACAAAACCTCTTTCTGTTCAGGCCTCAGGGTACCAGGTTTTGCAATTACCATTGTTGAAACAGGTTCTGGTTTGATCCTTGACCCCCTTGGTTTATCTCACTGTTGTGTAGGACTTTGTGCATGAGCTGTTTTCTGTGACAGGACTTTGTGGGTCAAGTGAATTAAACCTTTCTCAAAAATTAAAATATCAGACTGGTTCAATTTGAAAATTGTTGCATATGACAATATATTTGAGCCGGGATCTGGAAAAACGTCCCTTAAAGCATTTTTAAAAATTGAGTTTCAAGATCAGTCTGTTGTCAAATGGAGTCCAAAGTGCATCAATACTGCTCTCTTTAAGTTACTACAGGTCACGAAAAAGCTATTAGAGAACAACATGGATCCTGATCAGACTGTGCGTATGCACAGGCTGATCTGGATCTTTGTTGGGCTCAAAAGCCTTAAGGGACGTTTTTCCAGATCCTGGCTCATTTATAATCAATAAAAGTAAAATGCTTTAAGACAAATGAAGAAATTGCTGGTTACCAGCATTTTCTTTTGCCTCATTGTTTTCCTAGATCTTTTCTATTTGGACAATAAAAACATTTGTACCAGTTACCCTACCCCTTCACCCCCAACCAGGCCAAAAGATAGTTCTGGAAATTGCTGTGAAGATGAATGGGGCTGTACTTTTTAACCATTTCCCAAACATGACCAACAATACAACAGGATTGGGAAAAATATACTGATGAAGAAACTGTTGATAATGAGCAACTTATCATACTGGCACATCCAAAAGTTTTGTTTTTGAGGAAAGGATTTTCTTCTTTTGTCTGAATGTTTTCACAAATTTTGTTAAGAGTGTCAAAATGCGTCATTGTTTGCGAAAGAATTAAATGACATGCTAAGTTAAAACATAATACAGGCCCGTAGGAACGGGGGGGCTAGGGGGGCTAAGCCCCCCCCCCAGTTGGCCAAAAATGCCAAATTTTCTTAATTTTACACAGTAAATATTGGGAAAATCCAAATTAGCCCTCCAATATTCAGGACAAGGGCTTTAGCCCCCCCCCCCCATACGAAATTGCTTCCTACGGGCCTGTAATAGGACGTTTACGCTTCACTGATTCCTTACACAAAATACGTGTAGAGTCTACATAATGGAGGAAGAAGATATTGATGTCCGAATTTCTTTACTGCCGAACAAAGGTACACTTGCAAAACACAAATGTATGCGTGGTAAACGTCCTTAATCACGGCCACCAATCCCTCTCATTCATTGCAAAATGCTATGAGCGAAATCTCAGAAGAGGGACTTCCGGCTATGAAGAAACGGGACCCATTTTGTGAATGTAAACACACGTTGTTACTTTAAATCGGTGATTTTGCCAGTTTTTGGCTGATTCTCAAAAATCGGGGAATGCTATTCGATGGTGAGTATATTTAAACTTCTTTTGGAGTATGTCTCCTCGGCATGGTCTCGCCGTGTTTGCTTCAAACTGCTTTGTCATGCGATCCCAGTGCTGTGTTTTGAAAACATGTCAAAATTGATCGAAAAATTATGGTTTAAATACTACTATAATTCCCTTCTATACAGGTCCCATAAGCTTCGAATGCTTTATCTTATATATATATCCATTAAAATCCAATGACTGATTTTCTGAAAGAGAGAAAAAGCTAAAAAAGTAATACGCTATGAAGAAGAGAGATCAGCTATGAATAAACGGGACTAGATATGAAGAAGATATAATACGCTATGAATAAGAGCTCGGATATTCAAAGCGTCGGGTTTTGACTTACTTTTGCCTTTTCGCTATAACTTTCGCTCGGAAAGTGATACGAATTTATTGTTAATACTATTTCACATTTGGGATTGTAAGATCAATCTAATTTCCAAATCAGCCTACTTCAAGACTTTTCAGTATACAATGTGGTTATATTTGGAATGATGATATAATTATGTAAATAACATAGGCCTGCACATGCAGACGCCAATGTCATTGTAAACTATTTAGGCAAAACTTGGCAAACCGTATAAGAACCCTAACATTTTAATAATTTTAAGCCTACGCAAGATACATTGCATGTATTTTGAATGGAAACAGGTCTTATTTACATGTGTTTAGCGGCCAGTCGAGCTTTTGTCATTGCGTTGTGTCCGTCATGCGTCCGTCGGTTATTTTTTTCTTGTATGCACTCTAGAGGTCACATTTTTGTCCGATCAATCTGAAAGTTGGTCAGAATTAGGTTATTTCCTCTAAGACCCCCCCCCCACACACACACACACACGACAGCCTCCGGAAGTCGTCCTTAGAGGCAAAAGTCGAAATTTTTAAACGGGGAACGGTTGACCGTAAATCCAATAAAATAACCATCTTACCGGCTATTAACGATTTCATTCAATTTTATAATTTTTGTTCCACTTAAAACTTCGCTTTATTAATGTAATATTGAATGCACGTGCGCTTTATCGCTGTATAATGATTGAATGCACGTGCGACGTCATTGTCTTCTCCGCATGTTTTGGGAGCCTCGTTAAGATAATGTCGATTTGTTACTATTTTAGTAACAATTCTCATGTATGTTCTAAAAATGCATTTCCACGTGATGATAAGTCAGGCCCGTAGTAACAAGTGGGGGAATGGAGGGGCTAAGACCCCCACCCCCAAAAAGGTCTGCCCAAAATGCTGAATTGTCATTATTTTGCACTGAAAATTTTTGGGAAAATCCAATTCAGTTCCTCATAAATACCGACAATAGCCAGAACAGGGGCTTTAGCCCCCCCATTAAAAATGTTTCCAGTCCTACGCGCCTGTAAGTTACTGGTCGGCATCAAATACATGTTTAAGCTGCATAACAATAAATATCGTTCTATCGTCTAGAATTTGATTTTTCAAATGGAAATTTGTAAAAAAATATTGGAATTTCTGTCTTCAATTCTTCCTAAACGCATAACCATTCAGTATATGTGAGTGCCAAGAAAGAATTATGAATTCCGCGCTTCTTCATAGCTTGCTCCCTCTTATTCATAGCTACTCTCGCTTCTTCATAGCTTACTGCTCTTCTTCATTGCATACTTGTTTTTCTCATAAATAAACAAAGGTTTTCAAAATCGTACGTGCGGAATACTAAAAGAGACCATAAAATAGTAAACTGAACATGTCTCATTCGAAAAATGCATATGATAGCGCCGTAGGAGTCGTGTATATGTCGTTTATGTGTCGTTTGGTTTGTAAACCTAAGTGTGTGCACTCACTTCGAAAGTAATTGCAAGTTTACTCTGTAAGCTAGAAAAAAGGGCTTTGGCAATATAACACATCATTCATTACCCCATCGAATAGCATTCCGCGATTTTTGAGATTCAACCCATAACTAGCAAAATAACCGATTTAAAGTAACAGCGTGTGTTTACTTACTCAAAATGGGTCCCGTTTCTTCATAGCCGGAAGTCCCTCTTCTGAGATTTCGCTCATAGCATTTTGCAATGAATGAGAGGGATTGGTGGCCGTGTTAATGTTGGGACGAAGCTCAGGGAAAATTTTCATTTATTTGAAATTAAAAATAACAACCCTTGCAGCCAAAGAAAGCTTCTGCAACAGCTTTCTTTTGTGTGTCAACCAACTTAATGTTGATCTGCATTCCGTATCTTGCTTCGACAAACACTCGCCTTTATAGCGATATTGTTGTTATTTTTTCTTCGAAATTTAACCCCATCAACGTAGTTTTCTTTTGAAAACTTCCTTCCCTATCAGTGTTGTCGAAGCATCGTCGATATTAGCACAAATAGCTGACATGTACCGATACCGGCCGGTAAATCCTTCAGCTTGTTTACATCCGCCATGTGTTCGTTGTCCTAGATTCCGAATCGATACGTCACGTGATATTGGGGGCGGAGCGATCTATCGATTGGCGTTTGGTCAATTCATTAACGTAGTCCATCCGTAATGAGATTCATGCGACGTCGGATCTTTTCTGACGACGCCGTAAATATTTTTAACGTACGGTTACCCGTTCAACACGGACACGTTACGGGTTAAAAGAAAGCGACACTTTCCATCACCGAATGTTTACGACATCACCCGAAAAAATACGACATCGTGTAATGGATTTGGATTATTGGGGTTTTACGCAGTTTTCAACTACCGGTACTAGGGTCATATCGCGGCGGACCGTGTAATGGAGTAGATCTATGTTGTTGACAATTACCCTTTCGTCTCCTCTAGAAATATCAAAGTTTTGCTTATGTTAACTCGGGAATAAGAGTATAAGGATTAATTTTAAAGTGCAATCAGATAAGAACATTGAGAATATTTTACGAATTCAATGTAAGAAAATTGACCATTTACTGTATTTCGAATCCTCTGTTTCCCGACCTTCAGTACTATCAGTACTTTGATTATCATTTGATGTTTCAAATGTCCAACACGTCCAGCTTATCCCTGGCATTTTCCCACCTTCTCTGCTTCAAAACGAATTCAAATTGGTCAAGTATTGACAAAGTTATTGCAGATTATCGGAAATTCTGAGTCACGTGATTATACACCTTGTTTAAGCCTCTTGTCGTCCATATGAGCGACTGGGTCTCGGCCCAGCGACCAAAGTATTACGTGCCCACTGATACACGTGCACCACTGCTTTAACCCTTTCCCAAACGACGAAAATTTAGGGTGAACCACTTGAAAAACTGCGACAATTGACAAAATGGATGTTACATAAGATATGATTGTGTAAAACATGGCACAGAAAATATTGAGACAAAAGGAGAAACTGCTGGTTATCAGCAGTTTCTTCTTTTGTTTCAATGTTTTCCCAAGTGTCAAAACAATGTCTTTTTTGGGAAAGGGTTAAGGTTACAAACCCTCATTAAAACACCACTTTCTACCATACGAAATACATTAAATTACACACGCTTGTGATTCACTCCACATAAGTTGATTCACCGTACCAGATTTCAAGATTGTGCTTCAAGAAGAAAATAATTTAATAATATTATTTTTACTCCATATTCATATGTAAGGGAGGTAGTTTCGAACATTTTTGTCAAATATTTCTATAAGTATGCATGAATTCAAAATTCTAAACCGTACACAATGCTTATATTTGTATTTGGAATGGAAATGTAACACAGTTTAGGAATTATTAGTACATTTCAAATTTCGACTCTGGCTCTTTGGTGCTAATAAGGGATTGGATACCTTAGAATTTCCCGAAAAGAGACCAACTACATGTATGTACAAATACGATGTTGCTGCTTGCTTTCATGACCCCCACATAAACTAATGTGATGTCATAATTAACTAATGAGATGTCATCATTATGATGCATGGCTGTACTTTTATGGTAAAATTTCAGTTGTACATGTAACTGAGATTAAATAGAACATACATCCTCTCATCAATCGTGCTATCTCCATAAATTGTAAAGGCCCGGTCCCACTGCACTTTCGGATGCAAAGAGGATATAAAACGTACAAAAAATCTTGCTTTCCGTTAGACGTCTCTTTCCATCCGTTGGAAGTCCGATGTGTAGTTATTGCATACATTTTATCCAACAGGCATCCGTCAACCGTAATTTCATCCGCGCAAGAAGTTTTGGGCTGCCCAAAACTTTTAGAACGGATGAACCTGCCGTCGTGTACGATATAAATCCGCAATATATACGAGCAACAGACGTTCTATGTCCGTTATCAGTCCGTTGTATCCCTTCTCCATCCTATAGGCATCCTTGAAACTCAAATCAACCGAAACTGAAAAGGGATTGATAGGGGAACGATAAGGTACACGGAACGTCTATTCATCGTTAGCAGCACGGAAATAGAAAGGGTGTAAGCATATGCATCGCGTATATGAAGTATACAAATGGAAAAAAGAGTTTTTATCTGGGATGTATTCCGTATATTTAGATGACATCCGCTCCCATCCGCCAGGCTTCCCACGAATATCCGTTTAACATCCCCGCTATATACTACTGACGTGCGCTCTTTTCCGTTATATTTCCGCCATTTTCTAAAAGCGGATGAAAACGGATGGTACCACTACCGAAATTTGGCTCGTCCGCTGTGTCCTTTTTGCATACGTTTTTGTCAATCTGCCAGTGGGACCGGGCCTTAAGCGTATGATGCGATTTATAGTACAGGCACATGCGTCAAAATTACCCATTTAAACAACACAAAAATGGACCCCAATCTACTGTAATCTTGCACGTAAAGGTTCGAATCTTGCAAGTGCCTGTCACTTGCAAGATTCGAACCTTGCAAGATTCGAACCAACATTATGCAAAATTATATTGAAAATTAAGAACGATTTTCCCTTGTTAACACACGAAGTACACTTTGTTAACATGTGCCGTAGTATCTTGACTGATCTATGCGTGGGCGTGACACCCTTCATCCTTGCCCAAAATATTCCGCAGTTTCGACATCAAAAAAAGAAAACAAGACCGATAGTAATATATGACCCCAGCATATGGACTATCCAGAATCTTGCTCGCGAGCAGCATATCGCTCGTTTCTCACGCCAGATGTACAAAAACAAAAGATTGACGGGATTTACCCGCCCCGAGTTGTAATTAACACCAATAAATGATAGCGTTTTGTCATGTTAAATTACTGTTTACATTATTTAATAAACAACTGTCTTTTTGTATTTTATTTTGATCGGATTACATAAAATTACAGGAGCCGCGATATTGATACCGACACAGCCAATTAGAGAACCAATCAGTCTTTTGGCCTTTCCGGTATTAAAAACGAGTGATAACCCGTCTAATTATGGCGGTCCGGCCTGGTACCTAGTCTCGAAGGAACTTCATTATGGTAGCGCCGGAAACCACCAGGCGAAAAATATTCTCTGCGGAGCTATAAATCAAAATGGTGGGATTTGTTTCCGCGGGAATTTCATTGAGAGGATGTGTTATTTTCACACCTTGAAGACCCGGGTCTAGGCTGGGTAAATAGAAATGAAACATCGCGAGTATGGTTAATTAAAACATAACACGAAACGTTGTAATTATCCAGAAGGGTTTTTTTCTTGGGTCTAACACATATAGCACCAAGCTAATCAAATAGATTTATTTTATTTTAGTTTGGAATGGCTTTGTGCACTCGCAGCTACTTCGCTTAATTTGATTATTTCATTTTGATGTCTTTTCATTCTTCTTTTGTTGAAAAGTGTCAAACGAGCAACATTTTGGTAAAATACACAAGGTCTTCGACAGAGACGTCAAAAAGAAAACAAAATAAACGGACAAATCGATTGGTTTGGTCAAGGTATTGAATATGTCTCGATGAATAAACTGACAGAGCATCTCTGGCTATTTATCGGAAGCTATATACATGTAGATAACTCAACACATTTTTAGAATACATAATGCGCGCGTCCATCGTAAAGCAAACATCTTCTGAATTTTGGAATGTGTTTTCTTGACATTCTCTTTGTATAATTTATTATTATTAATGCGTTAGAAAAATAGAGTTAAGTTCACCGCAAGGCAGAACGATAAAAAAAAAATTGGCAGAGGGAGAGAACAACATGAATACACAAATAACAAGTAGAAAAAATAACAACTAAGTAAAGACTTTAACAATAAGTTTTAAAGTATCTTCTGAAAAATACAACAAGATATGGTCCACTATTAATATTCACATGTCCGTTCTATCCACATGTCAGTTTCCCGCAGTTATCTTTCCTGAATTGAATCGGGGTAGATCTCTGCAGACACAGCTTGAGTTACCAAGGTGTTCGGTAATTGAAATTTTTATTTAGTTTTTTATTTCAAAAAGTAAACTCTGTTTTACAAATGTTTTAGAAATATGAGATGTCAGATATGAATTCAAATAAGAAATAAAAAAATTAGATGAACACATTTCCGAACGTTGCACCGCTTCAATTTGCGTCATCTTTGGGATATCACTTGACTATACCATGGTCACGCGATTTATATGCCTACAATGATAATGTATTATTGAACCGAAGTAACTATAGTACCGGCCGAAATTGACAGTGACGTGGGCTAATGTTTACTACTTGACAACCAATCAACTCTGTTCGTATTTGTAACGGTGCAAATCAGACGAATTGATTGGTTTGCAACAGTAAACATCAGCCTACATCACTGTCATTTTCGGCTGGGACTATTGTAACCTTGCGCTCATTATTGTCAATATTGCAGACGATTACGTTTGTTTATAAATATTCATAGCGCACGGTCACTTCGGTTTAACAATAAGGCATTATCGCTGTGTGTTTCTTTACAAACACGTTGTATATTTAAATTCACGGTGGATAATCCACGTGACTTTTGGGAAGCGTTAACACCGAAAAAATCGTCCGCTTCAAGGTATGTTTTGTTTAATTTCTCAGCGTATACTCTGTTGATTTTGACGAGATAAAGTGCACGAAACGCGCATTTGAGAGGGCTATTCCCGTTTGTAACTCACTCTGCTCCGAATCCCGTGGTTTCTCCAAACATTCAAGCGAAAGTTTTTTTCGGTGAATGTGAACGCTTCCCACTTTCGTTTTGCACTTACAAAAACTTTGGCTCGAATGTTTGAAGAAACTACTGAATTTGGAGCAGAGTGAGTTAGAGACGGGAATTACCCTCTCAAAGGCGCATTCCGTGCACTTTATCTCATCAAAATCAATAGGGTATAAGCTGAGAAATTAAACAAAACATACCTTGAAGCGGACGATTTTTTCGGTGTTAACGCTTCCCAAAAGTCACGTGGGTTACTCACCATGTAAATTGTCATTTCATTAATCTAAGCCATTTAAAATAGGGTAATTCTGTAAGTCATAGCATTTCACATATCAAGAGAAAAAAAAATCCAGCATTTTTCCTTTTCTAGAAATGTTTTCACTATTTCACTTTAAGCTTCCTCAACTGTAGCCTATATGTCACAGACAAAATTTCATTTGCAAATATGGTTTTATTTACAGTTTATTGTTTTGTACGTTGAAACGTTTGTGATTTTTTCCATTTCTACGCATTGTCCTGGAGACTTGAGCAAAATCCCAATTTCTAAAGCTTTAGGTACCAATACCAAGGAAAGTAAGGAAAACCAACTGTATTCACAAAGTTATCGTAATAGTCTATGTCGCAGACAAATTTTATTGACAACAAAATGGTTTTATTTGCAGAAGACAAGTTTATGTTGTTTTGTGTTAAATTGTGTTTTACGATATACCTACCATTTTAAAGGTCACAACGGTCCTGAAAATTCTCGAGTTTTTTTCTGGCTACAGTAATATATCACCAAACCACAGGAGATTTATGTGAGTAGGGCTCCAGAAAAGGCCAACCAGTACCATGCTGAAGACTACAACAGTCCTGAACATTCTTGATTTTTTTCCTTTGCTACCGTTATATATCACCAAATCACCCAGTCCATTAGATGATTTGTATGATCTAAGATCTCGAAAACGAGCAATGATCTGGTTCCAGATCAGTCTGCGCCTTCGAAAGACCAGGATCCATGCTGCTGTTCTCTAATATCTTTTTCATAACATGTGTTTGAGGGTATACATTTTAAATGTCACTATTTAAATACGCGACGATTCTTGAGTTTATTTCAGTTATATTTATATATCAAGAAAACCACTGGAGAATTAATATGCGACAAGTCACCAGAAAAATGATATCCCGAAATTTGAGATGTCGGAATAGCGACAAGTTTAGATCAAACACAGACACAGACACGGTGTATAATCACGTGACTTAGAATTTCCGATAATCTTCAATAACTTTGTCCATATGCTTGACCAATTTGAATTTGGATTGAAGCAGATAATGTGGAAAAATGTAAGGAATATACGTAGTATATTTTTCAAAAAATCAACTGATGAAAAAATTATTGAAGATAAACCAAAATTTTGGTTTTTCTTCAATAACTTTTTCTATCAGTTGATTTTTTCACGTCCATCTAATGCGTGACGTCTGTCTACATTCTCTGCTTCAAACCAAATTCAAATCGGTCCCGTATTAACAAAGTTATTGGAGTTATTCGGTAATTATTGCATTACTTGATTATCCACCGTGACAGAGCTACAGATAGGAGGGAGTGAATGTCTTTCAGAGTACAATATATGCACTTCACATATTGTTCATCAAATCCTTTGTTGTGGGTACTCATTGGAATCTTGTCACGGAGACGATTCAAATGCGTAACCACAATATAGGATTTGAATTTTAAAAGAAATTAAAATACTTTCACCCTCTTTAATCTTTTGCTCGGCAAAACTCCCCGAGACACAAAACTATATACATTTACAATTGCGTAGCTGCTACAGAGGACAAAATGGATGCTGCTCAAGACATGATCTGTGCACAAAATATACATTGTAGTTGAAACTCGTTGTGGGGAAGTCGTAGGGAAAGTCATATAACCTGGAGGTATCCGATGGTCGACATGTCCCATTTATTACCACTTTTGAATCAAACGATTTTTAATCACTTTTATTGCCCAATAAGAACGTTCATAATTGAAATGTAGAAGGAAAAGGGGGAAATTCTCGATACAAGCAATTTCTTTCCTTATCGTACTATATTTCAATTGCAGTATATGTTTCTTACTTGAAATGGCAGGTGTTTGCAAATTACCTCTGGTTTATTTATTTATTCATTCCCACTTTCGATGACCAATTTTTACATGACATGACCAATATTTGGGGAAGACATGCCGTGTGCCTTTTGTGTACGATTTCGAGGCCATGTGGCGACGAAATTTGGGGGCGGGAAACTCCTCCTTGAAATGAATTACGAAGACGCTAATTATAAACTATGACAATGGCGGCGCTCTGTGAACATTTTCTAATGACAAAGACAGGTCCTCGGCGAGGGATAGCGAATGAAGCTGAGAAAAATAGACGAGTGATTGAAACACCGAGAAGAAGTATTTATTATCACGTTTGTGACAATTGGTTGTTTTAACCTTTTCCCAAACAAGGCCTCCTTTTGATGGCATATACGGAAAATATGCTCCCTCCCCCAAAAATCTTTGAAAGAAAATTACAGCAAAATGCTGATAAACATCTTTTTCTTTTTTCTCCTTTTTCTTTTCTTCCCTTTTTCTGTAAATTACAAATTCGTCTCTTTTGTTGACACCATTTTTGTCTACCTTTCCCATTAGAGTCCTGTCTATGTATTAACATGATAATAATTTGGGAAAGGGTTTGGACAAAAACAACGGAAATTTCAGAGATGATTAGATTTGTTTACAATAATTTTTGGGTGTTATCCCAGCCATATTTATTAAAGCATTAAGAATGTCGAACATTGTTTTTTCTTGTTTTTTTTTCATCTCAATTTCCCTTCACGAATTTAAGGCAGACTATCCGTTAAATAGATTCTCACAACGTCGGTACTTATAGGATGATTGATTGATTGTGGTTTAACGTCTCTTTTAACTGCTATGGTCATATCACGGCGACTGGAGCACCTAACCTTGGATTCCTGTCATTTCTTATAGCAATACTATCACAACATCCTCACCGAGCCCCCAGCTACTTGCACACATTGATTAATGATTATCAAACCATTGGTTGGAGTTTGGTATTTCAATCCATTTATAGGACTTCAAGGTATGGTGTCTTTATTACAAATCACCGTCCTTGTATCTATTGTTTCTTGTTCCCCTTTCAAACGTGTTTCCTGTATTCCCACAATGTAACCTTCAAAACATTGTCATATATTTAACCTCAGCGATTCAATTCAATATTGATAATAAATGTATGTAATTGTATGCAAAAAATGATTATTTTCGTTGACGAGCAATTAAACACCATTTATTTTCTTTTTCATTAAAACCTGGCCAATTTGCGTAGGAACAATTTACTTAATGAATTCCGCCTTTATGCAAGATTTGTATCAAATATTTGCTATTACTCAAGCCATTTGATGTTATTTTTTGTATCTCAAAAATAGAATAGGAAACATTCAAATGAAACATTTTAATCCTTTTTGTAATAATTATTTCAATTTCAAGTTTCATATAGCTAATTTCAAGAACAAAAAGAACAACAATTTATTTTTGTTTACATTTTACTAAAAATGTTGACGGAGAGCTAGGGACAAGGGGTCAATTGGGTACATTGAACCAATATGCGATCGCTACAGTAACTTCCCCTCCTTTGAACAATAAGCACATCATAACGTAATATTCATAAAGTAATTTCTGAAAAATATTACAAGATCTAGCCTAGTATCAATACCCGTTTGTCTGCCATCTGCATATTTCCTCTTAAGGATGCAGTGTTCTAATCGAGCAATATTTTGGAAGGGAACCAATAATTCTGAGTCAAGTGATTATCCACTTTGTTGAAGGCAGGTACATGTACCAATAATAATTGAGCCAGGATCTGGAAAAACTACAAAAAACTATGCCAAATCTGTTGGAGAACAGCATGGTTCCTGATCAGACTGCATGTATATGCAGGCTGATCTGGATCCATGTTGTTCTCAAATGCCTTAAAGGACCTTTTTCCAGATCCTGGCTCTATTATAAAATTTTGGGACCACCACCACCATGTCCAGTCCATCACCATCGCCACCATTAGAAAATACTCATCATTCGTGTTCGACCTACTTTCTGGGCCAATGAAATTGGAGTACATTTTAAAACTTCGCCGCTAGATTTCGCATAAATGAGACTGCTGGCTAGATTATGTGACCTCTATACATAGCCACGCCCCCGTCTCCCATGAACCACTAGTGATAGAATCTGAATTAAATAGTAGATTCTACGCGATAAAAAAATCCAACGCGCTCCGCGCACTTGAATGTTTATTTCGCGTAGAATCTACTGTACAGCCTTTATCTAATACATAGATATGAATCATCTATGTGAGAGAGCAGCTGGAGGCTCGGTTTGGGTATTTTGGTAGTGCGGTTGAAAGAAATACCAGGAACCCACCGTTAGGTGCTCAAACCACCGCAATATGACCATAGCAGCCGAAAGAGGGGTTAAACCCAAATCAATCAATTAACCATCAGGATTTAACAGGTAAACAATGAAAAAAGAAATTGGATAAAATCACACAAACATCCTTTCTCGATGACGAGGCAGGTGACATTTGACAAATACAATGCATTGTTATAACAATATTTGTAACAAAAGATCAAAAGGCCATTTTGCGTACAAGAGGTATCAGATATGAATAGATACGAGCAAATTGTCACAATGTTTGCAGTTCATTCTACATCCATAAAGAGGTTATATAGCGACAGACGACCAGACTCTCATTTATATGTCCATATTACAATAATGGCTTAACCATTTTCCAAACAAGACCTGGTTTTGACGTCCCTAAAAGAAAGTACTTGGGAAAACATTGAGATAAAAGAAGAAACTGCTGATAACCAGCAGTTTCTCCTTTTGTCTCAATATTTTCTATGCCATATTTTACACAAATTCTATCTTTGATAACAGCCATTTTGTCATTTTTGGCACTTTTTTAAGTGGATCACCCTAAAGTTTTTCCGTTTGGGAAAGGGTTAAGGTAGTACATCCCTAATGAGAATCGCGCGACGTCGGAATTATCCGGGCGATAACGCTCCACCGTCGAATGTTTACGAAGTCGTCCGAATAATTCCAACGTCGTGGGAATCTCATACGGGGTTGTCTACCTTAAAATGTATACATATGACACCCCAATAATAAAGAAGTAGAAAATGGCAAGCTTTTCTTGTCGAAAGCATGTGTTATAATTCAGTCACGATATTATGGCACATGTTTACAAGTGTTGTAAACAAAGGATAAAGCTTTTCAAAAAATCTACACAATTTTGCATGCGATGGTTTGAATCTTGCAGGTGCCAGACACCTGCAAAATTCGAACCACCACATGCAAAATTACAGTACTTCGGAGTTCATTTGTGTGCTTTTTAAATTCGATTAGGTTTAGGTCTTGATAAATGACCTGACAGAGCATCTCTAGCTATTAGCTAGAGATGCTCTGCCAGGTCATTTATCGGGACCTATAAATGTTGTAAATATGTGGCATAACATCAAACCGGACTTTTAAAGATGTAGGCATATATCCCGGGTGACATTTTATTTCATGCCGCGTGATGTTTGTTTGGATAATGTTCTGATGTTTTCTATCAATAGATCAAAAGAGCACCTGCCTTGTAATGGAAACAGTAGTTTTAATATCGTGTGTAAAAAGGATACATTATTTGCAGTACTTCCCACCCATTTGATGGGGATGGCCCTTTTACAGGCCTATTATCACACATAGGAACTATTTTAACCCTTTCCCAAACGAATAAATAATGTGCCGTTCCGAATTTAATGTAACATGAAAAACAAAATTTATGTGAATTAATATTTGAAAATATCGTGTTATAGAATTAAAAAGATTGAAGGAAGATGTGATAATTACGGTTCTCAGCATTCTCCTTTTTTATTAAACGATTTGCAGAGTAAGTTATGATTTATACATACAAATGATGCCTTGTTTGGGAAAGGGTTAAAACGTGAGGACTGGCGTATTTATATAAGCAATTGCTTTTAGATAGATACACGATTTGTAAACTTACAATTTATAAAAAAAATCATCCGCAAACATTTAGAAATCGAAGTGCTTGAAAACTGACTTGCATCTAAAAGCTATCCTTTAGATGCTTTTGGGTCAACACATGGCTACTTTCCTTCGAAAAGTCTCGTAACTACAGTTTAAAACAAGCTACAGTTACGAGGCTTTTGAAAGAAAACGACGCCATGTATTCTTCCTAACGTTAGACAGAAATCCGTTGTCGCTTATCATTCGTATTCGTGGGATGAGCTGGTGATTCGGATCAGATGCAGTGTAACAAGAAACTGGTAGGGCCTAAATGAGTATCCGGGTACTCGCGGGTATGGTTATAAACTGTCAGTGCATGGGTACAAATTAATTAAACGTTACCTGATGAATACGAGTAAATATGGCTTTCAGATTTAACATATCAAGACAAGTCCATTTAAAGTCTTTCAAACCAAATGCGTCTAGAAATGAACAAAAGACGTATCGTCTGAAATGGTCATGAGATATTGGCACAAATTCATCCACTTATCAAATTATCACTGCTATTTAACAAAAACCTGGCAACTGCAGCTTGTTTTAAGCCGCAATTACGAGGTTTTTGTTGAAAAGCGATGTCATCTAGAATGATCCGCTTTGGCCCTTTCCCAACAAGTGGAATCTTAGACTGTTCCAATTCGAAAATTATTGCAGACGATAGGATATACGACGTTAAAATTAAAAATATATGATAGTTAATGCATAAAACATGGAAGTGGATACATTTTCACTACATGTATATGGGATTGGCCTATTTGACTAGTATTTGGTTCCATTAACTCATTACTGCACAGTGACGCTTTTTGACTCCCTGGGAAAACGTTGTGGAAAAAGAAGAAATTGCTTGTGACAAGTAATTTCGTCATTTTTCACAATGTTTTCTTACCCCAAAACAGATTCCTTTTTAAATTTCATCAACTTGAATTCGCCGTCTGCAGCATTTTTCAAATTAGAAGAGTAAAAAACTTAGTCGTTTGGAAAAGGTTCGAATATTACAGAAACCAACATACTGTTCGTGTAGGCGTGCGTGTGACCCATTACCAGTCCGCAGAATTTCAGAATTGTCATAATTCCAAGATGTGTTTTTGTCAATTTCAAGTGAATGAAACTTTACATTTTTTGGCCTTTCTGTGTAAATAAGGATAATTGCTTGTCATAAGCATATTTTTCTATTCCAACAATGATTTCCAAAGCCTATATCTTTGGGAGATGTCAAACAGCAAAATTTTGTTGTAATGGGTTAACTATTAGCAACAACAAAAAACGTCTGTCGTAATGTTTTATTTCAAAAGAATTCGACATCGTCACATACTAAGTTTCGCAATTCTTCAATTAAAATACAATATTTCTAACAAAATAATTATATTAACAACTAAAATTTAAATTGCCCATTTGGAATCGATTAAAGATTATGCTTTGGAAAAAGTTGAGGCAAAAGAAGAAAATGCTGACCATCGGCGTTTTTTCCTCTTGTCTCAATGTTTTCAATAATTATATGTTTGCAAATATAATCTTTGTCAATATCATTTTTTTCCGTAAAAAGCAGATTTCATATTGGATCACTCTCAAATGATGTTATTCGGGAAAGGTTTATGGAACTTAGAAATGTTTTGTATCAGAAATACGACTTCAGTGGTAACTCGACCCAAGCAATATTTTGAGTAAAATTTCAATATGTAGCAAGTGTCAAGCGTGGTAGATTCTATCACACATTTATGTTCGTTTTTTTTTGTTAGCACTCTTTCTTGGAATTTCTGAGCAAACATATCAGGCTAAAGAGGTTCCCGTTAATACACCGAAATGAATATATTGATGTGGATACTCTTTATTTGTAACATTTGTGATTACATTTAGATAAATAAAATCTTTAACAATGTGATTTTTTGTTACCCTTGTTAGGTATCAAATGAACATTACTAGCACTAAAAATCGTAGAAATAGCACATAATGAACGAAGGTCAATTCGACTCTTCCAAAAATAATGCCATATTTTGACAGCCACATCACAAAAAACTTTGAAAATACTGTTGGAAAAGAAGAAACTACTGAAAACATTGCTTTCCTCAATATTATGTTTGCTAGAAATTCCAAAATACATTTTTAGTACCTATATATTACCAGAAAAAACACTGAAGCCAATCTAAAATATTATTTTTCCGACATTTCTGGATGATTTTTTATACTAGGATACCAAGTGCGTGTTTTACATGAACGTTATTTTTTATTTTGAAATTCAATTATTATCTAAAACAAAACTTAACAAAACGTTTCAAACACAACGCTTTTTTTCAAAAGAGAAAACACATTGAAGTTGAAGATCATTGAGAGAAAAGCTGCAGTTACGAATTTTTGTTGTAAAGCAGCAAATATCCTTTTTACAAGTCTATACTAGTATATATTTTGCTTTTCAACAAAAACCTCGTAACTGCAGCTTTAAAAAAGCAGCAGTCACGAGGTTTTTTTTGAAAAGCAGAGACATACTCTCTCATACAAGCTTTCATTCCCACACGACCGCTCTCAGTTCCTAGTAGATACAGTCGCTTTTCAACAAAAATCTCGTAACTACAGCTTCTTTTAAGTTGCAGTTACGAAGTTTTTTTGAAATGCACCGACATACTCTCTCATTTTACAAGCATTCATTTAGTCACGTCCACTGTCGGTTCCCATGCTCTCCTTTGCTGATATATCCTGTGTGTTAACGTTAATACTAGTGGAGGGTTGATGCCACCTTGACGGAGACTCACTCTCCACCGTGCCTCTCTGTATTAGAGACTGATGTTGACTACTTAGAGCCATCAGTTGATAGTTCGAGAGATACCCAGACAGCGATGCCCAGCTGTAGGCTCCAGCATTTCTAAAAGCACTGACTCTTTGCTGTAACTCGGCTCCTCGGTGTATTCCGGACACAAGTTGAGGTAAATACGGCAGTGTTTTACCCGTTATACTAGTCGGCGATTTAATTAGATGCTCATTAGCGTTTAGGACTGAACCAATTAACGGGCGTTTTAAATATTTGTCACTGTCTATAGAATCTCTGCTCAGAGTTAGATCAACTGCTTGACGTTTGTGTTCCGGACTCCCTGATTCATCAGAGCGAGTATTGTCATCAGTTTTCGCGATCAAAACATCGTCACTTGTTTTAGCACTATCGTTACTTAGAGCACTTTCGTTGTCCGTCCCGTGTCTGTCAGTTACATGATCGGGTGCGAGGAGGCTCTCCATATCAAACATACGTTTAGGTCTCTTTGCAGGAGATACAGGACTTCTGTCGGACGAGGGCGAAGCTCGAAGGACCACACCCCTATCATCCGGCGAGGTGACATCCGAGTGACATTGTACTTGTACTTGGTCAGATTCATCATCTTTAGTACAGTCTATCACCTTATCAACATTATCCACCTCCCACGCCATGGGTTGTGGTTGGTGGCTAGTTATGGGTGACGGGGCCGGGCTATCGTCGTCATCGTCATCATCAGGCACCGAAAGACCCATGTGTTTGCGGACACGGCGCTGAGCTCGTCGGCGCCGGAAGTCTCCCTTCTGGAAGTCCTCGGTGTTTGCCGGATGTATGGCCCAGTAGTGACCTTTACCGTTAGCGCTGCGTCCTGCCTTGATAAAGCAATCGTTGAGAGATAAATTGTGTCGGATGCTGTTACGCCAACCTGGACCTCTGTGTGAAATAAAAAAATCTAATTTTAAATGATTGTTAGGTTTTTTAGCATTTAGAATTTTAGCACTTTATTATCATTTAAGTGACCTTGCACAGGTGTAAGAAATTGTGCAATTTTTCGCTGTAGGGATATGTGATACAAATGCCTAAAAATTCAAACAAGATCGCTGACTATCAATTTTTATTTAATTGTTCAATTGATATTAACATGTATTTTCAACATACAAAATATGAATAAATTCTATTTTTGGGAAAAAATTAGGAAACTGGGGCAACCCCCACCCCCTTTAACATAGAAAATACTGAAAAAAAAAAAAAAAAACACAAAAAAAACCCAAAAAACAAAAAACAAAAAAAAAGAAAAAAAAACAAAAACAAAAAAAAAAAACAAAAAAAAAAAACAAAAAAAAAAAAAAAAAAAAAAAACAAAAAAACCCAGGCTACATTTGTATCCCACTTCCAGACGATAAAACTGTTCAAATTCAAAGTTCTGCAGACGATATTATAAAATGAATGATATTTGGATTTCGTTTGATTTCTAAGTTTAAATTATTTTTGAAATTCTTCATTTTGGACGATCTTTTAAAAAAAGCTTCTTCTTGGTCGAAAAAAAAGTTTCATTGACTGCAAGGAGGTCTTTATTATATATTTTTAGCATATTGAATCATATTTTGGGCTAAACCTTTATTATTCAATATTTATTATACGATATTAACAAAATGTCTTCAATTGAAAAGTTGTCATATAGTAATGATAATGCTATTCATACTGTCAAACATCATACATGATGATAATAGAGAAAATTATCGTTAATAGTCCTTTAACAAGATAAAAATAGAGCGTAAAAATCATGAGCGATCCAGAATTCTTCCTGTGCTACCATACTAATAATTTTAATATTTTAAAATGTAACAAAAATAAAAAAGTATGATGGGATATGTCATTTTCAAGAAAATACTAAATTTCATTGATAGAATATAATTCATGAATTTTGACAGTATTTGACGATTCAAATGACTATCTCCAACACAGGGTTTGACTAACAATTAATAAAATATTGCATTTTAAACAGCCATTCCCCCCTTTTATCTATATCTTTATTTAAAACGTTGTCCCCTTTTAGACTTACCTTGTCCTAAAGTAACTATAATTGTCCAAGATCCATTGGTAGATATCACTCAAAACCAGCTTCTTTTCTCTAGAACTTAGAATCGCCATGGCAATAAGACCTGAAAATACACGGAGAATAAAAGTTTTAAATATTTTTTGAAAAATCAAAGTTGAAAGGTGATTCCGGCGTAAAAGAAGATTACCCATTACCAGACGATAAAATTTGAGACTGGTCCAAATTCAAAGAATTTGCAGATGACAATTTCAAGTGATTTTCTTTTTTTTGTCTTATAAGGTAGAAAACATTGTGGAAAACGACATCGTTTTCCATAGCCTTTATCTTGTGTGGCGTCAAAAAACGTCATTATATGGGAATGCGTGCAATTTGTATGACCGATTCCCATATGATGGCGCTTTTAGACGACTCGAAAGAAATGAAATTGAAATTTTCGCAAATTATGGTAGGCATCTACAGAAAATATTGAGGCAAAAGGAGTATATGCAGGTTGACAGGTTTTGCTTCAACGTTTTTCCAAATATATCTACCAGGAATGTCAAAATCAAGTATTGTTTGGGAAACGCTAGAACAATGATGGTTTTGTGTCTCACATGATATAAAAACATCAAGGGAAAACCTCGCAGCGTGTTTTTGCCAAGGGAATGTCGTAAACATATTAGGAAGATGGAACAATTCATTATCTAGTCTTTTTTGTTAACCCATTACCAGACGGCAAATTTTTAGGCATGTCCAAATTCAAAGATGTTGCAAACGACAATTCTAAGTGTAGAAATTTTTACATTTTCTTGCCTTTTTAGGTAGAAAACGTTGTAGGAAATGAAGAAATTGCTCGTCACAAGCAGTTTCTTCATTTCATACATTTTTTCCAAAGTCTTTATCTTTTGGGTAGTCAAAACACCAAGGGAAAATTCAGCGTGTGTTTTTTTTAACCCATTACGACAATTTATTTAGACTTGTCCAAATTCAAAGATGTTGCAGACGACAATTCTATGTGAAGAAATTTTACATTTCATTTGTCTTTTTATGAAGAAAAATATTGTAGAAAATGAAGAAATTGCTTGTCACAAGCAATTTCTTCATTTTCCACATTTTTTTCCCGAAGCCTTTATCTTTTGGGGAGTCAAACACCAAGGGAAAATCCAGCGCGTGTTTTTTCCTGGGGAATGTAGTAAACATATTAGGGAGATGGGACAATGCATTATCTAGTCTTTTTTGTAAACCTATTACCAAACGTCAAATTTTTAGACTTGTCCAATTTCAAAGACGTTGCAGACGACAATTCTTAGTGTAGAAACTTTACATTTTTTGTCTTTTAATGCAGAAAAACATTGTGAGAAATGAAGAAATTGCTTGTCACAAGCAATTTCTTCATTTACCACATTTTTTCCAAAACCTTTATCTTCTGTGGAGTCAAAACCAAGGGAAAATCCAGAAGCGTGTTTTTCCTGGGGAATTTCTCTTAAACATATTTCAAATTTTAGACTTGTCCAAATTCAAAGATGTTGCAGACGACATTTCTAAGTGTAGAAATTTTACATTTTCTGCCTTTTTTATGTACAAAAACATGTCGGTTTATCTTTTAAGGAGTCAAAACACAAAGGAAAAATCCAGCGTGTGTGTTTTTTTCCTGGGGAATGTCGTAAACATATTAGGAAGATGGGACAATTCATTATCTAGTCTTGTTTGTTAATTGTTTAGAAGAAAAACAAACTCTAGAGGTGTGAAGCACCTAATCCATTTTAGTTTAAATTGGCAAATTCGCGTCAGAACCTTTTTCCGAAACAGACACAAATGTAAACAGGGCGCATTTGGAATTTGGTTGCAGATGTCAAAATGAATATCTATTACAAAGATCAGAAATTTAGTAAAAAGTTGAAGTACAAAGAATAAATGATTGGGGTAAAGGAAGAAAATGATTGTTATCAGCATCTTATTCATTTTTCTCAACATTTTCCTTAACCATCTTCTTTGTGGACATTAAAATAATGAATTGGTTTGGCAAGGGTTGAAAAGCATGACTTTGTGTGATAATGGTGTAATGCTTTAGTTTTTCGATGTTTCGAAAAAATGAGGAAATAGGATATAGAGACGCATTTGGTAAACGATGGATAATTCATAGTCATTTAAATATTTTTCCATTCCTCGTGAGATTTCCATGTGGACTTTTCTAATCGGACATTTGGACTTAAAGGGCCCCATGCTAGGTATACATGTATCAGTGAAAATAACGACATAGGGGCTATCAGAATTGACACATTGTTTTAAAGTACATTGCATTATTTAGGGCCAAAAAGGAAGCAATATTAGCTCTGGTACAAAGTTTTCACTTTCTTTCATTTATCTTTCTATAAATCATCAATTTATGTTACTATAAATTGAAAGTGCGAGCAGGTAAAGTTTGATACCGACTTAATTTAGGAGGATGAAATGAACTTCATTCTGGATGTGGAAAATCTTTCAAACATGACACAATGAAAAAGGAATTGAGTACCAAACAAAATGTTGTTGGTCGTCCATACCTTTTTTATCATTTGATGTTAAAGGGACATAACATTCCAATTTCATCTTTTAAAAAATGTCTTGATACAAAGATTGGTTATTCTTATGTGTATAAATGCTATCATTTTTTTGAAGTTGTTATTTATAAGCGAAAGACACGCCTTTAAAGTTAAGACAGAAATGGCAAATTACATATAAATCCGAACTGTTGTGGACAACAATTTGATTAATTCTAACACAAAAATATATATTTCTCGTAAACGGCGCAACATTTTGGCTTGGAAATTTAAGAATTTTCCTAAGGAAATATGCTCTTTCAGATAAAAATATTAGTAAAATTTATGAAAAAATATATGAAAGTTACTTTAAATGTCAATCACATCCAGTAATTCCCTGGCACGTTTACATCTTCTCTGCCTGAAATCGTTTTCAAATCGGTCAACGAATTAAGAGATTTACTGACTATTTTTTGCAATTGTTGTTGTGGTGCAAGAAACCGCGCCGTGAATACAGCCAATTGTTTATGTACATCGAAACGTACATCGAAACCAGAAAGTTGATAGACGATAATTTCTTTGAATCGTGCGTAATTTTTCCAACGTAAGTTTTATTAGCAACTTTTGACAAAACAACGATAAACAGACTCTGCAGTCATCGCGCATTGATCCCTTTTAACCCTTTCCAGAGCGATAAAAGAAAAAATAATTATGATCCAAATTCACCTTCAACCAAATACATCTCACAAATGTCACCAAAATTTTGTTTTATTTCCAAGAAAACATTCGCAGCTCTTTTGTCTACACTCTAATCAAGAACAAGTTTATGCTTTAACTCTTTGACGCTTATATGTCCCTATAAGTGACCTGGCGGAGCATCTTTAGCTAAAGACTAGAGATACTCTGTCATGTCAATTATCGGGACCTATACTTTACGTCGAAATCTACGTTGATTCGTGATATTTCCAACGTAAGTCTTATTAACATTTTTTAAACAAAACAACGATAAACTGGCTTGACATTAAGACTATGTCGTCATTGTTCTCATCCTTATGAAACTGCTTATTTGTACTTCCGATTTTTGTTTGCGAGATGGGTCACAAGAAAAGTCGAACTTTTGTAAAAGGGAAACGATAACCACTCACCGAAACAATATTTTGTTGATTTTTTTCTTGCCAGGAAAGCATTGAAACAAAAGAAGGAAATATTGTAACCCAGCATTTCTTTAGACATTTTCTCTCAGAACATTTTGTGCTATTATTTACACATTTATTTCATTTTGTACAATGAGTTTTGCGTCATCTCTGTTTGACTTTTTGGTATGAATGTTTTCCGCTTATTTTAGTTTGCTCTTTTGGCGACTCCATTTCTTTTCAGCTTTATCTTTCACCAAACAACAAACACGCATAATTGTCAAATTCTAATTAAGTTAAAGTGACATTTCACGATCAATTTTAAATAAATTTTACTTTTATTCTATCTGAAAGAGCATCTTTTCTTATGAAAATTCTGAAAATTTCAAGTCAAAATATTGAACCGTTTACGAGAAATATACATTTTTGTGATAAAATTAAACAAATTGTTGTGGACAACAGTTCAGATTTATATAGAATGTCATTTCTGTCTCAACTTCAAAGGCATATTTTTCGCTTATAAATAACAATTTCAAAAAACTGATAACATTTCTACGCATAAGAATAATCAATCTTTGCACCAAGACATGCTTTTAAAAAATAAAATATATGTGAAATGTCACTTTAGGTTGTAAAAATTAAGAAAACGAAAATTCTATTGTTCAATTCATTGAGTCAAACAACATAGCATAAATAGATAAATCATTAAGATGAATCGATGCTGGCTTTAAGAATTTACATTTCATTATTGACGCAATCATTCCTTATTCGGAATGGATTAAGTGTAATTTTTATTTAATTTTTGACGTAAAATTCATTTTCGGCTTCCGTGGCAATCACGTAAGTCATTAACGGGATCTCCTCTGATGACGTTAATCTTTTTAGCAATATTAACAAACGTGGTCGTGTACTCGTATCATACTATAATTTGAGCATTGTTTGTCCGTTTGTCTGTTTGTCCGTTTGTTCCCCTACTCCTCCCAGGTCCTTGGGCCGATCTTCACCAAACTTGGAGGGAAGGTGGAGGGCGGCCCCGGGTATTAGCTTGAGGGGTTCATTTTTTGAAAGGTCAATGTCATCGAGGTCAAAGGTCAAATTTATGTTTTTACGGGTTACGGGTATCGTTTTTACGGGTTACGGGACGGGATTGCTTACGGGTTACGGGACGGGATTAGGTGGAGGGCAGCCCCGGATAGGTCAAGATCATCGAGGGGTCAAGGTCATCGAGGTCAAAGGTCAAATTTCGAGACGGGTAAAATTGCTAGTCTATTGAAATATCGTTGTTTTTCAACAAATTCCTCCTAGTTGCAGCTTTTTTAAGCTGCATAACTGTTTCATCTGTGACCAGAGTAAAATTGAGCTTTTTTGCTTTGAATGTATTTCTTTTAGATGGTTGCATATCAATATGGGAGAGTATCTCATCCAATCTTCATATCTTCAGTGTAAATGCAAAACCTCGTATGTCGATCGTTGCGATTTTCCAGGTCAAATCTTGTGTGCCCAGTTAAGACAATTTTTGTAGGTTTTGAAGTATTTTTACTGATCAATATTAATGAGACATTATTGGTGAACAATATGTCCAAATTTTAAGTAAATCCTTTCAGTTTGGGAAAAGTTATTACACTTTTTTCCGTTCTTTTTAAAAATTTTAAAAAACGAGATACGAGGTCAAATGCATTTACAACGACGATATGATATTTTTCCTCGCCACACGTCCTTACAATGTTAAGATATCGCGACTATGTCTGTAAACTTGAGAAACTTTATGGATGCCACCCTTTTGTGATACAAGACTACATTTGTTCTAAATATGGCCATTATCAGAATAATTTTTGAAAAAAAAAAAAATAATTAAGAATTCCTTTAATTTTATCCGATTCGTATTATTGTATCATAAGCTTCTCGAGCGCAAGTTCATCTTATTAATGGTATTCAATCACATGTAGCCTACCTCTGGCGCCGCAATATATAAACACATAAAATTAAAGACAATTCTCAACCAAATTATTCAATATGTAAAATTATCCGAGCTGCGTAGATCTACCGTATTTGCCCCTTTTTGATATCATATTTTTGTGTATTATATTTTCTTTCTTAAAGGGACCCATGCTAGGTCATGGAAGATAAAAACAGGTAGAAGATATATTTAACCCATTCCCACAAATTAACTCCTTTTGACTCCCATAAAGAAAAAAGGCTTTGAAAAACATTGTGGAAAATAAAGAAATTGCTTGTGACAAGCAATTTCTGCATTTCCCACAATATTTTCTTTCACAGAAGACCAATATTTGCTATATTTTATTCGCTTAAAATTGTCGTCTGCAACATCTTGCTATTTGGACCAGCCTAAAAAATTGTCATTTGGAAAAGGCTTAAGACATGTTGTGTGGATTGGTTAACCTGTGAGGGTAAATCATTTCTGCCTATGAAAAATTCGAATGATGGTCATTTACTCCTTACAAATCAAGTCTGTTTCTGGTTTAACTAATCCACACTTTCTATTTGTAAATGGGAAACTGGACCTTGTTAGACAGTTAAATATTTGGTACCAGCGTTAAAATGTCTTCTTTTTGGCCTTAGATAATGCAATATACCACACAGAGATGCAAACTCTGACTCACACCATGTTGTACTGACCCCTGAAATATCGAGCATTGGCCCCTTTAACCCTTTCCCAAACGGCAAAATTTTAGGGTTATCCACTTCAAAAAGTGCCACAAATGACAAAATGGGTGTTATTAAAGATAAAATTTCTGTAAAATATCATGGCATAGAAAATATTGATACAAAAGGAGAAACTGCTGGTTATCAGCAGTTTCTTCTTTTGTTTCAATGTTTTCCCAGGCCATTTCGATTAGGGACGTCAAAACCGGGTCTTGTTTGGAAATGGGTTAAAGGGACGTAATATTCCAATTTCTTTCTTTAAAAGTATGTATGTCTTGATGCAAAGAATTGTTTTTCTAATGCGTGTAAATGTTATCAGTTTTTAGCTCCACTGGCCTTTCAGGCCAGCGGGCTATTGTCATGGCGGTGTGTCCGTCGTGCGTCCGTCCGTCCGTCCGTCCGTCCGTGCGTCCGTAAACTTTTTCTTAAAAAATCTTCTTCTCAGAAACTACTGGATGGATTTCAATTAAACTTCACAGGAATGATCCTTGGGTGACCCTCTCTCAGATTCCTCGAAATAATTCAGATTGAACAAGAAAGTCTGGAGTTATCTGCCCTTGAATATAAAAAAAACTGGTTTTGACTTTATTTTTACTCTTAAATCTACAAATATTAACCAATCAAGACAAAACTTGGACAGAATATATATAAGCATGATATCCTGCCTGGGTATAATTTTCAGCTTGATCGGAATTTTACATCATGAGTTATGTGCCCTTGAATTTGACAAAATTGCCATAATAGTTAACCAATCAAGATGATATTTGGACAGAATCTTGTTGACAACAAGATCTTGCTTTTGTGTAATTTTCAGGATGATTGCATTGCTACAATCTGAGTTATGTGCCCTAGAAATTGACAAAATTTCAGTTTTTGACACTTTTTCCACTTTTGTGGCCACATATATAGAATAATACTGACGAAATTGGGACAGACCACAAGATCTTGCTCAAGTTTAATATTTAGCTTGATTATTGTGGTGTTCAAGACAAAGTATCAAGTCAAAATCATAGTTTTAGATCAGAATGTCTCTTTATTTTCATTACCACCATTTTATAGGCACAATCGCAACTTCTTGAACTAATTATCATAAAGAAAAACAACTCTTACTGAACTTTAAATTGCTCATATCAAAAGTTACTTCCCTTAGTCTACCACAATTATTTACTCACATACTGACTCATGTGCCCTTGAATATGGCATAATGACAGTTTTCAACTTTATGATCACTCTAAAAATCCCCAAAATATTGGTCAATCATTTACCTTCTTTTCGCTTTGACCACATGATTGCTTCTTTTTACTTTGTCTCTGCTCTAAGAATCACAAGAATTTAAAAATATATCAGTTTAAGCATTTAGATAAATTTGTCAATTTTTTTTTTAGTAAACCACAAGAAATTCAGGCCTGTGGAGCGACTCAAGACCTTCAGGTCTTTCTAGTTTGAAGTTGTTTATAAGCTAAAAAGCGAAATATACGCCTTTAAAGTTGAGACAGAAATGACACATTCCATATAAATCTGAACTGCTGTCGATATCAATTTGTTCAATTTTAGCACAAAAATATATATTTCTCGTGGACGGCGCAATATTTTCGCTTGAAATTTTCTGATTTTTCACCGGAAAATATGCTCTGTCGGAAAATATGCTCTGTCAGATAAAAACAAAAGGAAGATTATGAAACAATATCTGTGAAATGTCACTTTAAGGTTCCGGAATCATAATGGCTACAATTGGTAAAAACGCTTCTAGCAGATAGATCTCTTTCAAAGTTGGTTATCATGCAGACAGTGATAATTTGAAATATTTTGAATGCAAGGGGTGATAACTCACTTTGTATTTGCATTGGTGTCTATCAGAAAATAATTATATTTGTCAATATTTTCAAAATATTGAACCGATTGAAAAGTTGAATTGTTATTTGGCTCCCTAATATATTCAATAAAATAGCATGCTTACCGTCAACATTTTGTGAAAAATGATTCTTTGGCTTTTCAGTTGCAGATAATCAACTAAAATTGAAACTACATGCATAAGGGGATTGTAAGGGGAGACGATTTATTATTTTCAAGTCAAAAACATTTACTGATTATTTTACATTGACATGACATCAAACATATCAATTGGACTTTTCTCATATAGGCCAGTCACTTTAGCATTTAGGGTACCACTAATTCTAACAGAAATAATTTTGTAACTGAACGAAAGTCTTTTATATCATGATCAACATATCAAAAGTCCTCAGAGCAAATCTGGGGGGAAATGGTGTTAAATCACGCTAAAAGATGCCTTGATATGATCGTAATACATTGGTCCATCCTAACCACCATACATTTTCTCGAGTACCACGTGCTTCTCTTACACTATACTTTTCACATATCATTTTTGAATTTTATATGAAAATTGAAAATGTATTCATTATAAATAAAAATTTAAAATGATAAATATAACGAATAAGTAAAAATAATTTCGCTTTAAAATAAAATTATCTGCGATCGACTTTTAAAAGTACGGAAGCTCAATGTGACTATAATATTATTACATCTGTCAGATATAGATTATTCAAATCGGAATTACACAATTTGCGAGTAAATCATCCTTTACTCGCCCCCAACCACTTGGTTTGAAGTCCACACATGCTTTTTGTTATTATACGCCCGAAGGGTCGTATTATGTTATGGCCCGGTCGTCTGTCTGTCCGTCTGTCCGTCCGTCCGCCCGTTAGCAATTTCTTGTGCGCGCAACCTCTCCTACACTTTTGATCGGAATTTGATCAAACTTGCCATAATGAATCTCCATTGTGTCTAGTTGTGCACACCGTTTACGGAATTCAGATAACTCTTTTCGTTCTTGAATTATCTTCCCTTAAATAAAAAAATGCTCATTTTATTGTGTGCGCATTGTGTGCGCAACTCCTCCTACAGTTTTGATCAGAATTTTATCAAACTAGCCACAATGAATTTCCATGGTGTCTAGTTGTACACTCCGCTTACGGAATTTAGATAACTGTTTTCGTTTTTGAATAATCTGCCCTTGAATTTAAGGAAAAATGCCCATTTTCTCAAAAATGCCCATTTTCTCGTGTGCGCAACTCCTACAGATTCAAACCGAATTCAATCAAACTAGCCACAACGAATTTCCATGGTGTCAAGTTATACACACTGCTTACAGAATATAGATTACTGTTTTCATTTCTGAATTATCTGCCCTTGAATGTAAGGAAAAAATGCAAATGTCCTTAAAAATGCCCATTTTTTTCGTGTCGCAATTCCTACAGTTTCGACCAGAATTCGATTAAACTAGCCACAATGAATCTCTATGGTGTCTGGGTGTGGAAGCATAATTTGGATAACTTCTCATGTTTGAATTATCTGCCCTTGAATTGAAAAGAATGGCCAATTTTACTGACAAGCCCCTCTCGGGCGTATATGCGCCGCTCTGCGAAGCTCTTGTCAAATATCGAGGTAAAGGACGAAAATTATTATAATGGATATCTTCACATTTTCTCTCGATAATTCCTTATTTCATTGTGCGTTTTATTCTTTCGGTTACTTTGATATATTTTTGCATCTCTTTATCTCGTGTCGGTCTGAAAGGAAGGGTGTCAATAAGGCCGTTTTCGTGACCTAGTCCGAATTTCTTCCTTTCTACTAGTTTGCACTTAACCACTAACATGTTGACCATATGCAAGCAAAGTATCTACTTAAACGAAGCATTGGTTTTGAAAATTCATTAAATCAAAATGAGGGGGGGGGGGGGGGTAACTCACCCGCTATGCCATTAGGTGGTAATCAATTTCAAATGCAGTTTTACTAAACTTTCAAAATTCTAAAACTGGTTATGCATTTATATGCATAACGTTATATACTTGTTGTTGTTTAGCCTATTACATTAAGCGTCCTGTACGAGAGAAAAGTGTGATGATAAGCATGGTTAAGACTTTTTCTGATTTTTAACGGTACTAACTTTACGAAAAATCAACAGATACATAGCCATAATTCGTAAAATTATAATTTTCATAAAGGTTCCCATATCATTTTTTTCGTGTCCTATACCGTCTTTTATATTGTCGACCTTGATCAGACTTTACTGAGGCACAATTCGATCTACATATTCGGTAGTCTGAAAGATTAAAATGGTCGCTTATCCAGATCCGCACCAACACACAAACACTCAAATATATGATTATCTAATAAAGCAGTTTTTGTCTTTGGGGTATAAACAACATCAAATATGCATATAGATATACTATTTTGTCTTGCATAACCTTGAATTGCACATCATTTGAAAACATACAAACGATTTTATTATTAGTAATTAATATTATTATGACTCTAAATCCATTACAAAGTGATATAAATGAATTTTGTGCTAAAATAGACTCGGTTTACCGTTGATTCAAGCCGTAGTTACGAGATTTTATAACAACACCTACGAGATACTATTGTTTGTCTGAAATTACGTCACGGTTAACTGGATAAAAGTATTCCTTATATGCATTATTGGCCGGTGGCTTTCTAGATAGCAAAAATCAATCAGAAATGAAAACCAATCATTGATTTCACGTCTGTGAAGAGAATCGAATCGTAAAATAAACTACAAAAAATGAAATTGATGACAATCAGATTTTTATCCTTTTGTATCAATATTTTCTTTGCTATAATGTACACAAATCCGATCCTTTTGCAAATTGTTTTTGTTGTCTGCAGCAGCTTTAGAATGGTAAGTCTAATATTTACGTTCAGATGTCGGTTTAAATGTATTTGATAAGTTAACCTTAGTAAATGAGTGGGTGGGGTAATTTCACATGCAAACTCATTTTCCATGTCTAATTGAAATAAAGAAAATATCAAAGTCTGTGCTTTTTTACTTTATAAACCCCTAATAGTACGTTATCTATAATATGTTTCATCCGCAATAACATTATTTGGTTTTAAAAGATGGGTTTCTAAGCATACACGGAAAAACATTCTTTTGGCTTGCCTTGTAGGGGTCTCTTCGTTAGATCGATATTTTTCATATTTCCCCTCGAGTAACATTTGAGGACTTTTTTTCTGGAAAGAGTAGATGGTTGTAGATTATAAAAATGTTGGTTTCGTTTCTGTTAGAATTAGTGGTGGGTTGGGCCTATTTTTCGGCTAAAGTGACTGGCCTAATATATATACGGTAACTGACAAATGTTATTAAAAATATCAAGTACCGGTATATTTGTACCATTGCTAACTTATTATTACAGCAATTGTGGTTCAAGAACCTTTAATATGCAACATAAGTTTGCCAGCACATTCATAAGTCGATGATTTAGATGATTGCAGAGTTGTTAAGGTATATTTGCAATCGAACGACTCAAATCAAAGGAGGCAGTTTTCTTTGTATGAACATTTTTCATCATTTTTTTTCGTCTACTTTATTTCTATGATGTAGTTGCTTCAAAATTATTTTGAAATTCAGGTTTTGATTTCTTTTGATTGGGGGACCAGATTTTTGCAACCTCAAAGTTTTATTCAAGACCCCCTAACCGAGGATATGTGAATTTAACATACATGTAACAAATACTAACAAATATGAACAATTGATGGACATGAAACTGGCATGATATATTAAATGATACAAATATTTTGGACAATAGAGTGCTTTTTTCGGCTGTGGATCATAAGATGTGATACCATAAAAATAGTACAATAAAATAGTATGTTTACCGTCCTTTTTGCACTTAGACTATTATTAGACCCAACCAATAAAGAGATAACGGTTGTCAACTCCATCTAAAATGTAGACTAGTTTACAAAAGAGAGAAGCATAATTACCTATATAGCTATGGTTTGGCTTGGGTTCCTCGTGTATGAACCGAGCACGTGGATCTTTGTAGAAGTACGGATGTAAATACGGATTCGTGAGGTGTCCGTGATACGATAGTGGATTTAGGCTTGACATCTGACCCGGGAATGACCGCAGACCGAGCTGGAGTCGCTGTGTATACTCCTGAAGCTGTGCACGCTGAAGTTCGAGACTCAGATGCGGATTGTTTATTGATAAATATGGAGACTGACTGGCGAGTTTCATCCCGAATGGCAACAGCGCCGAGTTACCACTGTTTGTACTACACATCGTCATTGGTGAAGATTGTCCTAGTCGTTAGACTATTGTAGTCGGATTTTTGATTATCCAAGCACGTTTATACGTTTATGAATATGAATCTTTCAATAATCTATTTACACACAGTCATCATTTGTGACTTTTCAAAGTCGTTTTCGTCATTTTAATGTTGTTCAATAATTGTAAGTAAATATCAGTATTATCCAAAATAAGTCACGTGATACAAATGGTACAGTCAACACCACTTCTAAAACACACACTCGCTGATTTCTAACTAGAAATATGCTTCAAAGAATCTCTAAGAGTTCAAACAATTCCAAATTTTGTGTCAGAAATATAAAGTTTCACGGCGGTTATTCGATATTTTACTCTCTATTTTCACAAACTAGCCTTTTTAAAGCGAAAACAAACTACGCAAACGATTCTAAATATTTCTCTAAACCACGTATTTGTTTACCGATCGCTGATTGGTCGGGAGCTTTAACGACACGCCATTTCTGGCAGTCTTTTACCAATAATGGCCAATAATGCTGGAACCCATGCTGCGAAACGTGGGTTATTGGGAGCTTTGGCCCGCCTTCTATTAGCCACTAAAGCTCTTGTCAATACTCAAATTGGTTTGCTATGGATATTCAATAAAGCGATGGCGTTATAATCACCTTGCGTTTTAACCATTACATTGTACTCAGGTTTTCCACTCTTCTGTTTGAGTTTATTGTATGGAAATTCGGCTTTATAAGATCGGTTAAGATAATGTAGCGTCCATTTTTAATCGGATTTACATTAACTTTTCTGTGAAAAGTTAATGAAAATCCAATTAAGGATGGACACAACATTACTCATAACTTTTAAGACTGTAAAGTCGAATTTTATCTATTTTTGATACCATGACGATTCATGGCGTTTACTTATAGTTGAAATAACCTTTACTTTTCAAATTATAGTTAATATAGCTTGGACATTCGGTTTTACAATTTCGGTATGAATACAATGTAGCATAATGTCCGCATTTTTTTTATTTATTTTTTCACATGAAAATTAACGAGAAGCCATTTTAAAAGGACATAACATTACATAGTTATACCTTTCACGACTTTACATGTAAAGTCGGATTCTTACAAAGTGGCTAATTGGTTTGCTATAATGTATATTCGAAATATTTTGTTACGATAACACTTGCGTTCCTATAAGATAATGGAGAGTCCATTTCTATTTTGTTTTACACCAACTTTCCACTCAAAATGTTCAAGTAGAATTTCGTAATCGTTGCGTAAAAATATTCGAAGCCAAATGAAAATTCGGTTTAGGGCAATCCTCCGTCCATCTTTAATTGGTTTTACATTATCTTTCCCTCAGAATTTGTTCCACTTACAAGGCAAAAACAAAATTGTTGAACTATGCTTAATTATAAATATGTTAAGAAGTTAAAAAAAGACAACATCTGTAACAATAAAAATAGAAAATCCCTTAGAAAATACTTTTTAATCAGTCTCCGAATCTCAAGCCGAAAGGTATCACTCATTTCTAGGTTTTTGATTCCACACAATATTTGTGTCTTTCAAACAATGATTTGGGCGAAACAAATAATGGGAAAATATTAAGTCAAAAGTCGAAAATATTTAAAGAAGAATAAACATGTAAATAGTGTATTTTCAAAAAGAATTACTTCCGTTCTATATCTATACACGTTTTACTGATAAAATATTTTGGCAACACAAATCAAACTAGACAGAGCTTACTTAATGGTATGAATTAAATAATAAATAGGGGTAGTATAATTACATGTATAGAAGTGACTGCTTCTAAAGCCAAATTCTCACAAATGTTCGAAAAAAAACCCTATTGATTTTGAAACATTTGATTGTGCGGGATTTAAGAAAAAGATGGATTTTTGAAACTACAAAACAGTACACAAAAAGAAAGACGTCTGTAACATTGATTATGACTTTTACATGTAACATGTATAAATGGAAATATTCTCTTTCATGCGTTTTTTTTGTCGTACCTTTTACCTTTTACATTTTTTCATGTTAATCCTGATGGGCGTGTTATTTTTTCCATTTCAGCTTAACCGGACATGTACCGATTTTTCCAAGACTAATACGATTAAAATCCTATGTTATCGGACAGGGACCAAAAAGAAGTAATCTTCTATCAACTTGGAAAAACCAAAATCAGAGCTGCATTAATTTTACTCTAACTAATTAGTACATGTTGGTATGTCGGATTTTAGGACTATATGGTACCATAAATTAAATTAAATCTCTTGTTATGTATATATTTCTACGACAAGCACATGCAAATTCATGATTCTGCTCTGAAATGTGATGTCATTGTGGCCTAATTTCGATTTAAATCGATTCCAGAACCTTGAAAACGTTAATATGATTGGTCAGAAGCAAGGGTCATAGAGGATGACCCCTTATTGGTCTATGTCACATGCAATCTGATTAAAGTCCGGTGTTAACTTACAATAACATTTCACGGGCTCCAATAAGGGTCATCTGCTATGACTTTGGAAACCCCGAAATCAGCTATATTTACTGTAATTAATTGAATCTCTTGTGATATATCAATTACTACGACAAGCACCTACAAACACATGGTTTTGCACTGAACTGTGGTGACCTTGTGACCTAGTTTTTGCTTTAAACGCTTTCACAATTTTGAAAGCGTTTAATTGATTGGTGAAAAGAAAAAGTCATAGAAGATGACCCATTACTGGTCTCTGTCAGATGTTACTGTCAGGTAACATAGGACTTTAATCAGATGGCTTCAAGGCGTTCTTTATGCAGACTCACTGTTGGTAAATGCAATTCACGTTTTACAAGCGAGAACTGAAAAGCCTTCAAAACTTTAACTTCCTCGAGAAAACAGACTTACGTTTATTTGCTACGTCTTTGAAATCGCGATTTACGCAAAGGATAGCAAAGACGCAAATCTACATCAGATATGTGCCTCGTTAATTAACAAATTGGCCAAACTTGTTAGCATGCATTATCATAAGCTAAACCTCTTAACGTCATTACAAGACGGCAACATTTTAGTATTGTCAAAATTCAAAGACGACAATATCAAGCAAATGAAATTGTACATTTGTTGATCTTTTTTGTGTAGAACACATTGTGAGAAAAGAAGAAATTGCTTGTCACAATGTCTTCCAAAGCCATTATCTCATAGAGGGTTAAAGGTCAAAATCGTGCAAATGATGATACAAGCACCAAATTTGGTGTGGTAGTACCTTAAAGCAATAGAAATTTTTTGAATCGATGGGACATTGAAAAATCCAATATGGCGACCATTTTGCAAGATGGCCGCCAAGCTGATGCTTCAAAAAGGCAATATGAATAGGTTTGGGTCTTAGGCTATGAGTTAAACTAGTTTCAAAGCACACTTTTCATGCTCTTGTATGTGTTTTGATTTATTTTCCCTGTAAGTTCTAATAAAACAACATGGCCGCCTATTTCAAGATGGCCGCCAAGCTGGAAAACTCTTAAATTTCATTTGATTGTAAAAAACGATGTTTCAATTTCATATTTTACACTGATTGTTATATAAATGCTATTTGTAGGACCGTCTTGAATATGCTTTTTATGCTTGTATATTCAAATTTACATTTCACAAAGTCTAATATGGACGATAATGATGTGTGATAGTCGAATAGAGTGAACAGCAAAATTCTGTAAGGTAATGAATCTTGGAAAAACGGAATGAAAACTTGACTCTTGTTCATTGTAGTAACTTTACTTAACATAAAACAAACAAGCATATGCAACATTGCGTTTAACATCTTATTAACATATTGAACGAGAGAAACATCTTGACAAATTAGGGATTCATCCGAGATTTGTTTCACACAGTTTCATACAACTGGGCGACAAGCGTACGAAGCTAGCGTTTTACAGCCATGGATTTGATGAAGTGGCTGGAAGCTGGGGAACGCATGGGCCTCGAAGGGGAAGAATTGAGGCAGTATGCGGAGAAAAAAAAGTCTGAATTTCTCGAACGTGAAGAAAGGTCTCAGGATCGAGAAGAAGGACACGCTGAGCTTCGAAGAGACAAAGAGAAGAAAAGGCGGCTTTTTGAGACAGAGATGAGAGACCGTGAGCTAGAATTGTTGAGGCTCAGGGCCGAGATAGGAAAGTCGGGTGACGTGGAATCCAAACCAATTCTTGGTGATTTCAGTGCCTCGCTGAAGCCAAAACTTCCAAAGTTTGAAGAAGGAAAGGACGACTATGGCGCATACATAGACCGCTTTGAACGGTTCGCTGAAAGTCAAGACTGGAAGCAAAGCTCCTGGGCCATCAGTCTGAGTTTTTTATTGACTGGGAGGGCTGGAAGTCTATACTAACCTACCACCAGAGCAAGCCAACGATTTTAAGACGCTGAAAAAGGTTGTTCTACGTCGATACCGACTGACTGAGGAGGGCTTTAGGACGAAGTGTCGTGAAAGTAGTCCAGAACAATGGTAGACTGTATTTCAGTTCATCGCCAGGCTAACATGATACTTTGAAAGGTGGATTGAAATGTCCGAGGCCGATAAGTCGTATAAAGGATTGGTGGACTTGCTTGTCAGAGAAAGGTTCATCCAAACTTGTTCCCCAGAGCTGGCTTTGTTTCTGAAGGAAAGGATGCAAAAATGTATAGAGGAAGTCATATGTCTTGCTGAACAGTACACAGAAGCTCATGGTAGTATGGTGGCACAAAACAACCCTAAACGCAAGGTAACTTAAAACTCGAATAAGCCAAAGAGAATTTGTTATGCATGTAACAAAGAGGGCCATATTGCACGTGATTGCAAATCAGAGAAGTCTGGAAACCAGAACTCAAACTACGCCAAAAACACCTTCAGTAAGCAAGGTGACAAGGTCTCAGCTATGTGTGTGACAGTACATGTACCTCAAAGACTCCAACACATGAAAACATGGATGAAGGCTAGCTGAAGCTTGCTAATGGTACCTCGGTTCCAATTGTGTCTGGGCTATGTACCATCGAAAATATGGATGGCGAAAGGAACCTCAAACTCAAATTTGATTACGTTGGTGACCAGAAAGTCGGTGTTTTACAGGACAAGGGATGTGAGCTTGCTGCTGTACGCAGACACTTGGTTCGAGACGATCAGTTAGAAGGAGTACCTAATGATCACCATAGACGGTTAAGCTAAGGTGGTTCCAGCTGCAAAAGTATATGTAGATACACCATACTTCAAGGGTGAAATAGAGATAATGGCTCCGAATGCCCTAATATGTAATTTGGTCATAGGAAACATCACATGGGTTTCAGACTGTCCAGATGAGACATGGAAAGCAAAGGAAAACGAAGTCCAGTCATCAAGTATGACTGGAGCTGTTTTGACACGGGCTCAAGCTAAGAAGCAAGAAAAGCCGTTGAGGCCGCTAAAAGTACCCAGCATCAATGAAGCCCAGGGAATTGATGCAGATCGGTTGAAGCAGGCGCGGAAAGCTGACCGGTCTTTGTCGAGGCTCTGGAAGCACGCTGAAGACAAGACCGAGTTCAAATAGGAATGGTATCGCCTTATCGTACATTAATAGAAAGGACATATTGTACAGAGTCTTCCGGCAGATTCGAGGTACATCTGTCAAAGAGACGAAACAGATATTGGTAAACAAGCTGCAGAGATGTCGAGACATGGAGCTCGCTCACGATTCCAAAGTAGGTGGACACTTATCATCTAAGAAGACAGCATCACTAGTAATTTTCATTGGCCCGGAATAACCAGTGACGTAACAAGATATTGCCGCTCATGTGACATATGTCAAAAGACGTTTCCAAAAGGTCGGGTAACAAAGGTGCCTTAAGGGGAAATGCCCATTATAGACATACTGTTTCATCGTGTAGCTGTAGATCTGATAAGCCCGATTGTGCCAATATCAGAAAGAGGAAACAGATACATATTGACCATGGTAGATTATGCGACTAGATATCCTGAGGCTGTGGCATTACCCAAAGTTGAATCAGAAAGAATCGCCGAGATCTACTCCAGAGTTGGTTTTCCAACAGAGATCCTTAGTGACAGGGGGTCACAGCTCATTTCGGAGTTGATGGGAGAAGTTACGAGACTTGTTTCGATGAAACAGCTGTTCACGACACTGTACACTTAAAAGAGTAACGGGTTATGTGAGCGAATGAATGGCACTTTTAAGAAAATGCTGAAAAAAATGTGCCAAGAAAGACCCCCAAGACTGGGACAGATACCTGCCTGCAGTTTTGTTTGCATACTGAGAGGTACCCCAAGCAAGTACAGGGTTCTTGCCATTTGAACTTCTGTATAACCGAGCTGTCCGTGGTCCTGTGCAAGCACTTAAAGAGCTCTGGTCAGAGCAGGAAGTTCCAGAAACAAGGAGCACATACGAGTACGTGCTAGATTTAAGACACAGACTGGAAGAAACTTGCAGTATAGCAAGACAAAGCCTCAGTAAAGCCCAGGGGACGTATACGCATCACTATGATAAGAAGTCGAGGAAAAAAAACCTCCGAGTCGGTGACAAGGTGTTGGTATTACTCCCGACGAATCACAATAAGATGCTTCTGCACTGGAAGGGCCCATATAAGGTGGTACAAGTAGTCAAGATAATGGACTACAGAGTAAAAGTTGGTGATAAGATCAACACATCACATCAACCTGTTGAAGCAGTATGAAGACAGAAATCAAATCGTCTCATCAAGTGTGGCCATTATAGAAGCTAAACAGATCAGCATATTGGAGCTGTTGAAGACGAATGTCTTTTAGACTTGGTAAATGTAAGTGGCACAGAAAGTTGGTGTGATGTCCAAGTCAATGATGAAGTGACACAAGAGCAGTCCGCAGTTATGAAAAGGAGTATCATGATGTTTTTACTGATCAACCGGGAACGACAAATCTTACAGAACGCAACGTAGACCTCGCACGTTCTGACTCAATCCAGGTGAAGCAGTGTCCCATCCCATGCGCTAAGAGGGATGGGGTTAACAGACGAGAGACTTGTATCAGGTTTAAGATCCGTGGACGAAGTTCCGAGTATGGTGGTTGGAACTACATAAGAATTAAGGACAATAGATTTCAAAATAGTGGGTCAGAATCAGAGAACTTTCAATCTTGGCGGCCATCTTGAAACAGGCAGCCATTTTGTTCTATTTGTACAAATAATTAAAATAATCATTTTACATGCGATTCTATCAAAACTTAGCTCTAGAACTGGTTTAAATGAAAACATAGTTCCAAATTTTATGATATAGCCCTTTCAAAGGTTCAGTTCGTCGGCCATCTTGAAAAAGGCCGCCACTTTGGATTTTTTAATGTCCCATCGGGTCAAAATTTTCCAATTCCCTTCTAGTACCACAACACCAAATTTAGTGCTTGTATCACCATTTGCACGATTTTGTCAAAATGGCACTTATCCGACTTTCAATCTTGGCGGCCATCTTGAAACTGGCAGCCATTTTGTTCTATTTGTACAAATGGATAAAATAAATCATTTTACATGCGATTTTATCAAAAATTAGCTCCAGAACTGGTTTAAATCAAAACATTGTTCCAAATTATATGATATAGCCCTTTCAAGGATTCAGTTCGGTGGCCATCTTGAAAAATGGTCGCCATTTTGGATTTTTCAATGTCCCATCGGGTCAAAATTTTCCAATTCCCTTCTAGTACCACCACAACTTGTATCACCATTTGCACGATTTTGCCAAAAAATGGCACTTATCCGCTCCTCTAAAAAGAGTCATTGTGTTTAAGGGATCCAACCCCTCAAAAGCACCAGAGCCAGAGGTGAAATTTGAAAAGAGCAAATAGCTCCTGAACTGTGTTACATTTCCATACCAAATACAAACATAAGCATTTTGTACGGTTTAGAATTTTGAATTAATGCAACTATACTTATGGAAATATTTGACAAAATGTTCAAAATTACCTCCCTTGCATATGCATATAGAGTAAACTAATATTTGTAAATTATTTTCTTCTTGGAGCATAATCTGGAAATCTGGTACGGTGAATCAACTTATGTTAAGTGTATTTACAAGTGTGTGTAGTTTGATGCATTTTGTATGGCTAGAAAGTGGTGATTTTTTTCAGGGTCTGTAAATCTTAAACGGGTTTAACAAATAACAACTTTTTGTGGTTTGTTTGTTTAAAAGCAGCTGCAGACAACAATATGGTGTCTACAACGATATATTTTAGGTACAAATATCCTATTCAGAATATTAGAGGAAGTACATGTAGAAAATATTAGATACCAGCATTTCTTTTTTGACAATGTTTTGAAGTGTCCATGAACATGATTATCAATCCCCTTTCTGCCAAGGATGTCGAACTCGGGTCTTTGGTTGCAGAATTAAATACTTATTTTGACCCTTTCCCAAAAGGTCACGATTTCAAACTGATTCAAACTGAAAGCAAATATGAACCTTCATCTTCCATCAAATGTTGAATAATTAAAAATCAAAATTGTTTAATATATGAGAAAAGATAATCTAGCATATCGAATCAAGAAAGCACTTGTACGTTTTAGAACATCAACTAACGACCTCATGATTGAAAATTGTCGCCATATGAAAATTGATCGTCAATTTAGTCTATGTAAATTTTGTCTGTCGAAAAGTATTAGAATCGTCGAAACTGAATTTCACTTTTTAGTAGAATGTGCAGCATACGACAAATTAAGAAGAACATTTTTGGAGACTCCTAGTTCAAACATAAAACCATGCAAGAATTCGTCAATGTTATGTCGAGCACAGAAACATACACAATTCAGAAATTATCTAAGTTTCCTTATTTGGCGTTTGAAGATAGGAACTGCATATTAAACGGAATGCAAACTGACTACGAATTTAAATTGTAAAGCCTGAAATAACCTACAATAGTGTTTCCAATGATTTGCCAAAAGTTGAATTCCGGATTTTCGTAATTCCGTCGTTACAGAGTTGTCGTTCATGCGGGACGGTACCGTCTTCCGGTGTCAATGTAAACAAGCGCTATCGGTGGGAAAGAACCGCTACTGCATTCATAAATGCCATAATTTTTCGGATAAAATGGGAAATTTTGAACTGCACAAACTATATCGAAAGAGGCGAATGCAAGACGAGCTGGGATTCGTGTAATAAGTCTAAAGAATTAGAACCAAACATCGTATCTGGCCTATGCCTACCCGAGTCTGAGAGACAGTATTAGCCGAAACGCGTAGATCGTTGGGAGATTCCAACAAAGGAATCTCAGCGGAGAGAAGAAAGAGAAATCCCATCACAACATATAGTAATAATAGTCACAACACACTAAGCGCTTACATATCAAAACAGATCTAGTCTATTGAGGCAGAAGGAGAAAATGCCGGTTATCAGGTCACTCTTACATTTTGCCAAAATGTTTCCCAAAGTATTTTCTATTAAGTAAAACCAGGTCTTGTTTTGGGAAGCTTTAACGAACAAACAATGAATTACATAGATCTACTTGGACGAAATAGCAAAGTTTTGAGAGAAAAGAAAAACATGCTGACTTTGCTTTCCCTCAATAGTTCCTACCATACAATCTACACCGAACTGTCCTTCTTAGTAGATCTACGTATCGAAGTCTACAGCCTGCATCAAATTTGAATCAAATTTGAAATGATGGTTTATTATGTTAACCTTTCCTATCCAATTCTTTGTTTTGATGCCCACAAAGCAAAATCAGAATCATTCTGACAATTAGCAAGACTTAATTTGGAAAGGACCATATTTTGTTGTTTGGGTAAGGGTTTAAAAAAATCCTTCATTTTTTCGGCACATTTAAAAACGAATTTTTCTTTTTTTTTTAAACTTTTTTCTTAAGTCCTGTAGATCTATTTGATCTCAGTAGATTGTTCGGAAAAAAACATTGAGAATAAGGGAGCAATTTGATGATAGTCAGAAATATCGCCTCTTTCCTCAACATTTTCTGTGATTTTAAAACATTTAGATCTACTTATTCTATTTCCGATATTAATCGTTTTCCGACAGTGGAAAACCGTGTGGAGCGGAATGTTCTTACAAACAAATACAAAATATTCGTTCAGAAAAACTCGCTCACAGCGTACATGTATATACATGTATCTTTTTTTCCCAAAGTTGCCCCTCTTTTTATTTTTATGACGTCATATGACTAGAGTAAGCAAGCAAAAGTCATGACGTCACAAATCGACACTGGTCTGATTTGAGGCACGCCACGGGGAAAAATATTTTCAATGATAACCTATCATCGGATTATGGGAGATTTCTTTTGTTATAGATCTCCGAACGGTTTAAAAATGATGGAAGGTGCAGAGGTATTATTTGATTCCATTATTAAGTTACAATAAAAATCATTTTCATTTAATTACTCATTGAATTTATGAAAATATTAAAGTTGCCGCTTGTCCTACAGGCAAATGGAAGTAAACATACCGTCCCACAGGAACGACAACTCTGTCTTACCGGAATTACGAAAAGACCCAATAGTTGCTAGTAATTGTTATTTCACATTGTTGTTTTTTGTATACCCTACAGTTAATCCTATCCCTAACATGACCTGGTTTTGGCGTCTCTACGGAAAAAAGGCTTAGGAAAGTGTTGAGACAAAAGAAGAAAATGGTGACCAACGTTTTCTTCTTTTGCCTCAATATATTTCTGTCCTATATCACACACAATTCTTACCTCTAATTTTTGGCAGGTTCGAATTGCAATTACCCTTCAATTTTGATATTTGGGATTGGGTTGAGGTTAATAGACAATATCTGCTGTGAAGAAATGTATCAATACAAATGTTTTCAATCATATTTACATGTACGAGGGGCGTTCAATTAATTTTGGAACTGGGGTTCTATAAGCCTTAGTTATGTCCCAATTCAATTTTAAGTTTCTTCAATCCTTCGAAGTAATCCTCTTTGACACCCACACACTTCTGAAGTTTTAGATCCATTACTTATATACCAATAAATGGGCCTCTTTTGGAACACCTGGCAGACACTGGAAAATTACACTGCAAATGGAATATGGGGGCCTATACCGACGACCAGAGGCTTTTTTCGTCATCATGGGGAACACAAAAAAGCCACACGGGCTTAAGCCCGGCTATAAGGGTGCATGAAGACGCTGTGCAGCATGTGTCTCTTTCAGGAAGTATTGGACAAGATGACACATGTGGACAGCTCCGCTGTCATGGATTTGGTACATTCCTCTTTAGCCGGTCCTAGACCTGTTCTTTTCGTGGTATTTCTTTATTTTTGGCCACATTACATTTCTTCTAGAATGACCGGCGATAGTTGTACTATTTGAAACAGTAATATGAACAATACACCCGTTACATTTGAAAAATTACCGCGTACAAAACTTTTGCCGCGCTTTTAATTTTTTGGCTATTAGGGACCTTACCTGATCTTTTCGCAGCCATTGCTTGCTAATGACACGTCATTGGTGCTCATTATAATAGATTATTGTTCAAACATATGCATAAAGCACAGAAAGCCCACATTTGTTGCATTTATTGCATTATTTCAAAATATATTTTGCACGGGTGGCTCTCTGTCCTTCAGGCAGCAGGTGGGGGCCCAATGGGCAAAGACCTTACTGTGTTTCAACCCTTTCGTCAAAATCGTATAACATGTCCCCGATGAAAAAGCAACTTTATCTGCTATTTCTTGCACATTCAACCATGCCTCTTGTTCGGTCATGTCGGAATCTACAGCAACATTGGCTTTGGTACTAGCTCTACCCGGGTTGCCTGAGAGGGGGGCATCATTCAGGCCAGTTTTACCAAATTTTATTTTCATAATCTTCCTAAAAACTGACCCATATTCAACGTTCGAATGTCCACGAATCTGATAAAGTTCATTATATACATGTGATGCAGATATTTCAAAGCCTATGCGAACTTTAATGTAGACCCGTGCATCCTACTTCAGTTCGTTTTCAATTTTGTGCACAGCGAAATAGCTAGTGTATATGACTGAACCAAATTAGAAGTTCAATAACTTTTGAAAGAGTCAACGAATTTGGCTCAACTTTTGACCAAGTATAGACAGTAATTTTCCCGTCAAATAGTCGCAAGCACCACTAGATCCATAGAACCGTGAGGTATGGTGGACCATTAGTACCACTTTTAATTGAACGCCCCTCGTATATTCCAAGATAGGACACCACTTGTAGTATCATTTTGTAGAAACTGTATAATGGGCCAGAGTCCTTTAATGTATTATTAAAGAATTGAAAATGAGCAAACAGAAATATTAAAATAATGTTCATACTGTTTACTCGTCAGCATGTTCTTCTTTCCCGTAATTGCTTTCAAGACATCTACTTTATACGCCAAAGCCCGGAAAGCAGTAATTTCTTAACCGCTTTCACGCCCCTTATAGAGAATGATTGGAAAAAAACATTCACACAAAAATTGTTGATTATCTTGGAAAAACATTAAGAAAAGATAAGAAATTACTGATAATTAGTAATTTCTTCTCTTGTCTCAATATTTCCATGCTATATTGAACACAAATGCAGTATTTATTATCACCCAAATTTTGGACTACACCAGCTTTTGAATTAGACTACCTTAAAAATTTTCCGCTCGGGCAATGGATATGCGTCGTCGAAACCCTTACCGTAAAGTATATTCATTGAGCCGATTCCAAGGTGTCGACGAAATTATTTTACAGCAAGCAGTGTCGGCAAATCATACAGGATACTTGTATGGGAAATGGACTCTACATGGCAAATATGAAACTCTTTTTAAAACGACTGGTCCAATTTCGAATTAGGCTGCATACGACAAGATGGGTGTAATTACACATGTAGAAATTAAATGCCTGATTTGTGCACAATATAGCACAGAAAATATTGAAACCAAAAGGAGAAAAATTATTGTTGATTATCAGCATTTTCTTCTTTGTCTCAATATTTCCCCAAGTTTCTTCTGTTAGAGACGTCAAAATCAACACTTGTTTGGGACAGGATTAATCATTTTGTCTCTTCGCAGAGAGCAATTTCAATAAGCGTTATTTGATACATAGTTTCGTTAGAAAAAAGAAAAAAAATCAACTAATTTGCATTGGTTTCAAATTGGTTTCAACAACAACAACAACAACAACAACAACAACAACAACAACAACAACAGCAGCAGCAGCAGCAGCAGCAGCAAAAAAAAAAAAAAAAAAAAAAAAAAAAAAAAAAAAAAAAAAACCACCGAAGTTATTCCTGCAAAAGGAACTGCATTGGAGTTGTTATATTCGGTCGCTACGTAGGATTACCTATCATTAATACTCGTAACTGCAACTGATTTTTCTCAATTAGTTTCTTCTATCTTTCACATATTGTGTGCAGTTTTGACCATTATAGGCCAATACATCAATTGACCGGAAGCAGCGTCACAGTCAGAATGACAAGTAGTGAACAACCCGAAAAGCTGTTGTTTTGTTATGTCACGTCAAGTTTGAATACACGAATAGGCGAGAAAACTAGACAACGAAATTTGTTAACTGTCCACGGGGTATCTCAAACAGTTTCACATCGTTTTGAGAGGCATTGACACATTAAAGCTGTTGCAGATAACATGATTTGTGTTCAAAACAACACAAGTTTAGATGCAAAAGGGGAAACTTATCGGCATTATCGGCATTGTACTATTTTGCTTCACCATCATGCCAAACTTTTCTTCTAACATGGATATTAAAGTAAGATCTTCTTTGGTAAATGGTTGATATATAGAGTGGTCGATAAAAACATTCACTTGTTGAAAACAGCTGAATAAATGTGCTCATAATATTATGTAGTTACATTATACATACATGTAAACATGCAACGTTTGCGAAATCATCTTAAAAAGTTATTTTCGTTTAGCTTATAAACACCATTCTTCATCACTGCAAACAATATTGCACAACGTTGATCTACATGCTTTTTAATTTGATTATTCTAGAGAAATAATTGTTTGTTGATTGTTTTCTCTCTTTTATTGAGGGGGTGGGGCGGTACAAACGCAGCATTGTTGGTATATACATGTAGAACAGTTCTATAGAATTACTTAAGTCGCACAACCAATGGTCTTATGATCAGTTTCAAACCAAAGAATATCGTAACCGACCAAGTCGACTATCCCTTTTCCTATATCTGACCAAAAATGCAGCCACAAACAACAAGGGTCATGGAAAAGCATTCCCGTCGGGATGTCAAGATGTTGGTGTGAAATACAAAATGGTCCTTTGTTAAACAGTGTGAGCGGTCCTTGCGAAACCTCTGTGTGGTTTGACCAACTTCAAACTTTATCTGACTCATATCTCTCACCTTTTCCATGACGGTAATCAGTATACTTTTTGGACGGAAAGAGTGATTGGGTTTGAGTTTATTGGGGTTTTGAGCACCTACCCATGGATTCCTGTTGTTTCTCAAACCAGTACTACCACAACACCCTTACCGAGCCTCCAGCTGCTCGCCCACTTAGGTTAACGATTTCAAACCCATTGGTGGGTGACAACAGAAAGGGTATTAGCCGCGGCCGGGTATCGAACCCGGGACCTCTCGAATGAAAGGCAGATGCGCTACCAACTGAGCTAAGGCCGCGGCCAAAAAAAAAAAAAGAAGTAATTGGGAAACAACATCAATAGCAGCAGCAGCAGCGGCGGCGGTAGGTGGCAGGAAAAGCAGAAGCAACAGTAGCAAAAGCGAAGCTGCAGTAGCAGCAGCAAAAGTAAAAGCAGCAGAAGGAATAACAGCAAAAGGAAGAGCAACCTCATTTGTAGAAAATGTTCAGTAATTTTGTTTGATTTTGTTGATTTGAATTTGGTTTGAAGTAGAGAACTTGCAGTGTTTATTCTTAATTTTGGGGGAAGGCGGCCAGGGCCCATAGGTTGGGGAAAATTTGCGCGTGAACGGCCAAAAAGGGAACATTTTCATACATGCTTATAATCTCAAAGCGTTATTATAAAGGCATTTAACTTGCTTGTATAGCATAATGGGATATTAAAAAACCCATTAGAACTGTTAAAGATGGATAGAATCTAAATATGATTGGGGTTTTTCTTTGCAGCAAAAAATCTAGTTTCAGGAAGGGAGAATTTCTCTGAAATGGGGGGGAAAAGTATATTCCTCAGAGAGGAGGAATGGGGCCCAATAACGACCATTTTTAAGCAAAAAAAAAAAAAAAAAAAAAAAAAAAAAAAAAAAAAAAAAAAAAAAAAAAAAATCACTGACTTGTAAAAATATCACAGATTTTCTGGATCTGTTAAACAACAAAAAATATAACGATAACTCCAATCTATTTTTTGCACAAAATTTATTGCTAGTATGTAAATACATGTAGGCCTATGTGCCGTAATATCGTCAACGGAGCACAGTTTTGACGTAAAGAAGAAAAGGTTTCTTGGATTTGCATTTGATTCTTTTGTCTCGATGTTTTCCAAAACCTTTTCTGTTAGGGACGTCAAAACGTCTTATACGAGAAAAAGTTAAAATATTGGACGTGTGTGACTACATTCACGCACATGCTGACTTTCAAAATATCTAACTTGCTGATGAAAATAATAACCCGTTAACCCCCTCGGATGGAATGGTTAAAGGTAAGGTGAGCCAGTGCCTGACCAGTGCCTGACTAGATGAACGCACCTGGTGACTTTAAAAATATTAAACATGTTAATAAATAATTAACCCTTTCACAACAATCCCCTTTTTGACGTCTTCATTTAATTAGGAAGATTCGAAAACTTGCCATCAGAATCCATGATTGATCCTATTAAAGGGTTAAAGGTAAGGATAACCAGTGCCTGACCAGTGCCTGACTAGATGAACGCACCTGGTGACTTTCAAAATATTAAATATGATAAGTATTAGATAGAGGCTGTATAGTAGATTCTACGCGGTATAAACGTTCAAAAGGCTTTGAACGTTTATGTCGCGTAGAATCTACTATACAGACTCTATCTGACTTTGTGTTCGTCAACCAATGAAAACATACAATTCTACTCCCATTCTTTAAAACAAGCCTCCGACCGGAGCTGCTATCGAGCGGATCTTAATGGCATTACATCATTTTTACCAAAAGTTACACCATTTTCCCAAAAATTACATATTTTTTTTATAACGGCACAGGAAACGGGGGCGTGGCTATGCATATCCGTGACATAAACTGACCGGCAGTGCGTTTATTTGAAATATAGCGCCGATATATTCAAATATACTGCAATTTCATTGGTCCAAAAACTAAAATGAACACTAATAAATAATCAACAATTTCACAACAATTCCCCTTTTTCCGTCTTCATTTAATAAGTCAGCTTCGGAAACTGGCCACCAGAATCCATAATTGATCCTATTATAGGGTTAAAGGTAAGGTGAACCAGTGCCTGACTATATGTACGCACGTAGTGACTTTCAAAATATTAAACACGCTAATGAATTATTAACCCGTTCACAAATAATCCCTCTTTTGACGTCTTCAAATTAGTAACCTTTGGAAACTCGTACTCAAAGATCAGTTTTTTTCGATTGTTGAAGTTTGAAAGAAGATGGAGACAACGAAAATATTGTTACTAAATACTATATACATGTATTGAGAGGAAATGATATAACACCGGCTATAAGAATTTTCTTCATTCCACCCATTACTTTCCGACGATTTCCGGATAGGTGACGTAAAAATCAGATTCTTCTTCGGAAAGTGATAATACGGGGAGGGGGGGGGGGGGGGGGGTTATAGCGAACTTGTCTAGTTCATCGTCGCTTTTGTTATAGTTCACGATAAATGACGTGGCAGAGCATCCCTATGTATTAGCTAGGGATACTCCGCCAGGTCATTTATCGTAAGTTACAAAAGCCGTCGTATCTACACTATAATTTTACGAGTTTTTTTTTCAAACAAAATCGACGACATATTTATGTTATAGACATACAAAGGAAAAAAGTCTACAGGAGAGGGAGAGGGGTGGGAGGTGGGGGGAGGTTCCTAGCTGTAGTAAATATTCATGTTGATATGAAGGGATAAAATTTAATAGATTTTATTGTCACCGAGGATTTTAACATTGAAGTTTCACAAACGCTTACTTTTGCATCTGAAATACAAAACAATTAAAATTAAGATTGTTATTTATCGGAAAGTTGAAAATGGTAGGCTAACGTTTTAGCGTCCCCTCAGATTTAGACCCCTCATTCGGAGGCTTAGGATTAATTCATGAAAGCTTTTCAGACGTAATTTTGTTTTACCAATGTCCTACAAAACGCTTAGAACAACAACCGCAATAATTACACAGGTGTTTTAAATAGATTGGTAATACGCGATTCTTGGCCAAACAGTGTCGTACGACATAGACCAGTAAGACAAGTATATGTCTTGTGTGGATTATCAGAGTGGGTTCGGATCCTTGCTTGATCAATATCTTCTGTCAGCCAACAAAGGTCATTTGTCCGCCATGAAACGTGTACATTAATATACAAGCAGCCGGTGGCAGCGTACATCAAACAGTAAACATTGGTTAAACCGTGTAGCAACAAAAATAAAAGTTTTCATCTGCCAAGCGAAGAGATGGAATAAAACAAAATGTTGTGTAGGCACAACTCGAAATGGAAGTTATGAGGGGTGAATTTCTACATTGAAACATCTAAAACCAACAGTTTCTAAAAATATTTTACCACCAAAAGAGGTGGAACAAAACACAATGTACAAACAATACAATGGAGATGCGTTTCTAAGCTTGAAAAAAAAAAATAAATAAATAAATAAAAAAAAAAAAAAAAAAAAAAAAAAAAACGTGCCGGAAATGTGGAACAAAACGTATACCCCTAATGGTCATGAGACGATAAAATGATGTTGAACATCTAAATGACACATAAAAACAAACAAGATGTGTTTGTGAAACACCAATGCCCCTGAAATGGCCATTTTTCTAAAATTTTCGCAGAGTAAAGGGTTGATAAGGGTTAACAGATGACCTTGAGGAAGGTCATATTGCATGGAACAGATATATATCATTGAAAGAAAGTTACATACCAAAAAAGGATGGGTTGCAATAAGGGTTCAAAAAATAGATTTTCTTTAAATTCTGTGAATTGATAGGGTTACATAATATCTTTAATTTGTATGTGTAAAAATTCTGATGAGGGCTTATTTTTGGAGATAATGGCTAACAAAGTGGGTGGGGTAAATTGACACGAGAAGCATTTTTTTACTTTGAAGTTTAATAACTTTTTCTGTATGGATCAGATCGAAGTGAAATTTTGCACGTACTTTCAATGTACTAAGGACAGAATATTTTCCGAATAATTAATCATGTATATCGGTTTGTTGATTTTCTGTTTTCGTCCTTCTGTCGATCTCAGATTTTGCTTATTTTTGATGCACTAACTTTACCAAACTATCTCTACAAACTTTATTTTTGTATGAATTGACATGATATTTTGTGAACATGATCCTTTATGACGTAGCTAGATATGTGTAAACTTTGGGTCAAATCCATTGCATAGAATCAAAGTTATTTGACCTTGACCTTCAAAGGTAATTCTAAAAAGTCACTTTTTATACTTTTCAGCTATATCTTGATATAAAAATGGTCTTATAAAGTATATTTCAATAAATAAAGTCACAGGTATAATATTCTTACTGTCTTAGATTTGTTCAATGTAAATTTTAAAGTAGAACTTGACCTTGACATACAGAACAATAATGACTTTTGAAAAGGAAATTGTCCATTTGCCCGTTACAAATCCTTGTTATTATGTGCAAAAAAGTCAGCATCAATCGTGAATTTTCCACTGAACTAAGTAATTACAACGAGGATATAATGAAAATAACTTTATTTGCTTAAAATCCACTTCATATACCAATTTTCATGATAAATTTTCACTCAAAATCTTAAAATCTAATATTTTAGAATAACCTTTGAAGGTCAAGGTCAAATAACTTTGGTTCTATGCAATGAATTTGACTCAAAGTTTACACATATCTAGCTACATCATAAAGGATCATGTTCACAAAATATCATGTCAATTCATACAAAAATAAAGTTTGTAGAGATAGTTTGGTAAAGTTAGTGCATCAAAAATAAGCAAATCTGAGATCGACAGAAGGACGAATACAGAAAATCAACAAACTGATATACATGATTAATTATTCCGAAAATATTCTGTCCTTAGTACATTGAAAGTATGTGCAAAATTTCACTTCGATCTGATCTATACAGAAAAAGTTATTAAACTTCAAAGTAAAAAAATGCTTCTCGTGTCAATTTACCCCACCCACTTTGTTAGCCATTATCTCCAAAAATAAGCCCTCATCAGAATTTTTACACATACAAATTAAAGATATTATATAACCCTATCAATTCACAGAATTTAAAGAAAATCTATTTTTTGAACCCTTATTGCAACCCTCCTTTGAGCTTTGTATGTCCAATTCTTTTGGAGAAAAGGCAAATGTTGAGTTTTCGGACAGACAGACAGACTGGCGGACAGACACGAGTAAAACGATATGCCCCCGATCTTTCGATACGGGGGCATAAAAACAAAAACAAAACAAAAATAAAAAAAATAACAACAACAAAAAATAACAAAAAACGACAACAAACAGCCTATAGCCACTAACCGACAGAACAAAAACATATGCTGTATAATCACAAGGCGATAAAATGGAAGAAAGTTTCCAACCGAATGACCTCTTCTCTGATATATTAGTATGTAACTCAAGGTGACGTGTAAGTGGTCAGAAATGGGTTTTGTTTGTTATGACCGTAATTTTATAAATTGTTTAAAAGCCTTCTAATGTTGCCCGACAACATCGTCTAATTATATCCTCAAAATTGTGGACAAATTTCTAACCGGACCTGTCAGACCACAAGGCGGAATTTGTCAGTAGGCGTACAGCATGTCTCCAACCTTGTTATGTTTCAAACCAATTACTATTTTAACACAGGGTCGCTTGTTAAAGTCTGAAAAGATAGAGGCTCTAGAAAGCATCGCGGAAAATGAAGAAATTGATTATGACAAGCAATTTCTTCATTTTCCGCAATGTTTTTCTATCCAAGGGAACAAAATTACTGTTCAAGGTCATTCACATAAACTTGCCCTCTGTAAGATTTGTGAATACAGACGATTATTTTAAAGTATGTCAATATTGTTTCATTTCGTTCTGGAATTATGTACTGTTTTTTTAAAACAGTTTATAACACAATTTATTTCCATTTTAGTATGCCCACATAATTATCATGCCATTTTTTTTTATAAAAAAACCTTCGATACTAAAGGGAATTTGATGTTTTCGCGGTCATTTTGAAATATGCAAATTAAATGGCGAAGAAGAATTTTTTTAGCTTAGCAACATTGTTTTTCGGAATCAGCATACCAAAATACCCCTTAAACTGACATTAAAGCATTTTCTTCACAAAGTGTGTTTATGTGATAACTATCCCGAATTTGTGACCTAAATATTTGTTAAAAAGCCATATTGAAAACAGTCTATAACTTTTCAAAGCGACGGGAAAACATATACTCTGTACTCACAAGGCGATAAAATGGAAGAAAGTTTCCAACCGAATGACCTCTTCCCTGATATATTAGTATGTAACTCAAGGTGACGTGTAAGTGGTCAGAAATGGGTTTTGTTTGTTATGACCGTAATTTTATAAATTGTTTAAAAGCCTTCTAATGTTGCCCGACAACATCGTCTAATTATATCCTCAAAATTGTGGACAAATTTCTAACCGGACCTGTCAGACCACAAGGCGGAATTTGTCAGTAGGCGTACAGCATGTCTCCAACTTTGTTATGTTTCAAACCAATTACTATTTTAACACAGGGTCGCTTGTTAAAGTCTGAAAAGATAGAGGCTCTAGAAAGCATCGCGGAAAATGAAGAAATTGATTATGACAAGCAATTTCTTCATTTTCCGCAATGTTTTTCTATCCAAGGGAACAAAATTACTGTTCAAGGTCATTCACATAAACTTGCCCTCTGTAAGATTTGTGAATACAGACGATTATTTTAAAGTATGTCAATATTGTTTCATTTCGTTTTGGAATTATGTACTGTTTTTTTTAACAGTTTATAACACAATTTATTTCCATTTTAGTATGCCCACATAATTATCATGCCATTCTTTTTTTATAAAAAAAACCTTCGATACTAAAGGGAATTTGATGTTTTCGCGGTCATTTTGAAATATGCAAATTAAATGGCGAAGAAGAATTTTTCTAGCTTAGCAACATTGTTTTTCGGAATCAGCATACCAAAATACCCCTTAAACTGACATTAAAGCATTTTCTTCACAAAGTGTGTTTATGTGATAACTATCCCGAATTTGTGACCTAAATATTTGTTAAAAAGCCATATTGAAAACAGTCTATAACTTTTCAAAGCGACGGGAAAACATATACTCTGTACTCACAAGGCGATAGAATGGAAGAAAGTTTCCAACCGAATGACCTCTTCCCTGATATATTAGTATGTAACTCAAAGTGACGCGTAAGTGGTCAGAAATGGGTTTTGTTTGTTATGACCGTAATTTTATAAATTGTTTAAAAGCCTTCTAATGTTGCCCGACAACATCGTCTAATTATATCCTCAGAATTGCGGACAAATTCCTAACCGGACCTGTCAGACCACAAGGCGGAATTTGTCAGTAGGCGTACAGCATGTCTCCAACCTCGTTATGTAAAAGTCTGACAAAGATAAAGGCGTCAGAAAAACATCGTGGAAAATAAAGAAATTGCTTGTGACAAGCAATTTCTTTATCTCCCACAATGTTTTCTTCCCATGAGGACACATAATTAACTGTTAATTCCTTTCACTTGAAATAGTCCAATGCAAGATCTGTCAATTAAGAGCCTTTTTCAGCTTGGCAACATTGTTCTTTCGGAATCTGCACACCAAAATACCGATCTTAAAACCTTTTTTTCCACAAAATGCCTTCAGGCGATAACTTTCTTGAAAATGTGCTTCTTGAAAAACAAGCCAAATTGAAAACAGTCTATATTCGAAGCGATGGAACAAAACATATGATATGTACTCACAAAGCGATAAAATGGAAGAAAGTTCCAAACCGAATGACCGCTTCTCTGATATATTAGTATGTAACTCAAAATGACGTGTAAGTGGTCAGAAATGGGTTTTGTTTGTTATGACCGTAATTTTATAAATTGTTTAAAAGCCTTCTAATGTTGCTCGACAACATCGTCTAATTATATCCTCAGAATTGTGGACAAACTCCTAACCGGACCTGTCAGACCACAAGGCGGAATTTGTCAGTAGGCGTACAGCATGTCTTCACACTTGTTATGTTTGGGATCAAGTTTAGCAAAGTGGTTAGCTCTCTCTGAAACGGAAAACTTTAAAGCGACATTGTTAACTTATGTATTGAAACTACATTATACAATTGTAACATAGAAAGTCATGCGCGGATCCAGACATTTTACCAAGAGGGGCCCCGTGTTTTCAAGGAGAGGAGGGGGTGGGCGACTGTATGGGCGCATAGAGAATCCATGAAAAATCATTTTGATAAGTTTTTAACAAATTCGAGGGGATGGACTTGACCTCGCCTCTGAATTTGCACATGAAAGTATCGAGTTAAAAGGGGAAAATTCCTAAGCGGATCTGTCCGACCACAAGACGGAATTTGTCAGTAGGCGTACAGCATGTCTCCAACCTTGTAATGTTAAAAAACAATTCCCACATAGGGTCGCCTGTTCATGCCAAAAAAGATAAATGTTTGAGATAAAAAAAGAGAGAAGCAATTTCTTTATTTTCCACAATGTTTTTTTCTACACGAGAGGACAAAAAACTGTTAAACTATATTTACTTAAAATTGTAATCTGCAACATCTTGAATTTAAAAACAGCCTAAACTTCTTCGAATTGGCGATTGGCTTAGAGTTTTGTGTGCCACAGCGGTTAAGGTAGTACTCCCGTAATGTGACCAGGGGCGCGTTCTTTAGAGCGAGATTTTTTTAAGATTTCTTAAGATGTTTTTGATACAGCGTCTTTGAGACCGAAATAGTAAGCGAGGTGTTCCGAATGTTCCATACTTCATAGAAATGACGTCTTGATGACGTCATTTGTATGAAGTATGGAGCATTCGGAACTACGCGGTTATGGAATCGTGGAGCGTTCGGAACAACTCGGTCAATTCTCTCCCATATAGATTTTACAGAATTTACCGAGGGTTTCCGAAATAAGTATAGAGTAATGGCGGCTCGCAGTGATCGTCTTAAAAATCTTGCTCAAAAGAGCGCTTTATCCTAAAACACCTTAAGAAATCTCAAGATATCTCAAGAAATCTCGCTCTAAAGAACGCGGCTCAGGTCGAGATTCACCTGCCATTGGAATTATTTGGGCGACATCTTAAAAGTACGAAGGTGGACAGTATAGATCTGATATAGATAGGTCGAAAAAAATTGCTACCCAGAATGTTGGCAATGTTGAGGAAACTTGTGAAAATACTTAATATCCTAATGTAGTATCAGTGTTTTTTTCTATTATTGACATCAAAAACCGGTTTTCATTTTGAAAGGCTCTAGTTTATTGGAATCATATAGGACACTGGTTATTTTTTCTGAAATCACGTAAATGATATGCATCTTTGACACAGGCTGCTTCAAATGATTACATGTTGTTATCATGGGGGCTATTCCTTTATCCTAATGTTGATAGCAAAGTTTATCTCATCACAATGATAAATGAACACAGTTTAATTAAACGCCAACTTGTCTCTTAGAAGCTTATGGAAAGCTTAAAACTAATTAAAGATTATGCGTCACGAAATGCGTCAATATAAAAAATGGAATAATTCAAAACAAGTATACCCAAGCTTTTCAAAGTATAGCTCACGATAAATGATCTGGCAGAGCACATCTAGCTTTTAGCTAGAGGTGCTTTGTCAGGTCATTCATCGTGAGCTATATAGCTTGCACCTTAAGATACCTATTCATTTGAAATGATACCAAACATGTGTTTCGACTGAAGTTTGTTTCTTTCTTTTGTCATCATGTTTATTTAATTCGAGTCTTCTCTGATGAAAATTCGCTCTTTGATATGTTGATGTCGCTATTTATAATTATGTAAATAGTTACATCCAAATATCAAAGAGCGAATTTTCATCAGAGAAGACTCGGATAAAATGTTCATGCTGTAATGGAAAGAAGCAAATGATTAAAAAAGGTATTCAGTGTTTCTTGAAATTTAGTTCAGGTACAAAGAACGTTTGTTATTACAGACTAATTTCTACGGTTGATAATCACGTGATACAGCAATTTCAGAATATCTTCAATAATTTTGTAAGTACGGGATCAATTTGAATTCGGTTTGAAGCAGAAATGCCAGGAATTAGCTGGACCTAGTGGATTGTTGAAAACTCATCTGGTGTAAAAGTTATTGAAGATTTAGTTGATCATCAATAACTTTTTTATCAGCTGATTTTTGAAAAATCAGACATGTCCATCTAATGCGTAATGTTTGCTCACATTAACTGCTTCAAGCCAAATTCAAATCGATCCCGTATTAACAAAATTATTGAAGGTTTTCTGAAATTTGTGTATCACATGATTATCCACCTTGAATTTCTATAGTTCACAAATCTTTTGTGGGACATGTCGTAGGCCTACCTAGCAAAACTGGAGTCCACAATGCTTCTTTGGATGGATTAACAGCATTTTCTCCTTTTGCCTTAAAATCTTCAAGAGCCTTTTTTGTAAGGGACGTCGAAACCAGGCCCCGGATTTTCAAAAAAAAAAAAAAAAAAAAAAAAAAAAAAACTTGCTCAAATCTGAGCACCGTGCTCAAATCGCACGATATCCACGTGAACTTCAATCGAATACCTTTCAACGTTGGAGAGTATTCCTTTGAAGTTGAGCATATTCTCTTGAGTCTGTACTTAAGTTTTTTCGAGAAACAAGGACCTGATCTTGTTATGGATTAGGATTAAGAAAAGAAGTGTCCAATCAGATGGCTTAATATGCATTGTTACTTAGGGTATGTAACCCATCATTAGCACCAAAGAGCCAGAGGCGAAATTTGAAAAGTGCCAGTAATTCCTAAACTGTGTTACATTTTGATTCCAAATTTATACAAATATAAGCATTTTGAACGCTTAAGAGTTTTGAATTGATGCATACTTATAGAAATATAGAAAAACTTATAGTAAAATATTATTTGTAAATTATTTTCTTCTTGGAGCATAATCTTGAAATCCGGCACGGTGAATCAACTTATGTGAAGTGTATTTACAAGTGTGTGTGTGATTTGATGCATTTCGTATGGCTAGAAAGTGGTGTTTTTAATGATGGGATGTATTCCTTAAGACAATCGATCAAGAAATGTTGGTGGATACGGCCCCCTGAACTTGTTTGGGAAACGGTTAAGAAAAGAAGTGTACGACCCTCATAATGTTTCTTGTTTTTCGTGTTGAGAAATTCAATTAGTGAGCGGGGAGGTTTCCCGACTAATGTAGAGGGTCTACATAGCTGTAAAACCAATTAGTCCTGTTTAACCCTTGCCCAAACAAGACCTTGTCTTGACGTCCCTTTTAAAGCAGCATGGGAAAATATTGAGACAAAAGCAGAAAATGCTGGTAACCAGCATTTTCTGCTTTTGTCTCAATATTTCGCTGGTTTGGCTTTATGCAAATATTTGATATAAATATCTTTTGTCTGCGACAATTTTCAAGTCGGACTATCCTGTCATTTGTCGTTTGGGAAATAGTTAACCCATACCCAAACAAACAAACAAACAAACAAACAAATAAACGAACAATGATCTTCAGGTTTATAAAAATATAGAAAATGGATTGGAAAACATTAAGGTAAATGAGGAAAATGCTGAGAGATCGACAATTTTTACATTTCTCAATGATTTTACAAGGTCAGAATTTCGCATGAACTACGAAGCAGCAGCAGAAGCAGCAACAGCAGCAAAGCAACAGCAGCAAAAAAAAAAAAAAAAAAAAAAAAAAAAAAAACATACAACCAGACAGGTACGGGCTAAACATTCTACACCCCAGGTAATGCTCAGTCATATTAACTGATATATCGTCGCTTTTCGACAAGAACAAGCTGCAGTTACGAGGTTTTCGTAGCCTGGGTCCAGTCGTCAATATATACAATTTGGTCAATAAGATAACGCATAAAAAATCAATACCCGTTAGATATTGCGGCACCCGTTTTTTTATCGTGTTACGTTGATATTTTGACCGGAGAAAGTAAAGAGGGAAAATAGATCAGACTGGAACCCAGTAAGGTTTTCGTTGAAAAACAGCGATATGAAGGAAAACAAAGCGTCTATTCTTGGTCACTCGTCTGACATATTAACACTGTATTGAAACTGACGTGGAAATGGCCAGAATGGGTTTTGTTTGTTGTGCCTCTAATTACATCAATTGTTTGAAAGCGCTGAGGTCCGGCGCGACAAAACTCATTTTTAGTCAATTAGCCCATTCCCCATCTTCGCAAGCCAAGGGTTCTACCTCCACTTTGTTCCTTACGAATTTTCGTAAGGAACAAGGTGGAGGTAGAACCCTTGGCTTGCGAAGATGCCCCTTCCCAAACAATAAAACGTAAGACCAGTTGAATTCGAAAGAAGTTGAATGTTAACAAAATTATAATAGGAAGTGAATAAAATGATACCAAAAGTAATTTTTGTATGTCCTGATATGGAAATATTGGAGAGAAAAGGAGGAAGTGTTGGTCAAAACTACTTTCATTTCTCTTTGCACTCGTAAAAGCTTTTAAGTATACCCCCTGCAAAAAAGTTAGATTATTTGAAAGCGTTAAAGCTTGGGTAGTGGTTCTTTAACCTTTTACAAAACGCCAAAAACTAAGTAAGTCCAATGTGATCATCGGCTTTTTTCGAGCATCGTCGTAACGTACCCGAACCTATTCGGGCGCGGTCGTAAAGATTTGGCGGTGGAAAGCTCCACCGCCGAATGTTTCGACGGCGCCCGAATAATTCCGACGTCCAGCAAAATTTCATTAGAGGTGGACTACCTTAAAGAGAATTTATCTGTGATGACATGTGCAAAGTCAATAAAGGTATATAGCACAGAAAATACTGAGGCACAAGGGGAAAATTCTGGTTATCAGCATTTTTTCTTCCATTTTCTATCAGATTTACGCCACAACACCGGGTCTTGTTTGGTATCTATGAAGGTGAAGTTTACTTTCGATGTCTTTGTAATTTTTATGACAAACATCATAATTACCTTTGTTTAGATTGTCTCTTCTTATTCATATCGTTGTAATAATTTGATATTTAGGCATATTTTCGTATTGTTTCTTCCTTATTTCTTTATTTGGAAATTCAATAATCCTCTTGAATTAAAATATAAGAGACAAACTGGAATACCGGGCCAAACATTCAAAAGGCTTTTTTGATTTTGTACTGTAACATCTTATGTTTAAACCTTCAATGTCTGAACATTGGTCATTCTAATTTTACATAATGAATTATTTGGGTACTTTGTAAATCTATTTCTTTGGGTTGGCCTAGGTTGGGAAAGAGTCAAACCAAATAGAAGTTACTTAATTTGTGTTGATTAGATTTTGGTCCGTAAATATAAAACAAACAATCACAAATCCATCTAAAGACATCGGCCCCAGGGAAATTATTGTAAGGAATCTGGTCTTAATTAGATAGACGATTACCTACTATTAATTGGAAGAGGTTTCAAAATAAATTCTTAAAGTACTTGAGAACCAATTGAACAAATTATCTCAAGTAACATGCATGCGTACTTTCTACTTTTGAATTTTAAGGTTTTCGATCCATCATTAGATATCAAACCTTGTTTAATTTGGTTGCAACTTCGCCGTTATATCCTTGACAACTGCAATCTAGCAGGTTTAACAGGACGTGGAATCATGTGACACAACGATTTAAGAAAATTGCCAATACTTTTGTTAATACTTGATCAATTTGAATTCATATTGAAGCAGACAATGTTAAAAAACCCGCGAGGAATTAGCTTTATGGTTGAATAAGCAATAATCTGCTGCAAAAGTTATTGATGCAAACAAACTTTAGGTACAGTATTTTTTAATTAGCTGATTTTAAAAGTCACATATAAGCAGACTTATTCAAAAACAGATATCGAAATATCGTGTCATGGTATAAATTGTCCAATACTTTTGTTAATACTTGACCAATTTGAATTCATATTGAAGCAGACAATGTCAAAAAAAAAAAAAAAAAAAAAAAAAAAAAAAAAAAAAAAAAAAAAAAAAAAAAAAAAAAAAACCCGCGAGGAATTCGCTTTATTGTTTACTAAGCAATAATCTGATGCAAAAGTTATTGATGCAACCAAACTTTAGGTGCAGCAACTTTTTATTATCTGATTTTAAAAGTCACATATAAGCAGACTTATATAATAAAAACAGATATCGCAATATCGTGTCATGGTATTCCCCATCGAGTCAACCGGATATTAAAAGTTTCTGAAAGATCTAGGTAACCTCGTCTATTTTGATGGCCACGGAAAACGGCGAAGTTGTACGAAAAGTGCATATAGAGTAGATACTATCTAACGATGGATGAAATGCATTAAGTTTTTCCAACGATCATTAGATACAAAATATTTTTTCTTTAGTTTCTAAAATCATGATAATTTCGTTATTCGGTTAACAATGGCACGGTTAATGGCATACGTATTTGGTATGTAATTATGGGTGGAATAAATTAATCACCCCAGATTTTGACTTCCACTTTGAAAGCTTTGGTAGACGAGAACAAAAATATCTGAAGTATTTCGGTCACACTTTAAAGTGACATTTCACATTTATTTCATTTTCCAAAAGTATGTCATGATGGAAATATTGTTTATTCTTATGCGTAGAAATGCTATCAGTTTTTTGAAGTTGTTATTTATAAGCGAAAAATACGCCTTAAAAGTTGGGACAGAAATGACAAATTCTATATATAAATCTGAACTGTTGTCCACTACAATTCGTTTAATTTTAGCACAAAAATATATATTTCTCGTAAACAGTTCAATATTTTGGCTTGGAATTTTCAGAATTCTCATAAGAAAACACGCTCTTTTAGAGAGAATAAAAGTAAAATTTATGTAAAAATAATTCTGAAATGTCACTTTAAAACGATGGTTTGTCTGTTTTATATGCCATGAGACAACTTGAGTATATGGCACGAGACTGATTGAGTATATGCCATGAGATTGGTTAGGTATATGCCATGAGACTGGATAGTAACCTTATTTATTGAGATGGACGTAAAACTTAATTCAACATTTTTCTTCAATTACTTCTGCTACATGATTTTTTCTTGCATGTAAGCCCGCCTGTACCATGACGTTTCTTCAATTCCAAACTTATTCCACTGTATGGTTTCCAACAGAGTTTTGTACCCTGTAGGTTAAAGTGTGTTACCGAAGGGACATATTTCTCACTTCTGATCTTTCTTAACCTGATTAAATTACAAAAACAATTCCCAGCCAAAACAGATTTTTATCTCCTAGGGGACATTCTAGGTGTATTTACGTGAAAAGTAAATATTAATTGTGTAAGGATTTTGGGAGACACTCGTAGACGATTCTCTCACCTTAACACTTTCCCAAAAAAAAGACCTGGTTTTGACGTCCCTAATAGAAATGGCTTGGGATAACATTGAGACAAAAGAAGAAACTGCTGATAACCAGCAGTTTTTTCTCCTTTTGTCTCAATATTTTCTGAGCTATATTGTACACAAATCATTTCTTTATCATCACCAAATTTTTCGTAGGCAGCAACCTTGAAGCTTGACCACCCTAAAAATTTGTCATTTAGGAAAGGGTTAAAGATCGGATTTGTGTAAAATATGCCACATAAAATTTTGAGACAAAAGGAGAAACTGTTGGTTATCAGCAGTTTCTTCTTTTGTCTCAATGTTTTCTCATGCTTTTTCTATTAAGGACGTCAAAACCAGGTCTTGTTTGGGAAAGGGTTAAAGCTCTCGGAGCTACATATAAGAATGGATTATGACTTTTTGAAATTAATTAAAGAGTTCATTCATTATTAATCGAATCCTATATTATGGGTGTTCCTTAGAATCCTCTCATTGAGGCGATTCAAATGAATAACCACAATGTAGACTTTGGATTTGATTTTACACATAAAGAGTGCTTGTACCGAGAGAAACAAACATGTCTTTTCAAATCCAAACCCAATGGAGTTGGTACTCATTTGAATCATCTCAATGAGACGATTCATAAGAGTACCTACAACATAGGGTTTGGTGAACATTTAACGAAGTATTGTATTATGAACAATTTGTGAAATAGCAATGCCCCAGAAATTGCCGTTTTTCTAAAATGTTAAGTTTTCGTGTGAATGGGTTGATAACAATTAACGGTTGACATTGAGGAAGGTCATATTGCATGGGTGAGATCAATATCAATGGAAGAAAGTTACATACCAAAATTGAGCTTCGTATGTTGAATATTTTTGGAGAAAAGGCAAATGTTAAGTTTTCGGACGGACGGACGGACACAAGTAAACCAACATGACCCCCCCCCCTTGATATTTCCATACGGGGGCATAAAAATCAAAACCAATCTCATCATTCTCTAGCCCTGCCTTTACTCCTCTTACCTGTTGCTCTACCTCTTCCACAAATCTATATCATGGTTTAAAGGCTAGTGAAGAGTTCAATCAAAAGCATATGCTCCCCGTCAAAGGCAGTTGGTCTTTTTTTTATTTTTCATATAAAATGCTTAACCTTCTGCTTGAATTGAAAGGATGCAGTTATGGTTTTGAAAAGGCTAACACCATTTTTAAAGAAGAAGAAGAAGAAGAAGAAGAAGAAGAAGAAGAAGAAGAAGAAGAAGAAGAAGAAGAAGAAGAAGAAGAAGAAGAAGAAGAAGAAGAAGAAGAAGAAGAACAAAAAAAAGATGCGTTTGTGAAACACCAATGCCCCAGAAATGGCCATTTTTCTATAATGTTAAGTTTTCGTGTAAAGGGATGATAAGGATTATCAGATGGCCTTGACGAATGTCAAATTGCATGGAACAGATAGATATCATTGAAAGGAAGTTGCATACAAAATTTGAGCTTTGTATGTCAAATACTGTTGGAGAAAAGGCAAATGTTAAGTTTTCGGACAGACAGACGGACGAACAGACAAGAGTAAAACAATATGCCCCCGATCTTTCGATACGGAGGGGGGGGGGGGGGTGTATAAAAACCCTTAAGATATCGCTGTATTCATGTATGCCTATCACGCGTTTAAATGTATGTTGAAACTAAAAATCCATTCCGAAAAGCATAAAAATCATGATCGTTTTTGTTCCTATTTTACCCGTTGTCCAGAATCGTGAAGTCAAGAGATATTTGCTTTTGTAAATATGAGATACAAATACACGAAAATTTTGTTTTACCAAAATCTCTATAATCTGAAGCATGAATACTCTTCAAGTACAACTGAAAACTAATTACCTTCTATGTAAATAACAAAACAGTGACCATATCGATTACAATGATAACATTAGATACTCTCAGGTGAAATATATTCAGACAGATTAGTTCTAGGTTTGTAGAAACAGTGTCATTTTTCGAGAAATGAGTTGTTGGTCAGTATTTCAAAACAATGAAACATCTTTTATTTGATTACCGCCGCTTTTCTCCAAAAGCTCTTGTAAACAAAATGTTACTACAATATATTTTATGTATTTTATATGTAACTAACAAAACAATCAGAGCAGGGACTATGTCGGCTTCAATGACAACATTAGATATTCCCAGGTGAAATATATTCAGACAGATTAGTTACAGGTTTGTGGACACAACATCATCTTGGGAGAAATAAGTTGGCGGTCAGTATTCCAAAACAACATTCTTTACTTGGCTATCGCCGATTCTCTCCAAGCACCTAGTAACTACAGCTTGTTTTAAGTATATAATTACGAGAATTTGGAAGAATAAACTGCATTATTATCACATTTTTTAAGCAAATTCCCTAACTTACGTCAATTTGATACCGTTTTAGAGAACATATTCAAAGCCTTTGCAGACGTTTAGACAGGTTAGAATTTTGCCGTTTGGGAAAGGGTGAAATAAAAGAATCCAAGATGTTGAACTGCCATATAAAATCAAAGTACTGAAAGTACTGTTGGGAAGCAAATTTGTTAATAATGTACAATGTAGGCCTATCCAGAAGTAGATTACTTTGATTAGGTACTTTGATTATCCATTTGAATACCTTGAATACTTTGATTCCATGCTGGTGATGTTGAATCTATTTTTAGCACAAGTTGACAACCTTTATGTGTATACTGGTACTAACCAATCAATGGACGCGGTTTGCCAGGTACTACCAGTTGTAAATACATAGTATACACGCTACGGTTTATCAGTGTGTAAATTGTCTATTTATAGCTTTGAGCATTTGAATATATTTCATAGTTCAGTAAACTTGACTGACCCTGATTTACAAGGAAGATCATTGGACTGATCTTTGAACCATAATAAAGCAAATTACAACGTCGGTCTTTTCTTCGCTTAAAGACATGATTAATAGAATGTTTCACTTTCAGTCACACCATTCAATATCTACATGTATAACTTCAGAGTTACATATGAACATTCGAATGACTGTTACCCCATTAATTTTTGCTTTTGATAGAACTATTTATAGTGAGGAGGACCGGAAGATGTTGTGTGGTATGCAGAGAATGTTAAAGTGCAGAGAAGCACGGCTGCAAAGAAAAGCAAATTTTCCAAATTTGCTTCCCAAAAACTGCTATAAGCGCCGAATCTATAAAATGTCTACAACCATAACAAAGATATAAAACGCACTTTTCGAAGGTGAAGGTGTTATAAGGTTAAGATATATTTTTCACTTCTGTGCCTTTATAATCTAATCAGATTACAAAAACATTTTCCAGCCAGAACAGATTTTTCAGGTCTCCTCTGGGACTGTCTTTGTGTATTTCACGCGAAAAGTAAATATTAATTGAAGGATACCCACGGGAATAGAAGATAGACTATTTTTACACCTTTATTTGGTATAGAGATACTGGATTTTCTTTGCGCCGATTCTTAAACTATTTTCAAACAACAACATTTTATGGATGTCCGAATTAGATCTAATAGCTGATAAAGACAACAAGCTACAGATCAGACGTTTTTATTTTTTCCAGCTTTTCAGCATTCAACGTATCAATTATTGCTCACGAAACCCTATGATGTGGGTATTCATTGGAATAGACCCATCGAGACAATTCAAATGAGTTCACACAACATATGGATTTAGATTTGAAATCTGCAGTTAATGGGGGTATTTATACTGAACATTTCCCGATGCCGGCGATACTTTAGAATTTTTAAAAGAATATGCTGTACAGAAAGAATCAAATTTGTTTATTTAAAAGACACATCATCAAGACATTTTTCTGGTCTTGCATTTAATGTTGTTTTTTTTTTATCTTTGTCCCCATTTTCTTTAGATATTCGGTTTTTATTTTTATTCTTAAACTGTGTGCCAGAATATTTCCAGAAAATGTTACAATCAATTTAAGGTCTCCCATGATTTGATAGAAAACATTTCGTGCAATATCGCCTCCTACTTCGCCGTTTTTGCGTGACAACGGAAATTGACGATGTAATCCGGATTTAAAAAAAATCGGATATCATCGTCAGTCTCCGTTGCCATTCATGACGTCGAAGTTGCACAGAGTGTTTAGTATTCAATGGTGCATTGAATACCTAATGCTAGGTTCCCACTGCCGATCAAATCAACTCGATCAAACCCGACCTAGCGATCGAGTACCGGTCGAGGTCGGTCGGCAAGGGTGATCGGGATAAGTCGAGATGGTCGAGTTTGGTCTGCATCGATCGGTAATCCTGCCAACTTGTTTTGACACGTCAAAAAATCCGTGTAGCGATCGAGTAGAAAACACATCGGGAAGATGCTCGAGTATCGATCGTATAGAAGATCGAGCTGATCGACAATCACTCGAGTAGAGATTGTGTGTGCTTGAGTCGATATCTTTTACCGGGATTTGATTGGATGAACAGTTGGAGCAGAAGTCGAGTTGATCGGGAATGCGTTCGGGAATAACTCGTACAAGTCGAGGTGGTCGAGTGCTTCCAACTGCTCTATGGCAGCGGATCAACTCGATCTACTCGATCGCTTAAGTGCACTCGATCAATCCTGACCATATGACTTCTTTTCGATCTCTAGTCGATCAAACCCGACCTCTTCATCCGATTTGATTGAGTGAACATATGAATCAGAGGTCGAGTTGATCGGGTGTGGTCGGATATTACTCGAGTACAAGTCGAGGGAATCGAGTGCTCGCTCGGTGCAGGTCGGAATACAAATTATCTACCCGATCACACTCGATCTCCAGACCCGACTGATTCACGACCAGGTCGATCTTCTACCCGATCAATACACAATCGCTTCTCGATCATTTTTGTACTCGATCGCACTCGACTGTTTTTGCATGTCAAAAAACCTCGAGTAGGAAGCCCGAGCGATGCAGATCAAATTCGATCATCTCGACCGCTCCCGATAACTCTTGCAGACCTAACTCGACCTGCATTCGACCGCTTGATCGAGTTGATCTGGTCGGCAGTGGGAACACCAGGTCGTGTGGTAATAAATGTGTACAAACAGCTCGAGATCCCGCGCAGAGTATATTAACAGAAATATTGAATATTATTGGAAATTGCGTTTCACGTGAGTCCCCGCTCTTAGACATAACACGCACGATTGATATAATGATATTAAACGCCTCAAAGAATGCATTAATCTTTATATTTAATGAGATTAAGAATGAGTCAATAGCTAAAAGTACATTTACGTCACATTTAAATTATGTACATATTTAAACTGACAATATTATGAAGTTTTTATGAATATGTGATAATCACAGACGCTGCAAAAAGATTCTCATTTAGAACACCTAGAATAGAATCAGCTCGATCTGGTCGTGTACAGATCGAGATGGTCGGGTATTGATCGTGTAGGACTCGAATTAAGGTCGGGGTGATCGGGTAGACATCGGAAAGATGGTCGGGCTTCAGTCGGGAAATGATCGGGAGTGCTCGGGCAGGGGTCTAGTTTGATCGACTAGAGATCGAGAAGAAGTCGTGTACATACATTTGGTCGGGCTTGATCGGGGAAATTAGGTGGTCGAGTAGATCGAGTTGATCAGATCGGCAGTGGGAACCTAGTATTAATTCAGATTTCCTCGCACAAAGAAGATTCTCTAGCTAGATCCTCTATGTCGCTTCTCGCATTAATTTGATTTACTTTACGGTGAAAATAAGTAGAAATTCTGTCATGTGAACCTCTTTGAAATAACAATAAATTGTTATGTAATCTTAGAATTACTCTCTGAGGTGTTAAAAAAAAAATGAAATGACTTGCAATGAAATCGCGGAGAAAATATGGTAGAGCCGAATCACCAGAGAATCGACTGATTAAATCGAATTAATAATATTCTTCAAAGTTAGAAAATAATTACAAAAAAGAACTTGTTTCATTTGATTCATTATATTCATAATTTGGAAAATTTTGAGTATAGAAAGAATCTTACTAAGATAAGATTATGATCTCACATTTGAAATTAAAATTGCTAATGAAAAGAAAGCATAATTTAAACTATGTTACCTCTCTGTTATAGAAACAGAATATCATTTTCTTTTCATTTCTACTAGATTATATTAAGTTCGGCGTAGATTTCTTAAACTTGATATCATATCAATGAATTCACTCGCAAAGTTGCGTCTAGAAACATAAAAAAATGTACAGCAAAATTTTAAAAGAATGTTTAAATCAAGATTCCTAACTTTACACCGACGCGTGAACAGTCTAAAAAAGAATTAACCCATTACCACACAATGGCGCCTTTCGACGCCCCACAAGAAAAATACTTGGGAAAACATTGTGGAAAATAAAAAGAAATTGCTTGTAACAAGCATTTTCTTCATTTTCCACTGTTTTCTACCACAGAATTGAAAGATTTTGAACAGTTCTTCAACTTGAAATTGTCGTCTGCAACATCTTTGAGTTTGGGCAAGTCCAAAAATTTGCCGTTTTATGGTTACTTTGATAATAAAAAATCTTTTTTACATCAAGTCTATAGCGTCTCTGCCATATTTCCATTCTGTTATCGTAAATGGACAGTGGTAAATATTTTCACCCTTAAGATAGATCTGTGTTTCTAAAATTCGGTAAATGATAATCAACATTTTTCTTTCATTTTACGTCCATGTTTGCTGTGCCATATTTCACATAAACCTTATCTTTAATCAACATCCATTTTGTCGTCTGAAGCTTCCTAATTGGATCACCCTATTTTTTTTAGTTTGAGAAAGGGGTTAGTAATTTTGGAACATGTAAAATTGTCTCCTGTAATTCCAGTACGATGTAATGAAATTGTCGCCAGATTTTACTGCGAACCAATTTCGAACATCTAAACACCTCGAAATGAATTTGTCCTATAAAATTATGTGATAATAAATGGTTATCACACGTAAAACTTTATATTCAATTGGCACATCGTTTTGACGGAGTATTCCCAGGGTATAAGGCGAAACGTCTTGGTTGTTGTTAATCTTGACAAAATAGTTAAAATCCTACATATGTAATAAAATAAGACCATAATTTTGCCTAGAAAGACCTACTGGGAATGTCAATATTTGCGTTCATTAGATTTTCGCACGTGGAACCCGAGAAAACATCCCAGGGTCGTTACAAAATCTGTCTTGATTATTTACAGAATTATATCGCCCGGGGAGGACCTAAAACGCTTACAGGAACCAATCATCCGCTGATTACATTAAATGAGCAGAGGCATGGGAAAAGGAACCATATTGCATTGACACGTTCATTACAAATGAAAAAAAAAATCATAAACTAAATAACAAAGAAAAAGTCAACAATCCCCTTTTGATTATTGAGCTGTGACAAGACAAAGGAGATCGTGTAATATAGAAGATCATCGTGTATCTAGATAAGTGCGTGCATTTCTTAGTAATGTGCTCAAGAAAAAAGCACCTCTCGTATAGTTCTTACTTGTCATGGATATTTTATATACTAGGACAAAAAAGATACGCAACCCCAATTTTTCATAATATTTTCGACAAAATATGTTTTAATGGCTATTGAGAACATTTTCAATATACCTGCATCCATACCCATAAATACAGTGCCATTTTCTTCAGATGTCGTACATTCATCACGTGATACACTGTAAATTGTTAAAAACTGATTATCCCCAGCCGTGTTTTCTAGACGACTGCTATCAAAACAAGTTTTCATCAAACACAAGCTAGAACATAGACAAAGAAGACGCCAAAGCGTTCACACACTTTTCACTACGTTACGCATAGCAAGGCTAGGCCAAAACCAGCGAATAATTGCTGTACAGATTTTGTTGGTGGAAAGGTTCAAACTGTTGTAGTAAGACATTGATGGGGCAAGAAATCGACACATTTTTTACTGTATACGTTGTTGACTCTCAATTGGACCACAACCGATTAAGCACGAGGCGGAAGTGCAAGAGATATGACGTCAAGGCAGGACCGTATAATCACGTTAACCCCACCTACGGGATAGGTTTAAGACTGCAACGGAGACCGCTAATAACTCGTACGGACTTCACAACATTCGAATATCGGACCAAATTGAACGAAACAGATTGTGTTTTTCGACCTACGTCCAATTTTTTGACGTATTGTGTTGACGCCCGGTTTAAACTGGGTGTTTTCTTACTAATGAAATTGACTACCAACAAGATTTCGTGAACTTTACAAGGTGAAATGTTATTGCTTTAAATGTATTAAATTTTGTTTAAACCTGATTTGATGTCTTTGCACAAGAAGGAATTGAAAATGGAGTTGCGTTTCTTTTTTGTTTTAGTATATAATACAATACAATATTTTATTGGCGCTAACTCAGTTACAATAAGTGGCTTGGACCAATTCAAGAACAACATAATAATTACATATAATACATGTGCATATCCAAAATATCCATAATGAGAATCACGTTTACAATTATAAGTTTGCAATGTGAATGACTATCTTATTAATATCCATCAGATGACCACAAAATCAATACAAATTGCACAAAACATGATTTAGCAAGACAGGTAAGGCAAATATCAGCAAGACATATTTAACCTTTTCTCAAACATAACCTGGTTTTGACTTTTCTATATTAGTCTTACGAATATATTCTAATAAAGTAAGTTCAGTTTATTTGCAACGCTTACAGTATGACGTCACACTGTCATTATGACATCATTTAACGTATGACCTATTGTTGTTAAAATTATGTCGACGTATTCCGGATTTTCGTAATTCCGTCGTGACAGAGTTGTCGTTCATGCGGGACGGTATACCGTCTTCCGGTGTCAATGTAAACAAGCGCTATCAGTGGGAAAGAACCGCTTCTGCATTTTTGAATGCCATAATTTTGCGGATAGAATTAGAAATTCTGAACTGCACAAACTTTATCGAAAGAGGCAAAGACAAGACGAGCTTGGATTCGTGTAATAAGTCGCAAGAATTAGAAGCAAACATCGTATCTGGCCTAGTCTGTCTGAGAGACAGCCATTGCAACATAGTCACAACACACTAAACGCTTACATATCAAAGTAGATTTAGTATATTGAGACAGAAGGAGAAAATGCTGGTTATCAGGATGCTTTTAAATTTTGCCAAAGTTTTTCCCAAAGCAGATTCTATTTTCTCTAAGTTAAGTAATATTAATCAAAACCAGGCTTTTTTTTGGGAACGCTTTAACAAACAAACAATGAATAACATAGATCTACTTGAACGAAATAGCAAAGTTTCGAGAGAAAAGAAAAACATGCTGACTGCTTTTCCCTCAATATTTCTTATTCTACAATCTACACCAAATTGTTCTTCTTAGTAGATCTACGTATCATAGTCTAAAGCCTGATTCAAATTTGGATTAAATTTGAAATGATGGTTTATTATGTTAACCTTTTCCTAACAAATTCTTTGTTTTGATGCCCACAAATAGCAAAATCAGAATCATTCTGACAATTAGCATGACTTAATTTGAAAAGGACCATATTTTTCGGGACATTTAAAAACGAATTCTTCAATTTTTAAATCTCTTTTCTTAAAGTGACATTTCAGAATTTTTTGTCATAAATTTTACTTTTATTTTTATCTGAAAGAGCATAGATCTATTTCCTTATGAAAATTCTGAAAATTTCAAGCCAAAATTTTGCGCCGTTTACGAGAAATTTATATTTAGGTGTTAAAATAGAACGAATTGTTGTGGACAACAGTTCGGATTTATATGCAATTTATCGATTATGTCTCAACTTCAAATGCGTGTTTCTCGCTTATTGGCAACAACTTCAAAAAACTATAGTATTTAAACTCATTAGAATAACCAATCTTGGCATCAAGACATACTTTAAAAAATTGAAATTGGAATGAAATGTCCCTTTAATATTAAAGTCCCGTATTTGACCTCAGTAGATTGTTTGGAAAAACATTGAGAAAAAGGAAACAATTTGATGATAGTCAGAAATATCGCCTCTTATCTCAATATTTTCTGTGCTTTAACATTCACTTCTTCTGTTTTTGATATTAATCGTTTTCCGACAGTGAAAAACCGTGTGGAGCGGAATGTTCTTACAAAAAATAAGATCTACAAAAAATTCGTTTGGAAAAACTCGCTCACAGCGTACATGTATATACATGTATCTTTTTTCCCCAAAGTTGCCCCTCTTTTTATTTCTATGACGTCATATTACTAGAGTAAGTAACGCAAAGTCATGACGTCACAAATCGATACTCGCCTGATTTGAGGCACGCCATGGGGAAACTATTTTCAATGATAACCTATCATCGGATTATGGGAGATTTCTTTTGTTATAGATCTCCGAATGGTTTGGAAAATTATGGAAGGTGCAGAGGTATTATTAGATTCCATTATTAAGTTACAATAAAAATCATTTTCATTTAATTACTCATTGATTTGATGAAAATATTAAAGTTGCCGCTTGTCCTACAGGCAAATGGAAGTAAACATACCGTCCCGCAGGAACGACAACTGTGTATTACCGGAATTACGAAAAGACCCAATTCCCTTCCTGCGTCGCTCATTTACCGACCAAAAACTTGGACAAACATTACGCATAAAACAGTTTTCGTTTATCGATGAATGGAATTCGTGTAAGGTCTGAGTGTGTGCAATAGTTTCGATTTTTATGACAATTTGTACTTTAAAATATTGCAAACTGATTAGTTTTTGTATAATAGATCTACAGTGCTCAGGATTTGATTAGCATTTGATATTTTGCTTTTTCCCCAGAGTAAAATTGAAAGACAGGTGGTTGTTGTAACGCATTCAAACATGTTTGTTAAGGTTGTGTGTGAACTGTTTACATAATGTTGACTTTGAATTTGATTGTCGTGGTTCAAACCAAATCCAGTATGGAATAGACTAAAACCGTCAAACAAACAAATCCACATTCGCGTAAATTCGCCCATTGATGTCTATAGAAATGTAAGCGCCATAGCCTACAGGGCGAAATGAGGAGAATCAACGTCTAAAAGCGAATGTCTCTAAATCAAAACAAAATATGATTCAATTTCCGATAATTTTTTTAAAATTACGTAGCATAGAGAAAATTAAGGAGCAAAATAGATATTTGAAGATATTTGGAGGTTGGTCGAAGAAAAGAAACATACGCCTTTAATTCAAACTGAAATGTAATTTGATATACGATAAATGGTAAAAATAATAACTGAGATAGAGAAGATAGAAAATTACGCTTTAAACCTAGATCTAATAAAGACTTTTTTTATCAAATATGATAGGTCTATGTGCCTTGAAGTAACCATTTCCCGAACATTAGAACAACAGACTAGACTTTTAATCTGAAGATTGTTGTAAACGTAACTGAAACCTGTGTACATAATACCACAGAATTATGATAAAAAAAGGAGAAAAATACTGGTTATCAAAATAACAAATTGATAATTAGAAAATCTCCATTTTCGTCAACATTTTTTACACATTCTAAAACTTCGATATCAATTACAAGTTTTTTGTAGACTGAATCTCTTTTCAAATTGGTACAATGTTTGAGTTCAAATAACTCTCCAAGTAGAAACTAATGACACTAAATGCGTTGAAGTAGGTTTCCCCTGTCACAAGCAATGCGTCCTTATACACGAATTTTTCTTTAAGGTAGACTACCCGAATTGTGGCCAATTTGAGATTCATAAAACATTGGCTTTTTTTACGACCGGCGTCGCTACGTTTCCGAACCTATTCGGGCGCAGTCGTAAACATTCGACGGTGGAGAGTTCCACCGCCGAATGTTTTTGACTTCGCCCGAATAATTCTGACGTCGTGCGAATCTCATTAGGGGTAGACTACCTTAACACAAGCAATGTGCACTGATGCCACATATTTTCATTGGCGCAATAAATGTACTTTTGCGGTAAATTTATTTGTCACAAGCAATGCGTACACATGTATAATTTTCTTCCTGTTGTATTCTTTGAAACAACAAAGAGTGTCTTCAGTCCCTTCTTAACTGTTCCTCTGTAATAAGAACTGCTTACTTGGGAAGGTACTTATCTTGAGAAAGGGAACAACAAACATGTCTTCTGGATTAAGCATTCCTGGATTAAGAATCACTTCGCAGCACTCGCACAATTATATCCCTAGCAGGAGAAAGGAAGCGCTTGCAGGAAGTAATCGTCTACTTGATTAGATTAAATGGCTACAATCGCCGAGAAGGAGCGCGGAAATTGTCGCCGATTCAAGCTTTTGAGCGGTAGTTATGGGTAATTTATTGTAAATTGATGATTTATGTCGGGGGCTCTCGTAAAAATGATCTCAGATTATTGTTCTTGTATTGTCAAACGATTTCTAGTGGTAACTAATGACGCCGTTTTATCCGGCCATTATTTTTATTGTAACATGATTACGGTAAGTGTGAAGCTAGCTTTAATGAGAACGTTCACGGGCATGTAATGTCTGAGGACGAATTCAGGGGAAAATTGGTCATTAGACAAAATGACCCTTGATGAGACTTGAGCTCATTTAGAATTCCCTGCTCGTAGAAAGCACCATTTACAAATCATTTTCTTGCTGTCAAATATTTAGACATAGGTTAGCAAATTAACATAATTCGGGAACACTATTAGCTCTTCGTCGCGGAGGGATTTCAGTTTTTGTTGAAATGTCCCTCTTTCTAGGAAGAAATGCACCGTTGTTTCCAATCTATATTTTCAACTACATGTATTTCCCAAACAATGTAATTTTGAACGGCCCGAAATACAATCAAATGCAGACACAAAGGAAATGTTTACATGGGGTACATGTAATAAACATGTACATTTATGTGTAATACATGTTTCTATTTAAAGGTAGTCCACCCCTTATGAGATTTACGAGACGTCGGAATTACTCGGTCGCCGTCGCTATCATTCGAACGTGGAATGCTTCATCGTGTAAATTTTGTTTGGTCGTCAATAACATTTTATCAGGTTCTATATAAAAGATTCTTTGCATTCAGTAAATTCCTGGCTTTTTCTCTGCTTCAAATCGTTTTCAAATCGGTCGTACATTAAAACCCATTACCACACGTGGACACTTTTAGACGCCCGGAGAGATAGAGGGCTAGAGGCTATGGAAAACATTGTGGAAAATGAAGAAATTGCTAGTGTTAAGCAATTTCTTCATTTCCTACAATGTTTTCTACAAGAAAAGACCTAAAATGCAACATTTCAATCGCATGAAATTATCTTCTGCAACATCTTTGGATTTGGGATAGTCTAATATTTTGCCGTCTGTTAATTGGTTCACAGAATTATGGAAAATTTCCGAAAATGATGTTTTACGTGAACCCCAACTGTGGTTATTTTGTACTCTACAACTTCTTTCGAATCGTTGGGGGAAAATGCTATAATAAGAGCGTCACTTTTCAACAAAAACCTCGTAACTGCAGCTTGTTTTAAGCTGCAGTTACGAGTGTTTTGTTGAAAAGCAGCGAGAGCTTATCAAAAGTGCCGGATAGCGTGTACGTTTGTATCTGTAAGTAAGAACGAGCGTGTTGACAAATTAAACAAGATTTTATTCAAACAATCCGACGCGTGTGTCAAGAAAATCGGATTGTTAATTATGAATGGATCCCTAGATTGGAATGATCAATCCTTCCCAGGATGAGGCCATGTTTTTACGTCCTTAAAAATAGTTAGAAACAACATTGAGAAAAATAAAGAATACATACTGATATCCAGCCTTTTTTGTTATTTAAATTATCGTTCTACAATATTTTCTTGGCCATAATGTTCAAAATGTGAACTTTTATAAATAACCATTGTGCCATTTTCAGAATCTTCAAAATTGAAGCGAAGTAAAATATGTGTTGTTTAGGGAAGGGTAAATAGTATTTTAGAGACTGACTGGCAGGCTTTATAATACGATTAAATGATAATATCTCTCACAAATGGAATTCTTTATGAAACTGTTTGTTTTGTTTAACCCATTCCCAAACAAGACCCAGTTTTCACATCCCTAATACTAGTAGTAAAGGCTTGTAAAAACTTTGAAGCAAAAGTAGAAAATGCTCATAACCAACATTTTCTCTCTTTGCCTCACTATTTTCTGGGCTATATTTTACATAAATTCTATCTCTATCAACATCTGTTTTGTCATCTGAAGCAGCTCTCAAATTGAAATACCCCAAAATTTCACCGTTTAGGAAGTGGTTAAATTATAGACGTTTGTTGGTCATGGATACCTTTAGAAGAATATTTTGAATGGGTACATGCAATGTATGAACAATCATAACTAGAATACTCTTTTAAATGTACAATTTAGGCCTGGAAAAAGAAAAAAATGTGTGGTTAAGGTTAGCCGACAATCACAAGCAAAATAGATCCGATCTTCCAAGCCCCCCCCCCCAAAAAAAAAAAAAAAAAAAAAAAAAGAAATATATATATATACATGTAGATCTAAAAAAAACCCCAACAATAACAACTGCATATCCTATGTACAAACCATACAAAGAAAAGGCCAAGCGCCCTATTTTACTAAATGTATCGAGTTGAAAACGTCTTATTCTTATGTAATTAAAAGGGGTTTAAAAACTTATTACCACACGACTATGTAATTTTACAATTGGTACTCGCTAAAAGGGTTCTTTTCTTTTATTTTAGTTTTTTTCGTCACGAAATACCACTAAGCCAGTATGGCGACTAGAGATACTTTGTAAGCTACTTTCTGACTCTAATAAAACAACTGTTTATAAAGACAATTAGTACCTGAACGTTTGTAGACAACTATAAAACCGGCAAAACAGATGTGATATTTTCAGGAAACGTTTTCAATACGTCGACAAATGCATACAGTTACTAGTTAAAAATATCTAAATATATTTTCTGTAATTTCTGTGAGTTCTAAGATAAACATTGTCAAATGTAGTGTACAGATACGGAAAGAATGAAAACGCCAGTTCTGTATTTTTATACATAACATAACACCAAAAACATTAAGACTATGACGAAAACAATTCAACAGATGCTAAGGAATAATTCCCATACTTCTGTCAAATTTCATGTTTGACTTTATTACGATTGTCATGTGTTTTAGTAAACATGCTCAATGGGGAGTGCACAAACGTCAAAATTATTTTGTACGTATCTCTAAAATAGTCTCAAACCCGGAATGACGCCAAATGTAGATTGGATGTAAATTCAAATTCAAATTTGCGACAACTTGTTATCTTACGTTTTTGCGATCTTATTAACAAGAACTGTCGTTTATAGTACTTGCGTATATCCGCTCCACTCTTTTGTACTTGCACGCTCATTTAGAAGTATACATGTAGATCTACATATGGAACGGAAGTATTTCCCAAATGGGCAACACATACGATAAGATGGCCTGCAGTATCTACCAAAAAAGCGTTAACAACCGGCTTTCGTATCGTATCAGCGTCATTTAGCTCATTAGAAGGAATTTAGGTGAAACAAATCTTAATTAACAGCTTCGTTTTAATTACCGGCCCATTAATTCACCGCGTTCGGGAGAATTACGAGTCACGCTAGAAGCAAATTGCGTGTACAAAGCAATACCTTGAATTAAGTTAGATAAAATGAGCGAGGATAAAACAAAACTATTTACGTATGTGCACGGGGACAAATGGCTCTGGTACAATGCTGGAATTGAATATACTGACGTTTAACATTGCCACTGAATTTAGCGATGGACGACTGGCTTTCAATGTGGCTATCTTTTGCCCAAACTGTCTCTTCTAAAGGATTATAACCCGTCATTATGTGCAAAATACTTCGTGCATCTTCGTGCGACATCCACAGCAACGGAAATTGACGAGTTTATCTCTCATCCATTCCTGTTGTCACGGATGACCCCCGAGGATACATGAAGTCTTTGGTATATAATGATGGGTTGCAATCCTTAGTCAACGTACGCGCATTTATATATGAATGTCATGAATGTAGATTTGTCCCTTTTAAAGCTGTTTTGGGTAATGGAATCTAAAAATTGTGCGTAATTACAAAAAAGGACAGTTTCCAACCATAACGATACATCAAGACGAGAACATTTGGGCCATCATTTTGTAATTTCCTCTTAGTCTGTTTTATTTGTGTTGATTAAATGTTTATTCGTTGATGGGAAAAAGATGTAGCTAAAATATATAGGTTGTGATGCGTTTGTGTTTGCTATTATAGCATGGTCGGCACCATCATAGACTACTATTAAAGTGACATTTCACGTTTATTTCATTTTTATACGCCGCCGGAGGCGGACGTATATTGGCGTCATCTTCTCCGTCTGTCCGTCCGTCCGTCCGTCCATCCGTCCGTCCGTACGTCCGTCCACTTTTCTTGTCAACGCAACTCCTCCTAAGTTTCTGGCTGGATCTTCTTGAAACTTGGTCAATGTTATCACCTCAATTGGTAGATGTGCATGAAGGAAGGATTTTATGGTTCATTGATTTTTGCCTGAGTTATGCCCCCTTAAAACTTAGTCTCTGGGGCGGCGTATATTGTGACCATGGCACTCTTGTTTAAAAGTATGTCTTGACCCAAAGATTGTTTATTCTATTGCGTAGAAATGCTATCAGTTTTTTGAAGTTGTTATCTATAAGCGAAAAATATGCTTTCAAAGTTGAGACAGAAATGACAAACTCTATATAAATCTGAACTGTTGTCCACAACAATTTGTTTAATTTTAGCACAAAAATATATATTTCTCGTAAACGGTTCAATATTTTGGCTTGAAATTTTCAGAATTTTCATAAGAAAACATGTTCTTTCAGATAAATAAAAGTAAATTTTAAGTAAAAATGATTGTGAAATGTCACTTTAAAATGGAAAAGGTCGTTCCTTGACATTTTATTTCCTTGACATTTCATAAGAAAATTACCACACCCTACAAAAAACCACCACCACCACAAAAAAAAAAAAAAAAAAAAAAAAAAAAAAACACACACACACACAGACAAACAACCACGATATACAAATAAACAAACAAACAACAACAACAAATAAAACAATGAATCAGTTGTCTTATATCAGTGGACAAATGAAAGACTTAATATGTTCTAAGTAAAAAGTAAAAATAAACAAGTTGGTCGCAAAAACAATAACAAAACAAATAAAACCAGTTAACAACCAAGAGAACAATTTAAATACAAAGAAAGCCATGGAAATATATCTATCATTATACCAAATAAATACCTATTTGCCATCGACTACAGATTCAACGAATCCATGATTGTTCAAGGATTTCCTGACTGCCCTTTGTTTCTAGACGCTGTTTAAAAATACATGGAATTAATACCAAAGAGTGATAATGCGTATAATCAAACTTAACATACAAAAGGAAAAAACGGGAGAAATTCGCCTTGTTTTTATTAGGGCTCGACGTTTTCTACAGCTAATATTTCAGTGCAATTCAGTTTTAAATCCATTATAACGTCTGGAAGGGCAGGAGAACGTTCAAAACTCTCGAATTAATCGACTAACTTTGCTAGTTTTTTGGCGAATTAATTCTTAAGTGTCAACAGCGTTTATCTTAAAGTATTTTGAAATTTAATTTTCTTCTCTTTTTACTCCCTAAAAATTCCAAATTGCATTGTCTTTAAATGTTTTGAAACAGTTGTCAAAGTTTGAATGATGCAAAAAGCTGAGAAGCGAAAACAGTCCTTTCTTCGTGAAAAATTCTGAATTTTATCAGTTTACTTCTTTCTTACACTTCTTAAAAATTGAGTTTTGTCAAAGTTTCTTTTGCCAAACATCCCTTCTTTTGAACTTCTTTGCAGAGAGACTTAAGAAAATAACGAGTGCCTTGAGAGTGAGATACTTTTCTTTACCATGTTCGGCCTGAACGCGTGGTTTTTAAATTTTCATTTGAATTCTCTCTTCCGTGGTTCAAAAGACATTTTTTAAGTACTCGCCTTACTGTGTTATCTATGTCGATACATTTAACGAATGCTCTCGTCTTTGATAAGGAATTTAGGAGAGAACAGTAAAAAAATCAATATAAGAGAGTCAGGCTGGTACATCATGTAGGCCTACCTTGGTTCAAGTTGGTAGGCCATTCAATTTTATAGGGAATGAAATGTTTTGAAAACACATTCTTACAATTACCATCCTTGCAACGAAATAGGAAGGGCATGGGACCGATTCTTGGACAGATTCATAGGAAAATGCCCAAAAATATAAACTCATCAAATTAAAATTGAATAGTGAAAAACATAAATGACAGACGATTAGATCTAAATAGATATAAGATCATCTTTACTTCATTTTGAATAATTTTATAAGCCAGGTAGAAATTCTGACCGATTACAGGAAGTTCAATTTATTTCACAGATTACTAAATGTGATAACCAAAATTATCATATTTTGACGTACTACAGAACTACGTATGTAGCGTGTGTTACATTTGCGCACTCGACGTGACTTGATAATTTGTAAGTTTTGATAGACAGATATTTAAGTTTTTCCGAAATCCTGAAATTTTCTGAAACACCTTTCCAGACAGGTATTGATTTAAAAAAAAGTGAAATATGAAAAAAAGATAAATCAGTCACTTCCCTTTAACACACGGTGTTTTGTTTTAACGTCCCAGAGACAGTAGGCATATCTATTTTTTAAAATGTTTTCTAATCATGAACGTTAAAAGTTTTATTTTCTTTAACATTTCGAACGGTAAATTTTAAGAAGCGGTAACGAAGTAGGTTGCTCTATGTTGATTCTCCAGTTTTCAGAGCGAGAGGTTTGGAGATAAAGTTGGCCATCAGAATTTCTGGCTTTCTTCAAATGCTTTCAAAATCAAGACAACGGTCGTTTAAACCAGAGGTCGTTTCAAAAAGGTAAAAACGATTATCAAAGTGTGCCTGTTGACGTCAATATTCTGGACACGAACGAACGAAAGGACATTCACATACGTATTTACGTAGATTCTAAAACGTTTTCGTCAGTTTTAATGGCATTAGAGTCCCAATAAGCGTTAATTCAAATCTAAAACTAAAAGGACAATAGCATCAATGTATTGGAAAAACGATTATATTACATGCAAAAGGAAACAATTTCAATTCTGTTCGATTTTTTATGTTTGAAGTTGAGTTTAACCAGATTCGTGTAGAAACCTTTTAAAGAGGAGAAAACCAAATAGATCTACATTTAAAAAAAAAAAAAAAAAAAAAAAAAAAAAAAAAAAAAAAAAAAAAAAAAAAATCGGATGCATTTACGTTTATTAAATATGTATGGGTAAGAAAATCTTTTTAGACAGATTACAGACTTTATCAAATCTGATTAATTCTAATCACTTAATTTTGATATTCGTACAAGCCGCAGTGATATTCTTTATATTGAATCTTGTTCTACAACATAGCCTCTCCAGCAAAGGAAGCGTCCACCCAGGGATATCAAATGTCCAGCTGAGTGTTTGAGAAGCGGTCAGCAGTCTTCGGCCACTTTTCAATATGGCATGACAATGCACGAGGGCTTCACTCTCAATTGAGACGTATTGATTTGGGCATGTGTCTCTTAGGACTAAATGAATATCGTCGCTTTAAAACAAAAACCTCGTAACTGCAGCTTGTTAAAAGCTGCAGTTACGAGACTTTTGTTTAAAAGCAGCGATGTGTCTCTTAAAACCAATTTTACGCCCCGCAAGGTGCATATGTAGCGAGCGATGTCTTCCCTAAACAAGACCCCGGAACAAGAAAGAAATTGAAAACTCTTTATGTCCACTTAGCCCTGACACTAATGGTCAATTAGCCACGGTGGTCAATAGAGACACAATTGGGGAGGTGGGGAAAAGCGACCTGGTTACGCAAGCCCATTACACGAAGACTCATGACAATTTAGTGGTAACAACACGATGACAAAACGAGGGAACACCAACGTGTTACCAGCTTGTTTTGAAATTGAAAAGGACTAAATGAATGTGTGCTTCATATTTTCATTGTCCTTATTAGTCTCTTTCTAAACAATCCTTGTCAAACTTTGACTTCCTCAATGAGGAACGCTTTTTTAAGTTTCTTTTCAATTTCATTGTCTAAAGTATGTCTTGATGCCAAAAATTGGTGATTCTTATGCGCTTAGATGATACCATTTTTTTTGTTAATTGTTGCGTATAAGCACTCCAGTCCCAAAAATATCATTCCGAAAAATACGTGATTTTTCTTTTGGTAAAATATCAACTTCTACGTACGTGGCACGTGATCTTGAGCCATATAATTGGACACTCGGAATAACGAATGACAACACAAATTGGTCTAATACTAAAGTAATGGTATTGTTTTAGACTTTGATTGCTTTTTCTTTCACAATTATGAGATGTCAATCTAAAATGCATATATTTTCTGAATGAAACAAGAAGTTTTCTGGATGCATATATGCTAAACTCCATTTATCATATTTAATAATTTTACTGATAAGAAAAAAAAAACAACCCAAACAAACCCCCGAAATAAATAAATAAATAATAATAATAATAATAATAATAATAATAATAATAATAATAATAATAATAATAATAATAATAATAATAATAATAATAATAATGATGATAATAATAACAAGTATCTGGTGTTGTATGCAACACATAAAGTCCCCTACCGGCTTCACATTGACTCAATATGGTAATCAATAATAGATTAAGATGAATAAGTTATTGCAGGATCCATTTTTGCCATATTTTCATTATTTCCGTTACCATAGCAACCGCACTTTTCGTCAAAGAACAAAGATAAAATGATGTGCATAATCTACACATTGCCATCTAGTCATATACCAATTCTCATCAAATTAGCTTGCTTACTTATTAACTTATCGCAGGATCCAATATTTTTTGCCATATTTTCACTATTTCCGTAACCATAGCAACAACAATTTTAGTCTAAAAACAAAAATAAAATGATGTGCATAATCTACTCATTGCCATATAGTCATATACCAAGTCTCATCAAACTAGCTTGTTTAGTTATTATCTTATCGCAGGATCCCATTTTTGGCCATATTTTCACTATTTCTGTAACCATAGCAACCTCAATTTAAGTCGAAAAACAAATATAAAATGATGTGCATAATCTACACATTGCCATCTAGTCATATACGAACTTTCATCAAAAACGCTAGCTTAGTTATTAAGTTATCGCGGGATCCAGATTTCGGCGGACACACGGACGGACAGACGGACGGACGGACAGACGGAGGGCAAACCTATAGTCCCCTCCGGTGTGAACACCGGTAGGGGACTAATAATAATAATAATATTAATAATAATAATAATAATAAAAACCCAAACAAACATGATATGCGTACAAGAAAAACTATTGAAGCAAAATATAAAAAAACAAGTATCTGGTGTTGTATGCAACACATAAAGTCCCCTACCGGCTTCACATTGACTCAATATGGTAATCAATAATAGATTAAGTTGCAGGATCCATTTTTTGCCATATTTTCACTATTTCCGTTACCATAGCAACCACACTTTTCGTCAAAGAACAAAGATAAAATGATGTGCATAATCTGCACATTGCCATCTAGTCATATACCAAGTCTCATCAAATTAGCTTGCTTACTTATTAACTTATCGCAGGATCCAATATTTTTTGCCATATTTTCATTATTTCCGTAACCATAGCAACAACAATTTTAGTCTAAAAACAGAAATAAAATGATGTGCATAATCTACACATTGCCATATAGTCATATACCAAGTCTCATCAAACTAGCTTGCTTAGTTATTATCTTATCGCAGGATCCCATTTTTGGCCATATTTTCACTATTTCTGTAACCATAGCAACCTCAATTTAAGTCGAAAAACAAAAATAAAATGATGTGCATAATCTACACATTGCCATCTAGTCATATACCAACTTTCATCAAAAACGCTTGCTTAGTTATTAAGTTATCGCGGGATCCAGATTTGAGCGGACAGATGGACGGACAGACGGACGGACGCACAGACGGACGGACAGACGGAGGGCAAACCTATAGTCCCCTCCGGTGTGAACACCGGTAGGGGACTAAAAAGCTGATAGAGAGTGTTTTCGGTTTTATTTTCAATATGGCCTCATTATTATGGACGCAAAGTGTCGCCTTTCTCTTGAAAATGATACATATGAATTATGGTATCGTATCTCATTTCTCAAGCAAAAGAGCAGCATTCAATTTGGGATAAGGGCAAAGTCTCGTTTCCAAAAATAGAGGTAAGAATGTAAGCTATGAAGTAGAAACCTTAAATAAGACACATTTACATAGAAAACTTTAGATAAGACACATTTATTTAGAAAACCAATTAAAGGCGAAGATTGTCTGGTTCTAAAACGTATATGTTACACTTTAATTGGATTAGCCGGTATATGCTACACTTTAATTAGATTAGCCAGTATATGTTACACTTTAATTGGATAAGCCGGTATATGTTTATTGTTACACTTTAATTGGATTAGCCGGTATATGTTACACTTTAATTGGATTGGCCAGTATATGTTACACTTTAATTGGATAAGCCGGTATATGTTTATTGTTACACTTTAATTGGATTAGCCGGTATATGTTACACTTTAATTGGATTAGCCAGTATATGTTACACTTTAATTGGATTAGCCGGTATTTTTTAAACTTTAATTGGATTAGCCGGTATATGTTACACTTTAATTGGATTAGCCGGTATATGTTACACTTTAATTGGATTAGCCGGTATATGTTACACTTTAATTGGATTAGCCGGTATATGTTACACTTTAATTGGATTAGCCGGTATATGTTACACTTTAATTGGATTAGCCGGTATATGTTACACTTTAATTGGATTAGCCGGTATATGTTACACTTTAATTGGATTAGCCAGTATATGTTACACTTTAATTGGATTAGCCGGTATTTTTTACACTTTAATTGGATTAGCCGGTATATGTTACACCATTTTACCATTTTAATTCATATTTGATATACGGCCACCGGCCTTAACAAAGAATATGAAAACATATAACAATTTACATGGTACAATCCGCGTAGAACCAATATACACATACCAATATTAATATAATAGACATATTATTAATAAACTAAATTAAAACAATTTCGTTTTTGACGCCACGTATTAATTATTATCAAGAACATTCAGGGGAAGGAGGAGAAACGATTAAAGCATTTTCTCCTCTTTTCCATGAATACCTTCCTCACATACATGTAGATAATCCGCCTTCTAGATTCTTGTTGAAATTCCTTTTGTTAACAGATGTTATCACAATAAACTGTCTAACATTAATCAAGTATAAATCATTTTCAGGTTTTGACTCCCCTATGTGATTTATTTATGTGAAGTATTGGCAGGAAAGAGAAAAATTGTTTTTTTTTTCTTTTCTGTGAATACTTCTTAATACAATACTGTCGATAACAAACATTCTTGTTTCTTTTTGCGTTTCATTTTCTATACCTACTTTTAATGCTGTTCGTTCATCCAAATATATATATCTATAATTGATCGTGGAAAGATTTTCTTTTCTCAAATGCATGATATATATACATAGCAATATTTCTTACAAGTGAACTGTTTTTTATAGACATCAATATTTTAAACTTGTGCATAGATGGCGAGGAGTAATATTTTTGAGGTAAATACTGTTTTCTTATTTCTTCATACAAAGGACAAATTAGCAAAAAATGATATTCATCTTCAATTGTATTTGTACATAGCTTGCATACTCTATTTACTAAACATGTTCTTGTGTGTCGTCCCTTTACAATAGCTAAATTTAAAGTGCCAGTTCTAAACTTTGAAAGTGATTTCCTGAATTTAAAAATGTCTATGCTATCTAAATAACTCTCTTTTACAAATTCGAACTTAAATGTTTTATAAAATTTTAAACTTGAAATTGATGTACATTTGTTCCTCCAAATCTGCATGTATTGATCTTTTAGCCGCTCTGTGTATATATTAAGAAATTGTCTCTCATTTTCAACGTGTTGATCTTCCCAGATGTACCCAAAACCATTAGAATATAGATTCAGTCTAAGATTTGTTACCCAATTTTTGTATCCAAGAGAGTCGTATAATTTTAACATATCATAACATTTCTTAACGTATCTGTGATCTGACATATGTAGAATTTTTAACCAATATTTGACAACTCTTTTACTTGAATATATGTATAATGGGAATCTACCACATTCACCTAATACCGCAAAATCTGACGTGTGTTTTGGTAGTCCCATAAATCGTTTGCATGCATACTTTTGAATTCGTTCAATACAATCAAATGAATTGATACCCCATATTTCACAACAATAAAATAGGATGGGGGATATTTTGGTGTCAAATATTTTAAAATAAACTGTGGTATTAACCGGTAAGGTACCTATCAGTGAAGAAAAAATGCTATTCAGAACTCTTTTGGCTTTTATTGAATTATCCTCGGCCATTTTGTAAAGTGAGCATTTTTGAGAAAAATAAGCACCTATGTATTTAAATCCATTAACGCATTCAATAGCATTTCCTGAATAGTATAATTTATCTTGCTCGGAAATATTACCACCATTTCTGAAGATCATTACCTTTGTCTTGATTATATTAACATCCAGTTTGTATTCAATGCAGAATCTAAGTAGTAAATCTAACTGTGTTTGGAGAGTCGATTTATTGTCTGCCATAAGTGCAATATCGTCAGCGAACATCAGCATGAATATTTCAATAATATGAGGATGTAGTTGAATGCCACGAAGGCCGCTATTTGAAATAATGTCGCTCAATTCATTTATAAACAGGATGAATAAAATCGAACTTAAAGAGCATCCTTGTCTCAACCGTTTCGGACAGTCTATGGCTTCACTAAGTTCATTTTTATTTCTAACAACTGTTTCTACACTTTGATAAATTGATTTAACAGATTTGAATAAGTTTCCATGTATACCGTGTTTAACTAAAGATTGAAGAAGTTTGGGTCTATTAACCGAATCAAAGGCCTTTTTGAAGTCAACAAATACAACATATAATTTTCTTTTCATGGTTAATTGCTTACTGATGATTGAATGTAATATGAAAACATTATCTACAGTTGAATAATTTTCTCGAAATCCTGCTTGAGACTCTGCAATTCTATCATATATCTCAGCGTAGTAAGTTATTCGCCTATTAATTATGCTGATGTAAATTTTACTAAATAAATCAATAATCGATATTCCCCTGTAATTGTCAGGGTCATCAATATTACCTTTCTTAGGTACAGGAATAGTTATGGTCTTACGCCAAGCACTAGGAAATTCACTATTTTTAAAAATACGATTAAATAATTTGTTTAAGTATGGTAAAATTATCCTGAAGCTATACTGAAAATGTTCGGTAGCTAATTGACCCGACGTAGCTTTTGCCGGATTCAAACTAATAATAGCATTTTCAGTCTCCTTATCACTGATTTCATCATTACATATGGAAGAACTTATTTCATCGCCTTTGTCATCAGTTTCATTAACCGATATTTGTGGTTCATGTTCGTTATCAACAACACTGAATACGGATTTGAAATGTTCTGCCCACTCAGGTGTTGTTATTTTTGACTCGACCTCAACTGTTTTATTAATATCTTTTATGGTTTTCCAAAATTGTTTACTATTTTCGATGGATGTTTCTAGTTTATTAGCTAATGATTTGTTATACAAATGTTTCTTATGTTTACAAATACTTTTATAATTACTTTTAGCTTCTAGATATGAATTTAAACATTGTGTACTTCTTGTAGTTCTGTATGATCTTAGTTTTCTGTTTGCTTCGCGTTTCATAGACATGCATTCTCTATCATACCAACTTCTTTGTTTATTTCTTTTACGAGATGATTCTCTAAGCGCCGGTTTAGATGCCTTAATTAGTTTGTCTTCAAATAAATTTATTACAGTGTCAATGTCCGTGTGAGAATCTATCATACTATCTTGATCAGTAAAACTACCATTCATAATTTCATTTTGTAAAGTTATGTAATATTCTTGTTTGATATTTTCAGTAAAATTATACTTTGAGCGGGTATCACACTTTCCCTCTTTTTCATCTTTACTAATATAATTATCATGCTTCGTAATGTTTTCACATTTATAAGTAATGGAAAAATGTAATGGGAGATGATCACCTTCACATATATTCTTGACTTCAAAATCATTAATGACATCATATAATTCATTTGTACATATAAAATAATCGATTACACTTTTACCTTGCTGACTAATAAAAGTGAACTCACCAATTTCTTTATCTTTACCACATCTACCATTAACAATAAAAAACTCTCGAGATCTACAAAACTTTAATAAATTACGACCAAAACGGTTTAGCTTTGTATCCTCTGATTTTCTATTTGGAATATCTAACGCGACAATACTGTATTCAGGTAGGCTTTCGCTAATTTCATTATCGATAATATCCTGTGCATTGCATATTCTACTATTGAAATCCCCTGATAGTATAATGCTTGCACATTGAAACTCTATCTGCAAATCATCTATTAAATCTTCTACAATATCAATACCTATTTTATCAATAACATTATAAATTGGTGATTTTTCTGGTGGTATATACAAACATATGAATATGATATCGTTAGGCAAATTCAGTAATGATTTACTTATTTTCAATATAACCCCACATGAAAATGATGTTTTAATTCTAGTTATGCAACTAGCAAGTGATTTTTTGAATAAAACACATACACCGCCCATTTCTCTACCAAACCGATTGATTTTACTACTTGGACAAACATAATAATCATAATTATACCCAATATGTTTTAGATTGTCTTGTGAAATATCTTTTTCCCAAGTTTCTGTAAGACCTATTATATCAAATGTAGCAACAAAATCTGAAAACCCTCTATTATCAAACTTATCATTTAGCCCTCCAACATTCCAACTTACGAACGATAATTTATGTAAAGTAGATTGACCTAAGGTATTTTTAAGACCTTGACCGCATCCCTATTCATCCTGGAGATCATTATTAGAAACATTAACTTCAAAAGCATTATCACTATCGACATGAGAATCTCTTGGTGCATGTACGTTATCAGCATTAGCATCAGATACTATTATATTTTCCTCATTAACAGTGCCATTTTGATCACTTCTGGGATTATGCCGTATTGCTTTCCTATAATATCTTGAGGCTTGGTTTGTATTCCTCTGTTCACGGTGGTACAGAACACCGTTCTTAAAATATCCTGTTATACCTTGTTTGCGTAGCTCAGAAAGTTTGTGTCGCTGATATTTTGTAAGCTCGTTAGAAACTCGCAATCCGGAATCACGCAGTTTGTCACGAGCTCGAAAAATATCAAATTTATCATGAATATTTTTTACTCTGATAAGAACCATTCTAGTGCCACCGTGAGCATAGGAACCAACTCTACGTAAGTCTTCTAGATCTGCCTCTTGAAACGGTTTATCGGGAAAAACAACTTTGTGTACATGATTTACATATTTGTCTTTAGTATGTTCTGGAAGTTCATGCTCCTCATCAGGTAGACCGAATAAGCGTATAGAATTTTTAACACTTTCGGCCTCTATATCATTTAACCGCCTGTTTATTTCGCCCAAGTCACTATCTTCGCGGTCTCTCATGTGTGCTAGTGCATCAACGTCAGACTGAGTTATTTCCTGGTTGCGTTCTAACTCATGATATTTTTCGCGTAGATTCTTTAGCTCGCCGACAATTGACACTTGTTTTGATTCAATTTTGCTGACTTTCGTGCCGATATCTTTCACTTCCGTCCGTAAAGAAGCAGTTTCATGACGCATAGCTGTGATTTCGTTCCTCACTTGCATTATCTCTTGTGATGTTGACCAATTTGAGTGTGCTATTGCGTCCAAAATACATTGTGTCTCGGGGTTGGGATTAGGCATATGTCCGTGTACAGGTCCAGGACCAGGATTAGTTTCAACATCATCAGATAATTGTAGTATAAGTTGAAAGTAATTGCTATAGTTGCTGTAGAAATGATTGTTCCATTGCGGCGTTATTTCATAAGGCGGTAAATTTATGTTGCAGCAATATAAACACATGCTTTCGCTTGTAATAAATCGCTGTGGAGTGACTGGAAAGACACTATTCGATACCCAGTTATCATGCTGATGAGCCAACACTGACAAACTTGCCATCAACAGCAGGACACAGAGATGACGGAAATTAAGTATGTTGACATGCCAGTAGCGCTTATTGTTCCACCTGTTTCTTTTGTCGTTTGCTAGCTTTTGACGCTTGGCATTATCGTAGATGCCGACCTTGTGTCTGTACTCAATAATGTTTAACACCATCTTCACAGCGGAATACTATAGCGCATATAATTTCTGGATTCTAATGAGGGCCAATTTTACGACGACGCGGCAACCATTTGTCCGTAACCACTCTATTGTATCGATGATTTACCCTTTACACAGCGTACGGTAAATGGGGCGTGTTACGGGTCGTTGCACACAAAATGTTAGTGAATTATGTCAATTCAAAAATAGTTCATAAAAGGCAAAATACTTCAAAGTCATTGTCAGTTCCAATATCTACAGCTGCATATGACCCTTCTCATCCACGAATGCGCTTTTCAGCTTTGTCTAGTCCGTAACTTTGTAGATATTTCCGATTATGTATCTCAGTATCTGAAACGCGTTCTATCGCGGTCGCACTTGAAATTACTTTAATTAGGTTAGCCGGTATATGTTACACTTTAATTGGATTAGCCGGTATATGTTACACTTTAATTGGATTAGCCAGTATATGTTACACTTTAATTGGATTAGCCGGTATATGTTTATTGTTACACTTTAATTGGATTAGCCGGTATATGTTACACTTTAATTGGATTAGCCAGTATATGTTACACTTTAATTGGATCAGCCAGTATATGTTTATTGTTACACTTTAATTGGATTAGCCGGTATATGCTACACTTTAATTGGATTAGCCGGTATATGTTACACTTTAATTGGATTAGCCAGTATATGTTACACTTTAATTGAATTAGCCTGTATATGTTACACTTTAATTGGATTAGCCGGTATATGTTACACTTTAATTGGATTAGCCGGTATATGTTACACTTTAATTGGATTAGCCAGTTTATGTTACACTTTAATTGGATTGGCCGGTATATGTTTATTGTTACACTTTAATTGGATTAGCCAGTATATGCTACACTTTAATTGGATTAGCCGGTATATGTTTATTGTTACACTTTAATTGGATTAGCCGGTATATGTTACACTTTAATCGGATTAGCCACTATATGTTTATTGTTACACTTTAATTGGATTAGCCGGTATATGTTACACTTTAATTGGATTAGCCAGTATATGTTTATTGTTACACTTTAATTGGATTAGCCGGTATATGCTACACTTTAATTGGATTAGCCGGTATATGTTACACTTTAATTGGATTAGCCAGTATATGTTTATTGTTACACTTTAATTGGATTAGCCAGTATATGTTACACTTTAATTGGATTAGCCTGTATATGTTTATTGTTACACTTTAATTGGATTAGCCGGTATATGTTACACTTTAATTGGATTAGCCGGTATATGTTACACTTTAATTGGATTAGCCAGTATATGTTACACTTTAATTGGATTGGCCGGTATATGTTTATTGTTACACTTTAATTGGATTAGCCAGTATATGTTACACTTTAATTGGATTAGCCGGTATATGTTACACTTTAATTGGATTAGCCGGTATATGTTACACTTTAATTGGATTAGCCAGTATATGTTACACTTTAATTGGATTAGCCGGTATATATTTATTGTTACACTTTAATTGGATTAGCCGGTATATGTTACACTTTAATTGGATTAGCCGGTATATGTTACACTTTAATTGGATTAGCCGGTATATGCTACACTTTAATTGGATTAGCCAGTATATGTTACACTTTAATTGGATTAGCCGGTATATGTTTATTGTTACACTTTAATTGGATTAGCCGGTATATGCTACACTTTAATTGGATTAGCCAGTATATGTTACACTTTAATTGGATTAGCCGGTATATGTTTATTGTTACACTTTAATTGGATTAGCCGGTATATGTTACACTTTAATTGGATTGGCCAGTATATGTTACACTTTAATTGGATTAGCCGGTATATGTTTATTGTTACACTTTAATTGGATTAGCCGGTATATGTTACACTTTAATTGGATTAGCTGGTATTTTTTAAACTTTAATTGGATTAGCCGGTATATGTTACACTTTAATTGGATTAGCCGGTATATGTTACACTTTAATTGGATTAGCCGGTATATGTTACACTTTAATTGGATTAGCCGGTATATGTTACACTTTAATTGGATTAGCCGGTATATGTTACACTTTAATTGGATTAGCCGGTATATGTTACACTTTAATTGGATTAGCCAGTATGTGTTACACTTTAATTGGATTAGCCGGTATATGTTTATTGTTACACTTTAATTGGATTAGCCGGTATATGTTACACTTTAATTGGATTAGCCAGTATATGTTACACTTTAATTGGATTAGCCTGTATATGTTTATTGTTACACTTTAATTGGATTAGCCGGTATATGCTACACTTTAATTGAATTAGCCGGTATATGTTACACTTTAATTGGATTAGCCGGTATATGTTACACTTTAATTGGATTAGCCAGTATATGTTACACTTTAATTGGATTAGCCAGTATATGTTTATTTTTACACTTTAATTGGATTAGCCGGTATATGCTACACTTTAATTGGATTAGCCGGTATATGTTTATTGTTACACTTTAATTGGATTAGCCGGTATATGTTACACTTTAATTGGATTAGCCAGTATATGTTACACTTTAATTGGATTAGCCAGTATATGTTACACTTTAATTGGATAAGCCGGTATATGTTTATTGTTACACTTTAATTGGACTAGCCGGTATATGCTACACTTTAATTGGATTAGCCGGTATATGTTACACTTTAATTGGATTAGCCGGTATATGTTACACTTTAATTGGATTAGCCAGTATATGTTACACTTTAATTGGATTGGCCGGTATATGTTACACTTTAATTGGATTAGCCGGTATATGTTACACTTTAATTGGATTAGCCTGTATATGTTTATTGTTACACTTTAATTGGATTAGCCGGTATATGCTACACTTTAATTGGATTAGCCAGTATATGTTTATTGTTACACTTTAATTGGATTAGCCGGTATATGCTACACTTTAATTGAATTAGCCAGTATATGTTTATTGTTACACTTTAATTGGATTAGCCGGTATATGCTACACTTTAATTGGATTGACCGGTATATGTTACACTTTAATTGGATTAGCCGGTATATGTTACACTTTAATTGGATTAGCCAGTATATGTTTATTGTTACACTTTAATTGGATTAGCCGGTATATGCTACACTTTAATTGGATAAGCCGGTATATGTAACACTTTAATTGGATTAGCCAGTATATGTTACACTTTAATTGGATTAGCCTGTATATGTTTATTGTTACACTTTAATTGGATTAGCCGGTATATGTTACACTTTAATTGGATTAGAAGGTATATGTTACACTTTAATTGGATTAGCCGGTATATGCTACACTTTAATTGGATTAGCCAGTATATGTTACACTTTAATTGGATTAGCCTGTATATGTTTATTGTTACACTTTAATTGGATTAGCCGGTATATGTTACACTTTAATTGGATTAGCCGGTATATGTTACACTTTAATTGGATTAGCCGGTATATGTTACACTTTAATTGGATTAGCTGGTATATGTTACACTTTAATTGGATTAGCCGGGGCAAGAACTCCGGAATCAACATGCTGGGCTATTTGTTTACTGTTCCATGTCTATTAACCCTTTCTTCAAACGACTTATTTCTAGACAAGTAATAATTCAACGGTTGCGAAGACGGCAAAATTAATGGGGTGTAAAATCTTTAAACTAATCGAATCATAAAAACACATGTTATGCATGTAAGAAAAACATCGAAGAAAAAAATGCTAGTAGCAAGTATTTTCGGTTTAGTTTTAAACATTTCACCCACTTTTATGGACACCAAGAGTCGGCGTTCTCTTGAAAATAATACACATGAATTATGATATTTCCTTTCTTAAACTGAACAACAACAATCAATTTGGAATAAGAACAAAGTATCGTTTCCAAAAAATAAAGGAAAGACTGTTCAAAGCTGTCAAGTAGAAACCTTAGATAAGACACATTTATTTAGAAAACCAATTAAAGGCGGTGATTGTCTGGTTCTAAAACGTATATGTTACACTTTAATTGGATTAGCCGGTATATGTTACACTTTAATTGGATTAGCCGGTATATGTTACACTTTAATTGGATTAGACGGTATATGTTACACTTTAATTGAATTAGCCGGGGCAAGAACTCCGGAATCAACATGCTGGGCTATTTGTTTTACTGTTCCACGTATATTAACCCTTTCTTCAAACAACTAATTCATAGACAAGTTCCTATTTGAAAGGTGCTGCAGCAGATTTCAAACTTATTAGATTAAAAAAATCTTTCAAATTTGGGTGAGAAAGCATTTTGAAAAATGATGAAATTGCTTGTCTCAAGCAATTTCTTCATTTTCGACATTGTTTCCTAGGCATTTTTTTGAGGGGTATCAAAAAGCATCCTACAGCAAAATGCTCTATCATTAAAGGGGTGGTGTTGTTTTTAGATTAAGATTGTTTTTCCCACAAGTTTGAGAAATAAATCTAAACCGTAGACCATGTAAACAAGAAAATATATTATATTTATAATATATATCTAATTTTCAGCTTTAAGAATAACAACAGCATTCAATTTGAATAAGGACAAAGTATCGTTTCCAAAAATAGAGGAAGGACTGTAAGCTATCAAGAAGAAACCTTAGATAAGACACATTTATATAGAAAACCAATTAAAGGCGAAGATTGTCTGGTTCTAAAACGTATATGTTACACTTTAATTGGATTAGCCTGGGCAAGAACTCCCGAATCAACATGCTGGGCTATTTGTTTTACTGTTCCACGTATATGTACCCTTTCTTTCACAAACTATATGTTATTCATAGACAAGTTCGAAATTCAACGGGTATGTTTTCAATATCTACTCATTATTAGGGACGACAAGAGTCCACGTTCTCTGGAAAAGGATACATATGAATCAGGATATGGAAAAGGGTCTATGATAGCATTTGAGACATTCGTGTTTCACGATCAACATCTGCCTAAAAGTAGTCTGACTGGCATCCATGCTGCTGTCTCATATTTACTACATACTTTGGAGACCAATATGGATCATGATCAGACTGCGTTTATACGCAGGCTGATCGTGAACCATGTTGGGCTCAAAAGTCTCAAAGAACCTATTTTCAAGATCCGGACTCAATTATGAATTATAAAATCTAATTTCTCAAGCAGAACAATATCATTCAATTTGGGATAAGACAAAGCATCGTTCCCAAAAATAGAGGAAAGACGGTAAGCTGTGAAGTAGAAACCTTAGATAAGACACAATTATATAGAAAATCAATTAAAGGCGAAGATTGGCTGGTTCTAAAACGTATATATTACACTTTAATTTGGATTAGCCGTGGCAAGAACTAAGGAATCAACATGCTGGGCTATTTGTTTTACTGTTCCACATATATTAACCTTTTCTTCAAATTGCTAATTCATAGACAAGTTCAATCAACATGCTGGGCTATTTGTTTTACTGTTCAACGTATATTAATTAACGCTTTCTTCATACGACTTATTCATGGACAAATTCATATTCAACGGTGTTGTTTTCATTTTTCAATATATTCTCATTAGAAGTGACGGCAAGAGTCAACGTTTTACTGAAAAGGACATATGTCTAATATGTCATTTTCCAAGTAAAACAAAAACAACAGTATTCGATTTTGGTAAGGACGAAGTGTCGTTTCCAAAAATAGAGCTGAGGAAATGCTGTAGGCTGCCAAGTATCAACCTTAGATAAGACACTTTTGTATAGAAAACCTTAGACAAGACACATGTATAAAGGAAACCAATTAAAGGCGAAGATTGTCTGGTTCTAAAACGTATATGTTACACTTTAATTGGATTATCCGGGGCAAGAACTCCGGAATCAACATGCTGGACTATTTGTTTTACTGTTCCACGTATATTAACCCTTTCTTCAAATGTCTTATTTCTAGACAAGTTCAAATTCAACGGTTTTGTTTTCAATATCTTTTCATTATTAGGGACGGCAAGAGTCCACGTTCTTTTGAAATGGATACATGTATAACATCTCCCATTCCTAAGCAAAACACACGCATTCTATTTGAAAAGGATACATATGAGCCAGGACCTGGAAAAAATCCATTATAGCATTCGAGACAGCCGTGTTTCACGATCAGCCTCTGCCCAAAGGAAGTCTGACTTGGATCCATGCTGCTGTCTCACAGTTACTACATGCCACGAAGAAGCAATTGGAGACCAACACGGTTTATGATCAGACTGCGTGTATACGGAGGCTGATCGTGAACCATGTTGGGCTCAAAAGCCTCAAAGAACCTTTTTTCAAGATCCGGACTCAATGAATTATAAAATCTCATTTCTCAAGCAGAACAGAATAATTCAATTTGGGATAAGGACGAGGTATCGTTTCCAAAAATAGAGGAAATACTGTTAGATTTGAAGTAGCAACCTTAGATAAGACACATTTATATAGAAAACAGATAAGACACATTTATATAGAAAACCAATTAAAGGCAAAGATTGTCTGGTTCTAAAACGTGTATGTTACACTTTAATTGGATTAGCCAGGACGAGAACTCCGGAATCAACATGCTGGGCTATTTGTTTTACTGTTCCACGTATATGAACCCTTTATTTTACAAACCATATGTTATTCATAGACAAGTTCGAATTCAACGGGTATGTTTTCAATATCTACTCATTATTAGGGACGGCAAGAGTCCACGTTCTTTTGAAAATGATGCATATGAGCCATGATCTGGAAAAGGGTCCATTATAGCATTCGAGGCAGCCGTGTTTCACGATCAACCTCTGCCTAAAAGCAACCTGACAGGATCCATGCTGCTGTCTCATAGTTACTACATGTCACGAAGAAGCAATTGGAGACAAACATGAATCATGATCAGACTGCGTGTATAAAGCCTTAAAGAAACTTTAGATAAGACACATTTATATAGAAAACCTTAGATAAGACACATTTATATTGAAAACCTTAGATAAGACACATTTATATAGAAAACCTTAGATAAGACACATTTATATAGAAAACCTTAGATAAGACACATTTATATAGAAAACCTTAGATAAGACACATTTATATAGAAAACCTTAGATAAGACTCATTTATATAGAAAACCTTAGATAAGACACATTTATATAGAAAACCTTAGATAAGACACATTTATATTGAAAACCTTAGATAAGACACATTTATATAGAAAACCTTAGATAAGACACATTTATATAGAAAACCTTAGATAAGACACATTTATATAGAAAACCTTAGATAAGACACATTTATATAGAAAACCTTAGATAAGACTCATTTATATAGAAAACCTTAGATAAGACTCGTTTATATAGAAAACCAATTAAAGGCGTAGATTGTCTGGTTCTAAAACGTATATGTTACACCTTAATTGGATTAGCCGGGGCAAGAACTACGGAATCAACATGCTGGGCTATTTGTTCTACTGTTCCACGTAGATTTACCCTTTATACCTCACGATAAATTACCCGGCAGAGCAGCACATGCTTATCAAATGGAATGCTCTGCCAGGTCAATTCTCGTCCTCTATACCAGACGACAAAATTTCAGACTGGTCCTATTTGAACAGTGTTGCTGACGACAATTTGAAGCTAGTTAAATTTACAAATTAATATTTCAATTTTGGGTTAGAAAATATTGTCGAAATGAAGAAATTGCTTGTCACAAGCAATTTCTTCATTTTACACAATGTTTCCTAAACCGTTATCCTGTGAAGCGCCAAAAGGCGTCACTCTGTGGTAATGGCTTAACCTTTTTTATTTATTCATAGACAAGTTCAAATTCAACGGTTACGCAGATTGTTAAATTAATGTTGACCAGATTGACCGGTGTGTAGGAAATTATTTTTAAGCACTGAAATCATTGTGAGAAAGGAGAAAATACAGACGATCACAAAATTGTTTTTCGTTTTCTCAATACTTTCCAAAGCTTTATTGAGGAAAACACAAAACTTTCAATTTCGATTAAGGACAACGTATCGTTTCCAAAAAAGAGGAAGGACTGTAAGCTATCAAGTAGAAACCTTAGATAAGACACATTCATATAGAAAACCAATTAAAGGCGAAGATTGTCTGGTTCTAAAACGTATATGTTACACTTTAATTGGATTAGTCGGGGCAAGAACTTGGAATCAACATGCTGGGCTAATTTGTTTTACTGTACCACGTATAATAAACCTGTCTTCAAACGACCAATGCATAGACAAATTCATATTCAACGGTTTTGTTTCCAATATCTTCTCATTCGTAGTGACGTTAAGAGTCAACGTTTTACTGAAAAGGACATTGTGTATAATATGTCATTTTCCAAGTAAAACGAAAAAACAGCATTCAGTTAAGAATAAGGACAAAATATTGTTTCCAAAAATAGAGGTAAGACTGTAAGCTTTGAAGTAGATACCTTAGATAAGACACATTTATATAGAAAACCAATTAAAGGCGAAGATTGTCTGGTTCTAAAACGTATATGTTACACCTTAATTGGATTAGCCGGTATATGTTACACTTTAATTGGATTAGTCGGTATATGTTACACTTTAATTGGATTAGCCGGTATATGTTACACTTTAATTGGATTAGCCGGTATATGTTACACTTTAATTGGATTAGCCGGTATATGTTACACTTTAATTGAATTAGTCGGGGCAAGAACTCCGGAATCAACATGCTGGGTTATTTGTTTTACCGTTCTACGTATATTAACCCTTTTTTCAAGCGATTTTTTCAAAGACAATTTCAAATTCAAAGGTTACGCAGATGACAAAATTGATTGTTACCCATGTGGAGGACGCTTTGTTAAAGCATTGTGAGAAAGGAGAAAATACAGATTACCAAAATAGTCCTCAATTCTAAAAACCCTTTTCAAAGCTTTATTGATCAGAATTATTTATTGAATATAAGAATTAACCCTTTCCCAAACAAGACCTGGTTTTGACGTCCCTAAGAGCATAGGCTTGGGAAAACATTGAAACAAAAGAAGAAACTGCTGATAACCAGCAGTTTCTTCTTTTGTCTCGATATTTTCTATGCCATATTTTACACAAATTCTATCTGTAGTACCTTCCATTTTGTTATTTGTGGCTGTTTTTGAAGCAGATCACCCTAAAATTTTGCCGTTTGGGAAAGGGTTAAGTCTCGTTAAATGACTTAAAGGCTATCTCTTCTTTCAAAGACCGAATCGAAATAATGATATAGTGCGAGAAAAAAAGAAAAGACTACCGGTATTAGTTTTTCGTCATAAAAAGTACACTTTTTGATACAATTGCAAATATTTGTTCTCCTATCCTAATTGGATTGATATGACTTTTTTGTCTCGAAAAGGGTTAATTCTTTCCTAGACGATTTCTGATTATGACGTCGATAAAAGGAACATTTTGGAAAACATTGATCAGGCGAAATGTATTATAACCCTGATTAGCAGCATTTTCTTAATACAATATCATTTTTAATTGGACGTCCGAAAGGACGTACAATTCTTATAACCACTTTTGGACAGGCGAAATGGGTTTTCATTACCAAAAAACCCTTTCACAGACTCAATTGCCAGTTGACCAAAATTCAAAATAGATTTTGCGACCATACAGGAAAACTGTCGTATCTTTTCCTACTTTCTATGTGTTCTCTAACAAATACTATAAGATTCATTGGCCGATTCAATTCATGCCACGTCTTAACCAACTTTACGATCTTTTTTCGATTTAATCATTTTCTTGTAGTTTTTTGACTTTCGTAATATTTATTGTGTAAAGGGTAAGATCTTTAGAAAGCGATACATGCATACACTATGGTTATCATGTAAACAGACACCCTATATCATCAGCAGCAGCGATAGCTCAAACGGGAAAGGATTAACCTCGCAACCTTTTTTCAGTTTGAAATTTGGAACGCCGTTGGTTCAAAACCAGTTCGGATTATTTCTTCTGTAAAACGTTTGTTTTTCTTGATGTGTTTACTGAAAACACACATTTTAGAATGATTACCCAATTTAATGCACGTATTGTGTATGATAGGTTCCTTTTCTTTGATCATTGTTGTTTAAGTCTTTGACATATTTAAAGGAACGGGGTTTCCACGAGATGTACTTTGGAACCAGGGTTTTGAAATTGATTATCGGGGAGTGAGTTCATTTCGCAACTCGGGTTCGACTCGATGACAAATCGGGGTTCCATCTGAACAGCCTCAGATGAGACACTAGTGAAATCCACCTATTCAGAAAAATAGTTGCTCTTACGAGTTTTTTTTTCTCCAGCATCTGTATCACTGATATTCGACAGTATCATGACCTATTTACATACTGATCGATGATCATGACAACAATGATTATTACTAGTATAAGACTAAGTGGCAGCGATCTGTATTTATTTCGTTTAAGAGACCCGTTTACGTGTATTGAGCTAAGAAGATGAAGCAATGGGTCTGCAACAGATGGTACCTGGATGATCGTATGAATATGTTTACAGATAGGGACATTGCTATTCTCAAATTTTCGTTGATAATGATATGAAGATTTAAATTGCTTATTGTACTCCACTGCCATTTTCCCGACGGCACGTTCCCACTTTCTTCTTTTTATGCACATCTGTAGATGTAAGGATGCTGCGGTAGTACTTGTATGAGGAATCCATGGTTAGGTTCTCCAATTCATCTGGTATTTTGTTTCAGGAAAAGTATGTATTGAATTTGTTTTGTAACCACAACCAGGGAAAACTGCTACCGTGTTTTTTTCTTTTTTTACTATAAACAGGAATAAAAATCAAAGTGCTTGGAGCACTATATTTAGACGCCTCTCATTGATTGAGCGGAATAGTATGTAAATGATCGGCGTTTCATTACTTTATTTCGTTGAATTTGTGTTAAGATCGATTCTAAATCACTGCGGTCGTTTTTTCGCCAACGATGGTGGAGATAGAAGTCGAACAAGAGTGCCATGGTCACAATATACGCCGCCACTTATAAAACTTGAGACAAAAAATGACATTGACAAGGATTTATAAATATTCACACAAAAACCTGTAAAAAGTTGTGTTCACAAAAAGGTTTTTATAAATATCCAGTCAAAAACCTGGAAGGGATTGCGTTCACGAGACTGAAATATCATTAAGCCCTAGAGACTAAGATTGAAGGGGGCATAACTCAGGCAAAAATCAATGAACCATAAAATCCTTACTTCATGCACATCTACCAATTAAGGTAATAACATCCACCAAGTTTCATAAGGATCCAGTCAGAATCTTAGAAGAAGTTGTGTTGACAAGGCTGCAATTTCAATCAGCCCCAGAGACTAAGTTTTAAGAGGGCATAACTCTAGAAAAAATCAATGAACCATAAAATCCTTCCTTCATGCAAATCTACCAATTGAGGTGATTGACCAAGTGTCATTAATATCCAGCTATAAACGTAGGAGGACTTGCGTTGACAAGGCTGCAATTTCAATAAGCCCCACAGACTAAGTTTTAAGGGGCATAACTCTGGCAAAAATCAATGAACCATAAAATTCTTCCTTCATGCACATCTACCAATTGAGGTGATAACATTGACCAAGTTTCATTAAGATCTAGCCAGAAACTTAGGAGGAGTTGTGTTGACAAGGCTGCAATTTCAATAAGCCCCAGAGACTAAGTTTTTAAGGGGCATAACTCAGGCAAAAATCAACGAACCATAAAATCCGTCCTTCATGCACATCAACCAATTGAGGTGATAACATTGACCAAGTTTCATTAAGATCCAGCAAGAAACTTAGGAGGAGTTGCGTTGACAAGGCGGCAATTTCAATAAGCCCCAGAGACTAAGTTTTTTTAAGGGGCATAACTCTGGCAAAAATCAACGAACCATAAAATCCTTCCTTCATGCACATCTACCAATTGAGGTGATAACATTGACCAAGTTTCAAGAAGATCCAGCCAGAAACTTAGGAGGAGTTGCGTTGACAAGAAAAGTGGACGGACGTTCGGACGGACGGACGGACGGACAGACGGATGGACGGACGGACGGAGAAGATGACGCCAATATCCGGCGGCGTATAAAAAAGATGATTAAAAAGAACAATGTCTGAGTAGAATTCGAACCCAGGGCCTTCCGGATATAACATGTGTAAAGAGTACAAGGTGAGTGCTCTGCTAAGTGAGCTATCGCGGCTTTCATTTATGTAGCGCGTTGGCTTACATTTTGAATAAATTGCTTTGTAGCGTACTTTATAAAATCAATGAAAAGTATAACTGACGACAATACTCATAGTAAACCGAAACAAGAAGACAAAAGTGCTAATCGCATGGCCTTAATTGAATTTGGTAATCAAATTAATAGTGATTATTCATAGCGACAAATCAGTTGTCTTGAAACGGCAATCAAATCAATTTGAAGCCTGAGAATGGTTTTCTGGTATTAAAGCCGATTTCGTATGTCCGAAACCGATCTTATAGAATTAAACACAGAAGAATGAATAAAATATCTTTCGTTCACGTACAATCCCGCTCAATCAATCAGAGACGTCCAATTACAGTGCTCTCAGCACTTTGATGTGTTATAGCTATCAAAAATCTGTTTTCATTACCATTTTCCTGACGTATGCAACAGAATTAGAACTTATTCTAACCTCTTCGTAGTCTGCGAAAGGGTTGACATAGGTCTAATTTACTAATTGGTCGAGACAATCAGCATGTCATGAGTAAACGTACACAATACAGCAGCTTCCAAATAAATTGTTTACAAAATAAAAAATGAGCCAGGATTTGGAAAAAGGTCCCTCTAGGCATTTGAGAACAAAGTGGATACAGATCAGCCTGTGCATTCACACAGGCTGGCCAGGATCCATGTCGTTCTCCAATAGCTTCTTCATTGCCTGTTGCAACCGTAGGAGAGTATCATGGGGTCTGATTAGACGGCGTTTAGGTATAGGTCGATCTTGAAACATTGCTGCATCGAAAGCTGAAAGGGCCAGATCCCAGCTAAAATGCATTCATTGCATTCAAGACCAACAAGGTCCTTCTGATTAGGTTTTTTTTTTCATGATCTGTAGCAAATATCAGCTTTAGCCTTCATCAGACCGCACTTGTAAATATACCGACTGCATTTGTTCTATATTTGTCTCAAAAACACTGTTGATTTTTCTTTTCCACATTCCGACGCCGAACTATAGCTTGGAAAAGGGGTCTGTGCGTAATTTAGTCAGCTTCCATTTTAATGACGTCTTTTGATACGAAACATGACGTCAGAAAACATTGTGGAAAACGGAAGAATTGCTTATGGTAACCAATTTCGCCAATCCCCGCAATGTTTTCTACCCAAAATACCAACAAAGTTCTGTTACTTCCAAATAAAGTGTCAACTGTGTCATCTTCAGGCCCGTAGGAACAAGGGGCTCCATGCGAGCTAAGCGTTCCCCCAAAAAAGTTTTTCCTATTTTACAGGGCTCGAATTTCCACTAGCATACTAGCAATTTGCAAGTTAAAATTAAAAATTGCTAGTGATTCTATCTGACACTAGATATTTTTAGCGAGTGGAAAAATATTCCCCACCCACAAGTTTTATCAACACAGCCTGAAAAGGCTTGCAAAATAACTTCCAAATATTAACAAATTGTACAAGTTTATAAACGTGTCCTTTAAATTATGAATCATGCTTTTATTTTTCAAAATGAAAAGCTTTTATAACATTTATACAAAACCAGATTGCGAGTGAATTTGCGTTTTTGCTAGTGGTTTCAAAAGCCACTAGCAAAATATTGCGAGTCATTTTTTATGCAAAATTCTAGCCCCGTTTTACACTGAAAATTAAGAGGAAATCCGATTTAACCCCTCCAATATTCAGACAAAGGCCCGGATAGAGGCTCTCCACCCCCCCCCCCCCCCCCAATAAATTTGCTTCCTATGGTCCTGCTCTTTGATGGTCATGTTTAAATTTTTATACGCCACCGGAGGCGGTCGTATATTGGCGTTATCTTCTCCGTCTGTCCGTCCATACCTATGTTCACTTTTCTTGTAAGCGCAACTCCTCCTAAGTTTCTGGCTGGATCTTTTTGAAACTTGGTCAATGTTATCACCTCAATTGGTGGATGTGCATGAAGGACGGATTTTATGGTTCATTGAATTTTGCCCGAGTTATGTCACCTTAAAACTTAGTCTCTGGGGTGACCATGACACTATTGTTTACGTCTGATAAAGACCGCTATAAAATCGGACGAGGCTGTGACTGAATTTATCCTGCTAGTTCGAATCTCGGACTGGCCCAAATAATTTCTGTCTTAATTAACAAAAGTCATGTGTCTCCCAAAGTGCGATGACCATTATTGTATTGGTTGATATATAATTTGAATCTTAAAATAATATGGAAATAGATTGTTAAGATTTATATGGATCAAAGAGATTTACAGAATAAGTATAAAAACATGTACAATGGATGTGTTTGTGGTAATAAACTGAAATTTATTAAGATATTGTTAACCCTTTCCCAAATTGCTTAATTCACTTTAAGAGTCGTCAAATTTGAAAAATTCTGCAAATAACAAATTTTGAAATCACCGAGTAAAGAATTTGTGCACACTATAGTACAGAAAATATTGAGACGAAAGGAGGAAATGCTGATCATCAGCATTTTCTTCTTTTGTCTCAATGTTTACGCAAGTCTGTTCTTTTAGTGACGTCAAACCAGGTCTTGGTTGGAAAAGGGATAAACATACATACCTCGTGGGTGAGCCCAAAGAGAAGTCTTATATGAGCATATCATTGACTTCGTTCCAAAACGTCGTAACTACAGCTTATTCAAGCTGTAGTTACGACATTTTCAAACGTCGCCGACGATATATCTATTTCAACTGTCTATTGAGACCATTGTTCGTTCCGTGCTCGACAACCGTTCATCTATACACCATCGTTTGTTGACATAAACCTAACATTACAGACCCGAAATGATCAGATCTGTTTTATAACCATACTGCCTCACACGAAGCCCAATAGATCAATTTAAGTCATCAAATAGGACTAGGCATTGCAAAACTGGTCCGGATAGAACGGTATATTTTCTAACTATGGAAACAAATGGCAATTCAGATTGTAACCGGAAGCCGGAATGGTGCGCACTGCGCAGTCGAACAAGAAACGGTCCTTATTACAGTGGTGCATGTAAATGCTCTCTTTTTGATATACACGTCGAGAAACTGGTCATTGATAATTTATTGTTTTAATAAATATATAAATCTGTACCAGTGGGGATGGAATCCTTACATACGACTAGAAATTCTTGCTATATTTCTTGAATTAATACTGCAGTGTATTTTACATTTTGTACATGTATTCACAATGATTTTATTAATTTGAGATAAGAAATGTATCATTTGTTTATCGAATGCTTTGTAGAACAGAAACCAAGAATACTTGTGATAATCTGTGATTTAAGGTGTCCACCCCTCAAAAGCGCCAAAGAGCCAGAGGCGAAATTTGAAAAGTGCAAATAATTCCCAAACTGTGTTACATTTCCATTCCAAATACAAACATAAGCATTTTGCACGGTTTAGAATTTTGAATTAATGCATACTTATGAAAATATTTGACAAAAATGTGCTAAATTACCTCCCTTGCATATGAATATAGACTAAAATAATATTTGTTAATTATTTACTTCTTGAAGCATAATTTTGAAATCCGACACGGTGAATCAACTTATTTGAAGTGTATTTACAAGTGTGTGAAATTTGATGCATTTCGTATGACTAGAAAGAGTAGATTTTTTCAGGGTCTGTAAACCTTAAACTATATTTAATACAATATCCTGTCACCAATACATGACTTTATCAATAAATGTCTGACAATAACATCAAAATAATAATTCAATATTCATTATAACTACTTTTTGTATGACTGGACGTAAAACACATTTTCTACCTTTTCATTAATAAAACCCGATTCAATTCACCTATTCGGGTAGACTAAATAGAGCTTTCAACTCGTCAAATTTTGTATTCATTATCCCGAAAAATGTTGTTGAAAAACAGTTTTATTCTGTCCGTCACATTACCCGCCTTTGTGATTTTGACAAAATTAAATGGATAAAAACTAACTAATTGAAATCGGAATGACCCCCTTACATAGACAACAAACATTGAAGTGTTTTTTCAAGTTGTTCCTCGGAGCCACGGTGGGCCGGCTAACGAACCGAACAAAGGAATGTACCGAAAACGATCCATACAGGGTCTAATGGATACTATTTTCGATTAAGTGATTTTTGTATAAACAAGTAATGGTTTTTTATTCTGGCTGTCAGTCATATGATTAATTTGTAAGTTATTCTTGTGTAGCAGATATTAACAATTACGAGTCTTTATTACTATTTGTGATGGCCTTTAATTAATTTGATGAGCAAGGTTATTCCGGTATTTGTATTTAGTAAATGGGTTTCCGATTGATATGTACAGTGCTGGTTTTAGCAAGTCATTCTTACGGTTAATATCCATCCTCGGAAACCCTGCCGTCATAGCTACGCTTCATGAAGCGTAGCTATGACCGCTGGATTTCCGAAGATGGTTAATATCTATATTTCATGAACATATAAATAATTGAAAACAATCTATAATTACAGAATTGAGAGTTGTTGCAGACGACAATGTACATTGCGTTTAGTAAATGTAAACCTTACACATGGACACTTTTCATGGCCATTCACATTAATCTTATTTTATTTTTTTTTAAACATTTTGTTATTTTAATCGATAATGAGTCTATATCTGGAAAAGGAGTCTTTGTAGCATTTGAGAACTAAAATAATCTGACCTGAAATTATGTGGTCTTAAATGCCATAAGGGGCGTTTTCTAAACCCGTACTCAGATGTACATTTACTTGTACTTTATAACTTACAAAGAAGTCAGAAACGCATACTAAATACATGTACTTGATACTTGAAATGAGAGTTACAAATAATAAACAGAATGTAAATGATAAAATATTTTCTGTGCTATATTGTAGAGAAGTCATATCTTTGACAGCAACCATTTATCGTCCGCAGCAACTTTCGAATAGGTAAACTACTGTAGTTAGTTCAACTTCTTGTGAAAGGGTTGAAGAACTTGAATTTGAAAGTTGTTAAAAAAGAAAACTAATTTCGTAAGAAATGTAGATCTAGAACACTTTAAGAGTAATATGGACCTGGACCGTGGGAAAGAAAGCGGTGTAGATCTAGTACGTTATTTCACGCGTTCCCTTTTTTTTCCCAAAACATGACTGGCTAAGGCGACACTGTGCAATAGCTTGTGAAATTTGAGTGAAAATTATAGCATGATAATGATAACTAACATTTCATCCCGAACGCTTTACGTTTTACAATACTCCCATTTCAAACCTCCTTCGAATTGGGAATAGTCTAAAACATTGACCAGTGCCTTGGAATGGATCTCAATAAACCAAATGCAGATTTCAGAAACTTTGTATGGTGCCATAAACATGCACATGCGGCCGTAATGTGAACACTTCAAATATATACATACAACGCCTTTATCTTGCACCAAATGCATACTAAGATACATTGATCTTTTAATCCAAGATTCGACAAAGATTTTCTTAAGAAAGCAAAAAACTAAAAATTGTTTTTCATGTATTAAACGACGATGTTAATTGCCAATTGAGACAACTTCAACTACAATGTGTAATGACTTACATTGTAAACGGCCGCTGAGAAGATACTTATATTTTGTGCTGAACGATATAATTAGTATCTTATATGTGGTTTTGTTATTATAGTTCTCACAGTTTCTTACCGATTGTCCGATCTTCATCAGCACGTAGACGCCTTTTCTAACATTCAGTGATTTTGATCTCACTTTGAAATACAATGTTACTTTATGAGTGAACAAAGAAAATATCGGCGCCAGCATTTTCTATACTTTTCCTTTGATGCTTTCGTTGACATGGCACGTAAATAATATGTTTCAGGAAATAAGTTCGTCTTATTCATCACATATACACTTACCACATAAAGTAACGCAACATTTTCAAAATTCAATATTTCTATTCTAAACATACCAGGATCTACAATGATACTTTCTATAGATCGCAAGGAAGGTTTTCGATAGTTATTTTCAATAAAATATTTAAATTTCTAATGAACATGTCAGAATTACATCCCTTTATAATTTTACATTAAACACGTCCTAAGGTCTTGCAAGTTAAAAAACAATCCTAAAAGATAGTTTTATTGATAGTGTGTAGCCAGTTACACAGTAAAAACACAAACAATGTCACTGTGCGCACTAAGCGTCATGTCATAACTTCTAGAAAACAGCCGTCATCATACCACTTGAATTCGAGTTCTGGAAAATTCGATTTTCACGGATCAAAAAGCTTGGCGTCTGAAATGTCTTTAACTTCAAGGTTGCAGTACCATTTTACAGCAAACGCCAGTGTGCATTATCGATCCAGATCATCGACTAGACCAGTTACTATCAGTCGGTAGGGTATTAGTCAAAGAGCCCTGAACATTGGAAAAGATTCCAAATAGCAGCAGATTCCACATAAATGAACATTGGCAGACATGGATAAGCCATCACAAATGAACGATTTAACCAGAAGCTAACCGTTTTATATCCGTTATTGACTAAATTTTGGGATAAATTTCGCTATTTAAGACAACTTATCCATCCAAAGACGGTCTGATCCAGTTAAAGAGCTGCAGTTCTGTGCTTCGGATGTTCGCATAAAGTCATGGAAATCACCCTAATGCCAAGGCAGGTCGGCTCTGACAAACAAACTCATCCCAGGACACGTCTGCTATCGAACACTTTTGGTATTGACTGAAAATGCGCGTTTGTATTAGTGGTCTTAATCCTCCAACAAAACTGTTTTTGCGAACGAACAACCCGTCAGGATGAGTGAACTAAGTTTCCTTAACATCAAATCGGTTCTAAATGGTGTCAATGTGACGAAGATGTCAGTTATCTATGAATACAATGGATGATTATAACCATCAATTTGTTTGTGACTTTTGAATTTACACCATGTGTCTTTGGGTTGAAATTTTTGTCTGTAAATGTCTTAGCAATTTTATGATCTTTCGTTTACTGTTTGATGAAATATCACATTTGATGTCAAAGCAAAAATATCCTTGAATCGATTTACAAGTTTTAAGATATTTGATATTTGATGAGTGTTGCGTTACTTTATGTGGTCAGTATACAATGTAGGAGTCCAATTGGTTGGGATATAATTTTGATTTCTGCAATTCACAACAAGAAAGAAGTGTTTGAATCAAAATAGAAAAAAAATTACATGATGTAGAATCAGCAACAACAATGACAACCGAAAATAGTTAGTAAAAAACAAACACGAATTTTGGCATTTTCACAGGCCATTTCTTTCTGTGACAGTTTGTAACGGCCTTTAATAACATTTAAAATGGTTAAAAAATTCGTGTGTTCTATTCCCCTTTATCAAGCACGATTTCCAATTTCATTTTTTTTATATTGATACTTTATTTCTCTACCCGCCTCTCTACTTTAAATCCTGGGTGGTTGTCGCCAGACAAACCCAACATTGGCGACATTTTACAATAATGTAAACAAAATTATTCTTTACTCATCCACAAATTATAGTTTCATAATCCTCCCATCTCGCCACTCAATATGAACGCTTCTCTTTGAAACGTTTTACCAGTACTCTACATATCGTCGCGTTTCTGCAAAAACCTCGTATCTGCAGCTTGTTTTAAGCTGCAGATACGAGGTTTTTGAAGAAAAGCAGCGATATGATACAAATTCCAAATAGATATCGAATGTTTGGCTATTTTTTTGTATGGTAATATCATCAAGAACCAGCATATATAGGCATACTTTTGTAAGAATTCGGGAAATGTTGGTTTAATTTTAACGCTGATAATAATCAACTACTGTACATGTTATTTACTTCTGAAGATCAAAAATGTATTTTTCTTCAATACTTACGCGAATGGCAGGTTTTTAAGGTAGACCTGATCTAATTCAAAATATGGTGTAGAACACTAAATAAATAATAATAAATATTGAATGTGTGTCATTTTTACATTGTACATAGAAAATAATTTATTGATATAGAAGGCGAAAATTCTGATTATCAGCATTTCTTTCTTTTGCTCTAATGTTTTCCAAGCGTTTTCCAATAGGAACGTCAAAAAGTCAGGTATCGCAAGGGAACTATTGGTATAAAACATTCCATAAAATTGTCTCACGGTTGCTCAGGGCCAAATTATATTTACAAATACGATATGAAAATGTGAGGAAAATAAGTGATATATTATACACAATGTGAAATATTAATCGTCTTGTATTCAATTAATGAGTGATAATTCATTAAGCATCCACACTTTGTTAATGAAGTCCGCTATTGTTTCCTTATGGCGACGAACCAAATGCGTGAATCCCCGACCCTCTAATTAAGTTATGCACAATTTATAAACTGTTTGGTCTTTGCTGGGAAAATTACTAGGACTCGGGGTGCTGTACCATGGCCGTCAGATGGTGTCAAAGGAGCGTCTAGCAAACCAAGGATAATCTGATTAACTTCACAATAGCTAAGTGCTAAAATACTGTAAATGCATTTAATTCTTTATGTGCTTACAATAGTCTTGCGCCAAAGCCTTGATCTCGTCGTGGTAATTTTAGTGTCCCAGTCAGAAAATGGACTGGTAAAGAAACAGTATAGCTCAGCTTGTAAAATCCGTGACTACATGACCATAACGTTTGTAAACATGTGCGTGGGTTCGAATCACGGGACTTGGTTAAGTCTAATATTCGACCAAAGTAAATTCGTTTCAGGTAGGCAGCTAGTGGCTTGGCTGAATTTTTTGTATCGTTGTGAATACACCAATCTGCTGGACATGGTTTTTGCGTTTGTGCAAGGCATCGAAATATACTTCTACGTATCAGATAGAGGCTGTAAAGTAGATTCTACGCGAAATAAACATTCAAATGCGCGCAGCGCATTGAATGTTTATGCCGCGTAGAATCTACTATATAGCCTTTATCTGACTTAGTGTTCGCTAGCGGTTCACCAAAGTTCATTAAATTATGCACAATTTATAAACTGTTTGGTCTTTGCTGGGAAAATTACTAGGACTCGAGGTGCTGTACTGTGGCCGTCAGATGGTGTCAAAGGAGCGTCTAGCAAACCAAGGATAATCTGATTAACGTCACGATAGCTTAGTGCTAAAATACTGTAAATGCATTTAATTCTTTATGTGCTTACAAGAGTCTTGCGCCAAAGCATTGATCTCGTCGTGGTAATATTGGTGTCCCAATAGAAAATGGACCGGTAAAGAAACAATATAGATGTAGCTCAGCTTGTAAAGTCTATAACTACTTGACCATGCCGTTTACATGTGCGTGGGTTCGAATCACGGGATTTGATTAAGTCTAACATTCGACCAAAGTAAAGTTTCAGGTCGATAGGCAGCTAGTAGTTTGGCTGAATTTTTTGTATCGTTGTGAATACACCTATCTGCTGGACATGGTTTTTGCGTTTGTGCAAGGCATCAAAATATACTTCTGCGTATCAGATAGAGGCTGTGTAGTAGATTCTACGCGAAATAAACATTCAAATGCGCGCAGCGCATTGAATGTTTATGCCGCGTAGAATCTACTATACAGCCTCTATCTGACTTAGTATTCGCTAGCGGTTCATCAAAGTTCATTAAATTATGCACAATTTATAAACTGTTTGGTCTTCGCTGGGAAAATTACTAGGACATGAGGTGCTGTACCATGGCCGTCAGATGGTGTCAAAGGAGCGTCTAGCAAACCAAGGATAATCTGATTAACGTCACAATGGTTGAGCGCTAAACCCATACATTACCAAACAGCAAAATTTTAGACTGGTCCAAAAGATGTTGCAGACGACAATTTCTGGAGAAAGAAATATTATTTTTAACAAGCAATTTCTTTATTTTCCACAATGTTTTCCACCGCCATTATCTTGTAAGGAGTCAAAAAGAGTCATTGTGTGGGAATGAGTTAAAGTATTGTAAATACAATGTACATATAATAGGGTTGGATTTTATCAAGTAAAATGTGACATAATTTCGGGAAAACAATAGCATTTCGTAGGTGTTGTTATAAATTCTCGTAACTACGGCTTTAATCAACATATTCAATTTGACACAAAAGAAACGAAACGACTTTTACCGCATTAAAGAATTGGAAATGTTACTTCATATAATGGAATTAGATATCAGTATTAAATGATCTAATTTCAAAGAAAAATCATAAATCATTTATGTGTGCTTTTTTTAAAATAAAAAAGTATATAGATTCTGATTCTCGAATGTAAACCTTTCGCCACATTTGAATAATTGGAAAAGAATCTGATTAAAATCCGATTTTACTTTTCAGTAACATCTGAATTGATTGACCCACCATTAATATTTAAAGTAACATTTTTGGGAAACCGGACCTTGATAGATACATGTAGTGGAAAAAAGGTAACAAGGGTGTTAATTATTAATTTTCACTTAAGTACAAGGACGGGCTCCTTTTACGCAAATAAAATTGAACATTCCATGTTTAAACAAAAGTTTGTTTTTCGGGATATCAAACAACGCAATCGGTTGGCCAATGACGCAGTTTCAGCACGAAGAACATCGTACGTTGTTCGCGACATTGGCGCATGTAAATCTCAATTGTGACTCGATCGTAAATTGAGGACATGCGTTTGTGAAACTATCAAAGGGGATATCAAAGAGTTTCGAGCCTCGGGTATTTCATCATTCAGATAGTATAATACTTTACATATTAATGTACATCAATATTTCAAATGCAGATAGAATGCAGAATCACATTGCTAGATGTTATGATAAATCCACATGAACTTGTTAAAAGGGCATACCTTACCCCCAAAATATGGGCAAATTGGACAATACCGAGAATAGGGTGGTGATAGGGTTTATAGTTCTGTCACACAGGTTAAAGAGTGATTGCCTGTATGTTATGTGGAGTCCGCTCCTTCTTTTGCAACTATCAAACCATGGGTGAAATAATTCTAGAAATGCAGAGACGAAAATGATGAAATGACTTCTATAGATTGGGTATCAATAAGTGACAAAGTAGTCGGAAAGCAATGTGGAGTCAAAAGGAGTCCATGTTGAAAAACAAAGCCGTTTAAATCTAAATATCTGGTTCTTTCTATGTGATGCTCAAAACTAATTGATACCCGCTCTTAACATAATGTAACTTCATAATAGAAAACCCGATAGTCGACGCCAATGAAGCCTACAACGAGAGACCCCATAAACAGAAATAAATTTACCGGTGAAAAAGAAATACAGTTTTTCTTATGCTGTACAACTAATATTATGACCGAATCAGACCGAATGAGATACATACGGACTTTTAATCTGATCTAAATTATGTACAGCGTTTTCCAAACGATAGATCTCTTTTTCTTCGGTGTGAGACTTCAAGAGTGTCACTTTGTAATGAGGACCATTGGACAAGCTGTCAATGAGACCAAAACACAATCACCTGACACAGTGACTGATGCTGTAAATGGCGGCCAGGGTGTCATTATAGACACCAGTACAGATGGACAGGACAGGGTGTCCATGACTTCTAGTGTGATCAGTGGTTAGTTCCAAATATTGATGTGAATTTCCAATTCTTTCATCTTTAGTTATTCTTATTTCTTTGAAATAACAAACATGTAAGTAAATGAAGTATTAATCCCAAGATATATAGTCAGATTCAAGAGAATAACGGATCGCCATCTACACCAAACCCAAAGCATTGTTACATTAACTATTGCATCTACTGTATTTCTACTTTTCTAGTGCTTGTCGGTGATATGGTCCATCATTCTATGACTAACACCCTAAGTGATCTAGAAACAACAACAATGCCTGTTGTAAATGGGAGTTCATTGCTCTTTTCTGGAGCCATCAGCTCTATGTTGTAAGTTATCCAGTAGATTTGTGCAGTCACAGGTTATCAGACCGCAAATTTTTGGTTGGTCGTCAATAACTTTTTAATCATCTGATTTTTAAAAGAGCCTTCGCACCCAGAAAACCCCTGGAGTATTCCCGTCATCTCTGCTCAACATATTTTCAAATCGGCCATACATTAACTGAGTAAAAATATATCGTAAATATTGTGTCACGTGATTCCCACCGTGAGAACGTGCTACGTCAATGCAGCGTATGAAAACACACAATATTTCCGTAGATGGCGTACCTCACAGAAACAACTTTATCGGTAAAAAAGAAGTCTTTACCGGTAATCAGGCCGTGGAACTCAAGAAAAAACGAAAAGAAGAAAAAAAGCGCCAGAGGGGAATTAATAAGGTCTATAGCCAAATGACAGAAGAAATGTTTGAACACATTAACCTGTGTCTGAAACCAAACAATAAACAATTTTCGCACGTTAGTCCCGGACTCGTCAAAATTATAGAGGTCCTTTCGCTACGAAGTAGGAATCAATCGATCAACGTGTCTGGAACCGTTCTGGGAAGAAAACGTATTATAGAAGACCGTGTATAGCAGCTTTTCTACAAAAACCTCGTAACTACAGCTTTAAATTAGCTGTAGTTACGAAACTACAGCTTTAAATTATCTGTAGTTACGAGGGGATTTTTTTTAAAGAAAGGCACGGTTTGGTGTTTGTAGTCACAATGGGGAGTAATGCATCCTTAAACCATTTCTCAAACGACAAAAAGTCGACTGTCCCAATAAAAAAGGTCAAGTAGCTAACACAATAAATGTTAATAAAGATGAAGTTTTTGTATATGGGAAATACTGAGATTTACAAGGAAATGGTGGTTTGCAGTATTTTCTTCTTTTACCTTAATATTTTCTTATGTCTTTCCTTTCAGGAACATAAACATCAGGTGCTGTTAGAGTTCACATAAGAAACAATTCAAAATACATACAGATTTTTTTGCAGATGTTTTACAGATGCTTTATGAGAATATGCATTGGATCAAATAAAACTAACAACAGCAACAAAACGATGATTATCAGAAGTCAATTTTCTTCATTATGCATTTACGAAAAGGTTTCATCTCTCATCATATTATAACATGTTGATATTAAGATGACTTCGGTATGGCAAGCCAATTTTTCCCATTTATGTTTTCCCAAAATTATAAAACGCCGCGTCCCACTTGCTCTAATGTATACGTTACACAAATATTTATCCTCGTGATCCATATAAGAATAAATGTATTTAATCAACATTCAAAATTGGAAGAAAAACGAAGCCTTGGATTTTATGCAATATAATGATCCTTCGATGTCATAGAAAAAACCTTCATACAGTCAAAAATCAAAATCTACAAAACAGGTGATCCCTTGCTCTCATCACCTTAAATAACAGATGTAAAATAATTTATAGATTAGAAAAAGAAATAAGCCTGTTTTCAAATACATTGTATCAAATTTCATCCCAAAATATCGCCAAATTCACCAAGTCACAAAGGGTACAAAATAAGATGATCCAATAAAATGTTCTACTTAATTAGTCTAATTCATCGTAATACAACAAATTAATTCAACAACTACAAAACTGTACAAAGAAACAAAAGAAAACCCCCTTTTCTAGCTTGTGGGAAACAAGCTCACGGCATCTCCCAAGACCGCAGCCCTTCAACTCGTAACCGATTATCACCAAATGATGAGGTTAGACTCAATTGGATCGACAGGTTTGGAGAAAAATTAAGGGGAAAACGTTAAATAACGAAAGACCAGAAAGACGAAAGGTGAGTTATAAGTTTTACAATGTATCGAATTTCTTGGAAAAAAAATAAATAAATAAAAAAAAATAAAATAAAAAAAATAAATAAAAAAATAAAAAAAAAAATAAATAAAAAAATAAACAGATTATTACAAGTTAGTTTTGTTTTAGAAGAAAACCAGCAATATGCCATTACAAAAGGTTTTTACAGTACATAGAGCTGAGTCTGTCGAAATATCTGAATACATATTACCATCTCATTATCATAGTGAAATATATTTCCTCTCCACTTTTCTAATAAAATTAAAATGGGATAAAAGAACTGAAATACATAGGTGGGATACGTAAAAGTCTGATAAATAAGCGTTTCCGTCTGTTCATTAATACAATTCATACGTTTTCCATTTCCATTATTGTTTGATTGATATCATACATAGGTTTTTCTAAAAAAGTGGTCTTTCTGGAAGGCATTTGCCATATTGTCCATTTGTTTATTAAGGACCATCATTTATGAATGTAAAGATAGAAGAATAAATGAAAATGAATTCCCGATACAACTAAATCCATAAAAAGAAGACAAAAACTTTCAGTCGCCGCACGAGCATGATTCTGGACTGATTCGATAATTGCCGTGCGAACTTTACGACATGTTCTCTCTGATTAAATCATTTACCATTAACTAGCTGTTTGTTTTACAGCGTTAGCAGCTCATTCATTAATAAAGAGGCGTTTATGTTCACATCGTTCGCATTTTCTTCAAGATAAACAATTTTCTCTCTCTAGTCACGCGAGAAGATTGTTTTCTCGTTTTTGAATCGTTTAGGCGTGCGTGCCTGGTTTGATCTGGATTACTTAAACGTTTGCATACAGAGATCCTATTAAATGATTAATGTTGCTATTTTACTTAACCTTTCTATACCCCGGTAGAAAGACGCGACAGCAAACTGATAAACAAGAAAACAACATTCCGAGAATCATTAACATTACGAAATGTAAAGGAAGTCTACGTCACTTACAAGACCCTTGTCGATGAACGACAAAAACAACTTAAAATATCATCGAAACCATTGACCGAGATATGATTAATTGGCTTATAATGTAACAGTGGCGTAGGAAGATTTGAAATATTGGGGGGGGGGGGTCAAACGTTCTAGTAAATGGAAAAAGGGTTGTTTTTATGGGGGGCCAGACCCCTTTTTCAATTATTGGGGGGGGTGGGGCAGGCCCCCCTGGCCCCCTCTTCCTACGCCTATGTGTAAAACAAAGTTTTTGTTTAAAAAAAGTATATCTTAGACATGCAATATATCTTCATTTTCCTTGCAGAGACATCAGATACTTAAGTAAACTGTTGGTTTTGTAATGCCTTTCTGTCTGTCCGTTGATCATCTAAAGATATAGATGTACTCATTTACTTTGCTGTCTGGGAGGAGTCTTAGTATAAAATACACTTGTTGACCATGCACCTAAAGCAAAAGCAAACCTCAGTTAATTAATAAGTAAACTTGTATGTGCATTAAAAAGTTATTTAAGTATGAAAAATGTGTCCTTTTTAAAAAAAAGAACAACATTGTTAAACGTTATTAATGTTTACATACATTTTGCTTTGGTGCTTCGACTATCTCTGAACGCATGAGACAAACACAAACGGGT